>CATQJL010000316.1:90212442-90578399 GCA_958299035.1 Cylicocyclus nassatus | reverse complement strand
ATTCACCTAGCCCATGCGCCGATTACCAGCTCCGTAGCTGAATGCTGAGAAGCGATGAAAGTAAAGGTAATCTCTGAAAACTGATGGACTACTCGCAATCAGCATAGTGGTGAATTCCGAATTCAAAACCACCATTCGAATTTGCTTGGCAAAGGGCGAGGCGCGTCTTCGGATACATACCGGGCTTTTCCAACGCAGTGTCGCTTGCATCAGCATCTGTGCTCCGGCGCTGGACTCTGCAGCTCTTCCGCGAACATGCTCTCTGATCACTTCCCAAGGGCGAGCGTGGGAAAGGCGGAGCCTCAATCGATTGAAAGTGATCGGAGAGCATGTTTGCGGAAGAGACGCAGAGTCCAGCGCGGGAGTGGAGATGCTGATACAAACGACGCTGCGTTTGATAAACCCTGTAGAGTGCCTATTCGTGGGGTTAGGTGTACGGTAGGCAGTCAATTTCACGTTTTTCTTAAATTTTAGCTCGAATGAATTACTCAATGTGCTGATTGCAGAGGCCACATTCTGCTGAGCATAATGGATACGGTAGGTATAGTGCATGCTGCAGACATACGGTGACTGGCAAATCAAGAGTCCAAACAGATTTAAGCAGTTCACCTTCAGCCTTACATTTAAGGCACCTCAACGGGTTGCCACCGGCGCAGTTAATGACTGCTTTTCGGTGAAGAAAAGTTAAATAGCGCTTAGGAGACGTTGCAGCAGATGAATAAAATCTTTTTAGGCAGCAAACCGAATAAAAGCTCTAAACAAAATTTTACACATATCCGTGCAAAATGAGCTCTTAAATTATACCTACCGTATTGCTGCAGCACTCAACAGAATGTGACCTCTGGAATCAGCACAGTGAATAATCGATCTACACTGAACTTTTAAAGAGAACGTGAAATTGACTGCATACCGTATATCTACTTTACACTAAGCAGAAGTGCGCCTCGCCAAACTGACTTTTCAAATCCCGAATTTTGGAATATTGCATTTGGGGGTTTATATTAAAATGCGACGCGAATTTCGACAACCGCGTCGCCGAAATTAGGTCGCCTGAGTCCAGCAGCCACCGCCTTCAAATTCCGAGCGGTATGTACATTGCACAGCACGCGCGGCGTTCCACGATATTTGCTTCGCATGCGATTTGCCAGCCATTCCCCTTTGTCTTCTTGCATTTTTGGGACCCCTCATACTTCGCCAAGTCTAGTTTTACACATATCCGTGCAGAATGAGCTCTTAAATTATACCTACCGTATTGCTGCAGCACTCAACAGAATGTGGCCTCTGGAATCAGCACAGTGAATAATCGATCTACACTGAACTTTTAAAGAGAACGTGAAATTGACTGCCTACCGTACACCTAACCCCACGACTAGGCACCTCCATATGCTGGAAGATGCGCCTCGCCGAGCTGAGTTGAATGGTACCCTTATATATAGAATTCATAAATTTTGAATCAAGATAAGGTCTTTTTTTATAAAAGGTTAGGCGTTGCGCGACAAAGTTAGGTGACTTTTGCCGCTTTTCCGCCGACTTTTGCCGCGCGACGCGGCAAAAGTCACCTAACTGCGGCGGCGCCGCGTGAGTTAAGTGCCGCCGCCATTTTTTTTCACAAATTACGGGTGGTATTGTATATAAGTTCGTCAACTCTTATTCGCAGTAAATATTTATACTTACTACTACATATAAACTATTGTCTAAAAGTTAACGTGAATTTTCAGTGCGGCAAAAAATGGACTGAAGACCTTCGCGATTTAGAATGATGGAACGCTCCTATGCAGATAATGAATCAAAATCTTCTATTTAATCATCTGTACACCTAAGCCTATATACATACCCTCTGTCATGGCACGCGTATTCATTATCAATGTAAGGCAAAACAATTTTTTATTTCCTCTTTGTTTGTAAAGACCAACCATATACTTTGTACTCCTTTTTTTCATTGAAACTAAATACATATTTCCAAAAACTTTGATGAACTTCTCTAAAAACTGACACCTTTCTATCTTCTTTTGTTCTAATGTGTTTTGTGCGCATAAGCCGTCGAATAACGATTGAACGTGCTGATTCAACGTCGAGAGGATGCGTCCGAAAGGGAGAGCGCAGACACAAGGTAGCGTACGATGACATCATTTTATCGCGACAACCAATAGTGGCATGCGATGTACGGTAGTTGCCAGGTTGTTGCATTACGCATTGACTTTGATAACTACAAAAGGCGGCTTCGGGAAGTCATATGAATCTGATTTGTTAAAAAGACTTGGTTTTTGGGTATTCAGTTCAGTTATGCTTTTAAGAGGTGCTCAAGATAGATTTCACGTGGCTTTATTTCGATAGACATGAATTATCATTTGATTGAAAGCTACACTATCAGAATGGAACTTAAAACTTCGTTTCCTAGTTGGCTGCTTTTTGTCAAATGTGAAAGTGCAAAAGATTTGGAGAGAGAAAGAGAACCTTGGAAGTCTTTTTTTTTTGTTCTCAAGTCTAATCGAACGTATATCGATTTGAAACCTCCATGCTTCTTCCAAAGTTAGTGATAAATGAGAGACGAAAACAAGAGATCTAGAGCTCACCTGACAACAGAAAATTTATGACTGTTGGAGGTAGATCAACCTGACTAACAGCAGCACCTCTAAGCGCAACGAAAAACTGGGATGGTAGTGGCACAAAGTATGTAAAAAGGTTTGTGGAGATATCAACTGGCACCGACTAACACGAAAAAATCGCTGTTACATGAAAAACTCGGTTTTGTCGCAGAAAAAAAGGAACGTATGCAGAGAGATTGTATGTGGGATGTTGTAGAGCGCAGATGCAAAACGAAACACCGTCTCTAGAAGTGCCGGCTAGCCGAGCTTGGCACGAGCACCGTATGCTACGAGAAGATGCAAGCTGAGGACATGTGGGATCATCAGAATCATCGACTACTGTGCTTGTCGCGAGTGGGGAGAGGGTTTCCGGCAGATCCAAGGGGAAAATGTGCCTATTTTCAATTTTGCGATGTATGATAAGGCGTTCGAATTTGATCCAACACGTTTTCACTGCGAAGTTGACATAACAATTGATGCATCCTAGCTGTAATTCATCAGTGATGCCCTTTGGACTGGCTGCTCCCACACTAAACGATTCCTCTTACGAGAAACTTGAAAAGTGTCCGCGCCGTTCCACGCCGCTCCTCGCACAAACAACCATGTCGAAACCACTGTATCGATCGTTCAGTAGTTAGCACCATTGTGAAAACATGCATTCCAGTTTATGAACTTCAACACTTCAATTCTTTGGCGAAACAACTTTTACGAGGTAGCATTGCCACCTCCAGTTTGCAGAAAACTTCCTCCTTCTTGCACGCTTTCTTACAGATAGGTAGCACAGGCTTCTCAAAAAAAATGCTCGGACGGATTACTACTTGCAAGCTCACTTTTTTGTTGCGAGAGTTGAAGCATTTCTGACATGCTACGCGCACAAGGACTGACCTCTATAACGCCACAGCCTACTCATCAAACAGCAGTAAAGTAAAAAAAAAACACTTCTCGCAATGTATCAGCACCATAGCGAGTACTCTCTTTGGGGACACGTCTCTTTATTGATCAGGCATGAACATATGCTTTGAGAAATGTGGTTGAACCTCATGAAAATCAAAAGGGACACACCGGCGTAGGCTTCTTCTCCGCTTCAAATGACTCAAAGAATAGATTATCAACGTTCAAAACGTTCATAGCTTCTGTGCGATATGATCGCACAATGAAAAGACGAATTAACAGTTTCAGAAGAATGGAAGATAGACAGCAGATGACGATTGGTACGTTTTTACGGTCGCCTCCAGTGAGGGCGGAGCAGCTAACATTCGAATTTCGTTTCGACTATGCTGTTCAAAGGCATGGGAACCCGAGTCGGAAGATTTGAATTTTCTCGAACGAAGAAACGAAACCCTGTGATGTTTTTGCAGCTTCTCGCCTTCAAGCACGGCACTCAGCAAAATACAGCACAGGAAACGCTACTCGTTGTTCTAGACATTTGTCTCTCTGCTGCATTCTTGGAAAACACGAAACTTCCGGAGAAGAGGCACCTGCGCTTAATTACAAAAGGAAGTAATAGGCCATCAAGAATTGCCAAGATTTATACATATATCTTGTTTATTCTTCCCAAACTTTTGTTAGCAAAGCCTATATATTTCTCGGAAAACAGAATACTAGTGCTTCATGCAGTATTAGGGGAATACTTAAAAAAAAGAAAAGGCTTTTTCTTACGCCTTCCATTTGCTGGTTAAAAATGACCAGTTGTCAAAAATTCATTTTTTGCACTTTTACTGTGATTTAGCACATTAGCTGGATTACTGACACTGTTCTTCAGATCGGCTTTTCTTTCTCTCCAGAAACATTCTGACGACTGCCGCGTTTGCGCTTCCAAACCAAAAAAATGCAAACATTAGCAAAAAAATAGCGACAGAGCAAAAATTATCTGCTTTCAGAAAAACGAGAGAAAACAGAGGACATAAGACGTTCAAAAATTGCCAACTGGCGACTAGGTGACGACTTGCTGTAGCGTAATTGCAAAAACACTGCTTACAGCAATCCAGCCACTTCAGCCAACCTCATCATAAGCACCGATCGCAAACGTATGAAACATCAGTGCTCAAGATTCTCTGATACTTAATAAAAAGGCAAACAGTCCTCAGAATCCCAAAATCCTCCACGCTTTCTTCCTAGAAATGAAATTTTGGCATGTTAGCATTCTTCCAGCAGTAACAAGAAATTTTACCGAACGCTCTTTTTCTATTGCAATGCCACTTGTACGTAATCAATCACTGTATGAAGAAGTTCTCATTGCATAAGATGGGAATATTCATTCGTCATAATCACAATTCTTCAACACTATATAAAGTACCCAACAAATTCATACCAAATGTGTTTTTTTTTTTGAGTTTGGACCAAGTGGGAGAAAAGCTCTTACCTTTCAAAACCGAAAGATACAAAATTTTCGAACTGATTCTGCCACTGCTGTTGTTTTTCGTGCACCTTCAACACCAACTAAAAGTGATAACTATTTTTTATCCACTGTATTTGTTATTGCATAGAGGCATCAACCCCACTGATACTTTTGTGAGTAATCTTATCTACCAATGACAAATGTTCTATTATCAGACAGAACTCACAAGGGAGGTCTGTTTAGTCGAAGTGGCCTTTTCACATAAAATTGATACTTCTATAGAGAACATCGAACGCTGATTCCAAATATGTCTTCTTTATCGCCGAGCTCCTCTGGATGTCGAGTTATGGGCGTTTTTTGAGTGAAAAATTGAATGCATTATTGGACCAAAATTCGACAGAACTGCTGAAATAGTCCAAAGTTAATTGTCAAAGCACTTCGTTCAAACAATACCCCTTCTGTCTAAAACACTCTACTTAACCTGCTCTAGGGAGCGCTGAAACACCGTAAAATTTGATTTTACCTGGATTACGCGTTCAGTGTGCGCACTAAGAAAATATTCTTAACTCGGCATACAGATGCGCTCGGCAAATAATGAAATCAGATTTGGAATCACGGTTTGATCCCCTTCAAAGTAATATAAGGCTCATTTTGAAAGGTCACTTCGACTAATCGGACCTTCCTTGTCAGTGTGATTGTTGATGAAATCGAACTAAGAGTTCGAAAACTGCTTTTTTGAACTTTCCCATTTAAAGACAAGTAACACATTAGTAAGCAGCTTAGGAGACAAACTCGAATTTTACGGTGCAGACGGCTACTTTGTAAGCGCCTCATATTCAGTGATGTCCCTCAACAAAATTTTCTTTTATGAAGACATATTGAAGTTTCTTATGTATAATATCGAGTTCCTTAAAAATTGTTTGCAAAATAGACAGAATGCTTTGAGCGAGTGCGTTGGCGGCACTGTATCAGCGCATCCGGCTCACCATACCGACTTTGCATGTGACCAATGACCGACTCCAACATACAGTACTCCATAACAATCACATAATTCAGGGACATTAGCTTTCATTCAATACTCTCTGAATGCTGCCCCCTTGGGAAATTCCGTTAACGATTAGCCCTAGCAAAAACATCCGTCTATGATCCACCTAACTCATCCTAAGTGGCTAAGAGAGAAAAACTAACACATAAGCTTAGAGTGTGCCATTGGTGAATTATGCACTCATTTTTCCCTTTATGTGACACCCGCAGCACTTTCGTTGATCCTTCGGCGACAAAAGTGGCGAATAAAGCTTTCAATCAATCGATTGACTCGCCTAAGGACGGATATGCTCACGTGCGAAGCGCATCCTTTGCGCGCGCGCTGTGCAAAACGAAGAACGCTCGTTTCAGCAGTAAAACAGGCGAGCGAAAAGTGTAAGAAAACGCGCGATGCGAGAATTTTTAATTGCACATATTGTCAGTCACGCTTCGCACGCCTTTGGGACGCGTAAGGGGCGCAGACATCGTGGGCGGCCGGAATCCGAGCAGTTTTTCACCGCAAAGAACTTGTCGTATCGGAGTTCTTGCACAATAAGTACGGCAAACATCTATTTCGCTCTGCAATGGATCAAAACATAACAGATTGTGGTCGTGAAAGTGATCTTGGCTTAGCAAATTTGAACCTTTAGCATTTGCGGGTAACTATATCAATGAGTCTAAAAGCTGGCACAGCATCTACATTAACAATCGAGTATTTTACATGGAGGCACAGCAGTAAGCAGCAATTTACGACAGGCTCATCCTTTGTCTCTGCTAATAAGGATTGGCATTTGTAAAAATAGCTAAATGAACAACATGATGAATGACGAACAGGCTGTCACAACGCTTGCAGATTGAATAATGACAGACAAACTCACTAAATCCCCATTAAAGGCTTCAAACATGATAACAAAATTTCACAAACCTATCCAGTGCTTCGAGCTATGATGGAGTTTGACTCCTTGAGATTCGTTGACGTTGTGATCGCTAAGCGACCGTGGTAGCTCTAGGAGCCTGAAATACCGAGTCAAAATTCTACTTTGTATCAAGTGTCTTCATGTATCTAAGCGTGTCAGGAAGAACAACGGGGGCAATTCATCGTCATAAGTATATACTTTAGAGCGTACAAGCAAAACATACACAGCGATTGGAAAAACCAATGTCCGATGGAAGTGTGTTTCTTACACTTGTTCTCGCCACAACTATCGCCGCGAACAGTGAAAAAACACTCCTCGTAGTTCTTTCTCAACGAAGAGCAGGTGAGAACACTGTTTGGCCTCCATATTTTGCAGATAACAAGCGAGGCTTGGCCACCGAAATCCGATATTCACATTGGATCTGCAGTATTCTCATGGATTTGCTCATCGAGAGTACGATACAATCGACTTGCTTCGGTGTTCAGACTTTTAGATCGATATCGTATCGTACAAAAACGACCGTACTTTGGGACCAGTTCTCACAGACCTGCTGCTTCAGCGACTGCTGCATGCTCTCACTCTGTTTACCCTATAAACCCATAAAGATAAATGCTCACTCACAAATATACTCTTACACATGCACCCACAAACGCAACCACCAACACCATAAATTGGCGCACAGGAAGAAGGCCTCTAGCAAGCGATTGACTTCATCTAAAAAGTCTGCAGAAGCAGGTAGATCGAGTGTCTGACTAGCCCTTGCCGCTCCTTCCGCCCGAACTAGACACATTTACGCATACTTCTGCTATTGATGAGAAAGACTCGCAAGGTGTATACGAAAGAACAGAAATATGGTAAAAAGGCTCCCTTATAAGAATGTAACATCTAAAGAATGTTCCGATATTGAAGATTATCGAAAAATATTTAAAAAAAACTTTCGCAATAAGAGTGAGTGGTACCGTCAAACAACACACTACGTCCTAATCATTTCTCTTCAAGCGAGGAAAATTTGGTTTGATCCTTTTTATTGAGAACGATAATCCTCATGAAAATTACAGCGATTTTGTAATGACTAGATCAGAGCACTAAATTGGTTTCAGCAACGTTTGTGTTGAAATTTCGACACGAATATGGCAAGAGTGGAAACAGAAGTAGCTTATGTGGGGGAAACATGGGCATGAAGCCTGTAATCTCAATCATAAAACAGTAACCCCCCCCCCTTTCCCGCCCTCATCAAAACGTAAGTCCCCTTGCAATTTCTTCGAGTGTTGTGAACAATTTTCGCAGTAGTTTAGCGGCTATATACTCACAAAAATGTGACAGGGCGATAAATTTTGCGCTCTTAAAAAGAGCGCGGTTCACGTTTTTCATAAAAGGCCGACATTTCGCTTAGTTCTCGTCGAGTACACAAAACAGGTCACTATGAGGGGCTTTTTCGCATAAAATTCTCTACAGTTCAAGTTGGTTCTCTATGGGACATGAAGGACAACATGATGTTTTTCTTTCAAGGAAAACATGGCGACCACCTGCGGTAGTTGTTTGCGATAACTTTTTTTGGGCTCGTGTAGTAGTAAGAGTAAGTAAGCATGGACAGGCTCTACGAAAACCGAGGCCAAGAAGTCATCAGTAAAGTGAGTTCGGAATTGATCATGTGAAAATAAACATCTGATGAAAATGTTAATTTTATTAACTTGATTTTTATTCACTTTTATGTAAATGGTCCTTACAAAAGGAGAAAGATCGCAAACTGCCAAGCTTCCTAGTAGCATGGAATATATGTTTTTGGGTGTCAGCTCATTATATAAATAAACATCAAGTATTCTAGCACAGGAAGCGTTCGGTTTTATTTTGAAAAATCGTTAAGCGGTAGAGCAGTGTTCCAAATATATACTATACAGTTCCCTTTTCTTTGATAGTGATCCAAAATTCCGAAGGTTTCCAGCGTCACACATAAACCTGCGTGATAAAAGCTGCTAGGGAAGAAAATATACGGATGTCAAAGAAGATATGTCAACGGGATATAGACATACTGTCGCACGTCTGCGACTATTTTTGATTTCCTAGAAAAAACCACAACATGTTCGGAAACACAAGAGTAAGAACAAGAGCAATAAGAAGTAGCTCTGGTTATAGCGGCGGCAAAGAAGACGGAGGGCCGCGGTGCGTTACAACGCAGCTATACGCACAAAAAAGCTACATTAGTCTTAGGATTCGCGATAATAACTCTCGAAACCAGCGTGCCGTTCGCTCCCGTATTACTTCGTAATAATCCCCGGCTGCTGCAGCCGATTTTATGCCACCCCAGTGATTTCGACTTCGTTACGGTAGGTATCACGCCCGAGTAACGTGATACTTGGGTACTCTTCTCCCAAAGCACTGTACGTATGCTGACTTTCGTGTGCGTGACCCTATCGCAAAGAATTATTTTGAGTTTTTCTCAGTTGATTTTTCCTTGCGAAACTATGCTTTTGGCAAATTTCTTATTCAAGTGTTTTATTGAGATGTCCTCAATTCCGCCTAGATTATTTGTTGTGTTGTTTGATTTTTGCCTTGTACGCGACAATCGGTGACAAAAAAAGTAGTGGCGAGCGCTTAGGAAAAGTTAACTAGTCACAAAACATCCATGTAACAGTACTGAGGGGGGGGGGCTCGAAAATCGCTTGCGATATTTCTGAAAGTTATTTACATGAGCTATAAATATGTATGTGTGACTTGTTCCTACTGTTAAAGGCATGAGATTTCGGAGACATGTGCCCGCGAATTCTGGGAAGCATATCAAAAATTGTACACCACTGTTCATGAAATTAGGCTGGAGCATAAACAACTCACCGCCTACATTTGCGCATCATTCACGAACTGCGTTGTTATCACTTCTATGATATGTGAAACAATGGCACAATGGCGTTGAAAGATATTTTGCGGTCACCTCGATCTTACTGTGTCAAAAGACACAGATTTACTTAGATTAAAATTACAAAACTTTTTCTGAGAAAAAAAGCTTCCAAGCAAGATCTTAGGTAAGCCGCAGTAAGATCGAGGTGACTGCAAAATATCCTCTATAGCCTTGTCTAGGATAAATCCCAATATGCTTCTGTGAAAAACCGTATTCAAGAAATTGCACTCTATTGAACTCAGTCTAGTAAATCTTGACAGATTCGCTCACAATAGTGAAGCTATCTTTACACATCTTTACACTTCACATATAAGTTATCTTTACATCTGCATCTGTAAACAACATGATCTCAGTTGTCTCGGAATCCCTACTATCGTTAAGCTGAGTATTTTCATGTATTATAGCTCTTTAGATCAATGCTTCTTTGCATACCTTCAAAAATGACTCATAATCCCATAAAGGTCCACACAAAACATCCCCATGAAAGTCACATTTACGAGTTTTAGGAAAGGTGTCAGAGATCTCCTTATCGTTGTAATTCAGACTGTCGTACTTTCTCAATGGAATGAATTATAGTAAGGGCCCAATGTAACACTGAGGGTTTACCACAACAGAATAGATATTACCCTATACAGTCAAAAGCTATGCAAAACCTGTTGTTTTGAAACGGAGCGCTAAACTCTCAAGAGTGACTGTTTTACGAGTTTATTTATTTATTTATTTGATTTTCTTCTTCTGAATTCTCCCTCTTTCTATTGAAATAATTGATTATAGTCGTTGGCTGGTGTGCCAAAGCACTTGATCTTCTTTCGCTAACGAACATTACTGCTGTAAAGGTTTACTCAACAAACATTTCTAGGATAGTCCCTGCCAAGAATTAGCCCAGCATTATAGCCAATCCACGAAGCATTAAGATGCCCACCGTAGGTTTCATGTTTTGATAGAACATCTGATTTGATAGATAGCCAACGAAAAAGAAAAATTTTTTGAGGTCGCTTGTGCAGAGGCAGATCATTTATCGAACACAAAAAGTGCAAATATGCGCAGGAAGAATTAACTATGGATTTTTAGATACTGTGTAAGTGCCACTGAAAAAACCACTATAAACTCCAGAAAAAAAGCACGCATATTGTTGGACTATCACACTGCTGATGGTATTCCTGCAAATGTGTGATTAGTGACGGAACAAGACAATCCGGGTGATTTTCAAGGGCTATCAGTGATCTCAAAGGCTTTTCTTAGATTCCGACGTTAACAAGTGAAGAATGGTATCCACATCTTGCTGTAGTGCAGAAATGTGATATTGCTTTCTCAAAATGACTTAGGGGTGCGTTTTCAACAAGAGTATAACGCACCAAAATTTGAAGTCTACGAGAAAACATGGCTGTTGAAAGGAAATGCGTTCGCAAGAAACAAAAGACCTGAATGATTCAGAAACTGATAGTCAAGCATTTAATGAATCCAGATAGTGTAGAACTTTAGAGCATTGAATGCTACACAATGATAATCAACTGTTACTAGGGGAATTTCGAAGAGTTATTGCCTTATACAGCGTGTGCTAAAAAATGTCACACTATTTTATCGCTAATAACTCTTATGTCTCAATGTCTTTTGCCTATCTTTAGATACCATTGCGTACGTGGTTCGAACATAGATTACAGTATGGACCGAATCACCGATCTCTCTTCATAACTGTAGGACTACGATAGAATCTTGGGAAGGGTGTTGAGCCAGCCATTAGCAGTCATATTTTGACTCAAAAAAGTAAAAAAGAAGCTAAACTCTCATACCTCTAGTCGTCGCCTCTGAATATGCCAGGTTTACCGTGGCAACTCTTCAAAGTTTTTCGAAAGTGTGCTCACTTCGTCAGAGAAGCTTATAAAAGCTCGTAAACTGTGTAGCAAAATCAGCATGCTTAAAAATCTTGCTACTAATTTTCCAACGTTCTTGGATTTTTGTCAAATGACCTAGTTCACCATGACTATGCATGCCGAAAGTTTCTACCGTAATTCTACAGTGAAAAGCTCTCTAAATCGGACTGTGTCCTAAGGACTACCGTACCTTGAGAGCAGCTAAAGGCGTCAGAGCAAGTGAGATATAAACGATTAACGGTTGCACATTTTTGGGAGATCACATGGTAGGGTGAGCGCATAATGTCTTGACTGTACCACATCGTAAGTGAAAAAAGGTAGTCATACAAACATTCATGATCTGCCTTCCATCTACGGTTTTCAGCAAGTGACAATCTATGAAACATTCAGCCATCAACCATCGAATTTCAGGATCAAAAGTTTGGATTTCTCTTTTACGAATTTTGAGAATAAAAGATGCCAGGTATGGCAGAGCCTACCGCGATTATTAACCGCGTAGAAGACGGGACTTTGCGAAATTTTATTAAAATTTGATTGAAAAAGACCTCCTCGTAAGTTGTTATAGGGAGCTTTGAATTAGAAACCCCTTTTTCTGTATGTCAACGTTCAATTTTCCATATATAAGAGAAACCTGTGTATGTTCCTACGCTCAAATCAAGTCGATGTTCAATTTAAGGGATAGAAACGAGCTCAAAAAAGCTGCAATCAAGTCCACATCTAATGACTTGCGACGGAATGGATTTTACCACTTTTTCTTCATTGGAAGTGGAGACTACATTCTTTTTTCATGACGAAGATGAGCCACCGGAGTTCCATAATTGCATTGCTTCTGAATTTTGAAAAACTGTTATATCGTAAAGTTTGCTTCGACCCATTAGATTTTATCCCTCAAAAATTTTGTTTGACATGATATCAACTTATTGGAGTTATTTATATGTGTACTGAAAACGTCATAAGATAAAGACGAAAGCTTGAGGAGGTGAATCCTACGCGATCTTACAGAATTTGTTCATTTCTATCTCAAAGGCATGGTAAAGAATTTCAACAGCACACACCAATCTAATAAATGCATACACCTATGTTAGGAGTTGTCGAAAAGCGCAGAATAAGTCAGGCAGCACTGAAGAAATGGTAGAAAAGCAGTGCGGACGCTTCGAAGAATCTGGACAAAGCAGCGTAGAAAAGCCAAAATTAGAATAGAGTGAAGGACTGAGTGAGGAATGAGCGACGGATGGTGACGAGCTGAAAAACGAATAGCGCACGCCGCGCAAACACCGCGCAATTCGCTACATCGCCTACTGGACGTCAAAACAACGATGCGAGCATCTATCCTGATATCAGCACTGCATACTGATACGTTAAGGATTCTAAGGGCAGAGCAAGACCAAAACACCATAAAAAGGAGGTGACGGTGAAGTCTACAGTCACACAGCACGTCAGAAGGCTTCCAGCTAGACCTCTCAGGGTTTTTACATTTCTTTGAGCGTAGACCCAGCCTGATGCAAGATTGAACGTTGCAAATCGATGATGCGATCAAGCCTTGCTCCTCAATGCATCACCTCCTCCTTCCACGAACTAACATTGGAGAACCGGAATTGAACGGCAAGAGACTCTTCACAATTCTCTCGTTGCGGGTGACTTTTTTCTGCTCCGAGTAACTCGACAGTAATAGTAGAGATCTAGCCGGGATCTTGCTCATTATGTCGCATAAGTGGACGTTAAATTTATTATCTGATATTTTTCCAACCAAAGGCGCTTTGAGTAAGTGCCTCTGGTTGGAAAAAGCCTGAAATCATCGCCTTTCTTTCAAGGCCCCACTACAATCTTTGGCACTTTGGCATGAACTGTATATATGGACTGCGCAACCGGCGAAATGGAAAGATTGCCTAAAGGCAGCGTCCAGACAGATTCGAGCCTTGAGGACCACGCCCACTTCCTCGCACGGCCAACCCCTTTTGAACAATTCCTCAGCCCTTGACGTGTTTTCACATGGCAAACACAACATCGAACACACAGCGTTTACCTGTTAATGCTTGTTTCGGACAACGGTAGCATAGGAAACACTCGCTCGGGTTTTTTAAATAGCCCCAAAAAGTGGTTTTTTGAGGAATTCACGCTTTTTGAGTGAAATATTTGGAATCAGCGCCATGAAAAGGCCTGAATGACATAAAATACTGGAAGTCGATAAACTGCCTGGAGACTGCCTCTGAAAACATTCGTTTGTTCGGCTTAGAAAAAAAAAAGAAAATTCTCAGCTGTTTGGGCAGAGTAAGACGGGGGAAATGCTCTACAAGAAAATTTCTACATCGCTGGGAAAACCTTGCTTGGGCTGAATGTCTTCTGAAGAAAACATATTTACCCACATGTTCCCTTCGTTACATGCTAAAGACAAGCATCAGCGAGGTGCGCGGAGAGGCAAGAAGAAAAGAGATAAGAAGATCACTGCAAACCAGACAAGCGAAGAAGCTTCGCAACATGCACAGAACTGTGCCGCACCTCAAGAGTAAAAAAGAGCAAATAGTGGACGCTCTCTATAAATTATAGCTGAACGTCAATGGATTTTATTGTGACACTCTTCTACCACAAACGACGGATGGGATATGATTTGTTCTTGTTGTGGCGATGCAAATATTCACTTGTCATCAATTTATCGTTCCAACCTACATGGAAACCCTTAAGTGATCTTATCTGCGCTCCCACACACCACTCATTCTTTCATTAGAAGATTGAAAGAGGGTAGACGTTTTCGTTTACACTGCACTTTTCTCACATCGACTCAGGTTCCTCTCTTGTAGCATTCGACAAGGAGCACAAGAACAAGCCGGTAGGCAGCCAAATCTACGGTGACAGCGGGCGAAATAGACCAGTCATGTGCAAATTCTATAATCTGGCTAACTTTTCGATTACCTTAGGAGAAAATTGCATGTATTAGATGGCGATGGACAATTTATAAATTCGAAGCCTCTCGTCGTATGTAGCGCAAGAATTTAGTACGATCAAGAATGTAACATCGACTTTTTAGCGCAGAACAAATCGAAGATAGCACGAGAATTGTGGGAAATTTACTCAGCCTGAGATGCTGTAATGCACATCAAATGTAGGTGACTTTATAGACTAGTCTATCAAACGATTTAGAATATTTCCAGAAATCGGGTCAAGTTCTCCATTGCATAAATAAACCCTATACTAAAATATACTCTCAACTACAGCGCAATGTAAGAGATAGTATACATGAGCGTATGGTAACAAAATGCAAATTATCGCCCTAAACATTGTGTGAACGTTTAAAATTACACAAAAAAGCTGATCTATTTGTGAAATATCAAAAGAAAATGAATGTTCCAAGTTTTTTACGAACATAACCATATGACTGCGCTTTTGTAGTGCAGGCTGTAGTGAACGAACCTATCCGCAGGAGGATACTGTAGTTGGTTTGTGTACTCACTGTAAAGAGGAGGCTCGCGATATTCAGGTTTTCTAGATTGCCTTCTAGTATATACAGCGGTAAAGATTATACAACTCTGTTTTTTAGTGTGAAAACGAAAACTTAAAGATGAAGCAACGCGGCTAGAAAATAAGAGTTGCAATCTATGCTTGAATAACGACCGATTGAATCAAAACTGGAAACTCGAACTGTCATACTCTTTTCTCGAGAGAAACAGGCAGAGTGCAGAGAGCGACAGTGATGGAGATGAAGTAAAACCAGCTATGCACTAAGTGCAGCAATAGCAGTAAAGTAACATCGAGTCGCACAGTAGCTCGTCGACACAGAATTCGACCACAGATACAGTCTGTAGAAATTTAATTATACGTAAGCGTATGTTGGTTCCCACAAACGAATCTGAGCCATGTTGAAAAGTCGAAGGGCGAATTTCGCCAATTTACCTTCATATAAAAACGAATCTTGTCAACCTGCAGTAGTAGATCACTTTCCGGCGATGTTGCTGTCATTCAACTGCAGCATTAAAATTTTCGGTATCAAGCTGTAAGAGCTTTTTACGTATCATATCTTGTTCGCTAGAAGAATACGCACTCAGTAAACTGCGCTTTCAGCCACTCTTTGTTCCTGGATGAAGAGTTTGTATACATAAAAGAACTACGATGCTTACTAAAAAGCCAAGGAGGATCGTGAGCTTTGATGAAAGGTGTTCTCAGTGCCCTCTAAAAAAAACTATCTATTCTCTCATGCGCAAGCGGGATAGAACAAATAGATTGATAAGAATGTCCAACACACATAAATTGCTTGAGCTGCAGATAGGGTGTGCAAAAGCTGCAAGTGATGATGATCATTCGGAAGATGAGTGGCGTCGTAGTTGTGAAGTACCTCCCACAAAATTCTGGGCCACTAAAGTGAACAAGAAAGTTGTCAGCTTCTGTGGTTAGAGCATATGTGACCAGCTTCTGTGGATAGAGAATTTTTTTGAACGTTACAGAAAGTACAGTCGGTAGACTTTTGCATCAAATAGCAAAAAAGAAAAGCGAATCTAGTGTTCTGTCTTATAAATGGGCGAAATAAAAATAAGTACCGAAAAACGGAACTTCACTGTGAACACAGCTCGAGAATCCAGTTCATGCTGAAGGACAAATTGAAAAAAGAAACGCTGCCAAGTGCTGAGTTAGTTCAACCACCTTTTTCTGCCAACCCTCATATACACACAGTTCGTGCGCTCGCCGCTGCCAGACAGGGACGCCTCTCCCACTCTGGTAAGCTGAGTGGCTTCGCACTCGCATGCGATGGATGTGCCCCAGTCAAGGTGTTCCTGCTTTCCAGCAACACGTGTTGCGAAGTCTGCGGCGAAGACGACGTGCATGAAGGCAAGAACAACGATCTACGCGTGGAGAAAATTCTCGACTCTATTTCCGATTGCATTGACATCGATTTTAAATCGGGAAAAACTTGCTCTGCCTTTGCGAAAGTGAAAGGATGGAAAACGCGCCACTAGTCAAGGAAATCAAATCATGGTTGCATATCTCAAATTTTCTCAAAGAAGAGTGATATATTTCTGCAGTTTTTACAGCCTCTAAAATATATAAGCACAGTCTGTGCAGACAGATTTTCGCGCTCTTTCCTATACAACAATTTTGTCGCTCGGATATCACAGCTAGAGCTCTCGTAAGCATAATGTTATGCAAATTGATGTTTCTCCTCTAGTACTCATCCTTAGCATTCTTAGATTGTATTTCAGCACGAATTATCGATCGTCGACGTCACACATTACGATGCTTTCTTTCTCAGCAAGCTCAAAACAACTTTGAAGCTAAGTGATAGCAGAGTAGGTGAAAGGAACAGTGCCATCGCCGGAAAGTGAAATCCCAATTTTGCGCATTAAGAGAAAACTATGGAAACTGTCATCAAAAAAGACAAAAATGTTCATTTGGTGCAACCTTGGCGAGAAGGAGTTGTGGCCGAACTGCAAGCAAGCTTGACCATTCTCAAATCGTGGCATTAGAGTTCGCCTTCAAAAAGATATGAAACAGCAGACATAAAATGTGTAACAAAAATCATGCGGCACACGTCCATTTTTTGAAGAAACGCTAACCTCTAGCATTCTTCTACTAGTCAGTAGCAAAGGTAAAGGTAGTTAGTTTGGCATCCAAAGAGCAAAGTAAAGAAACGGTGAGACATTCTTAGAAAAGAAATCGATGGGTTGACCTTTTGAGTACAAATAAAAAATCTGCATACGTTTCAGGATTAGAAACAATGCAACACATTATCACGAGATGGTTCATCACAGGTGTGAAGGTGAGGGTGATTTATTTCCATTTTCAAACTCAGTGCCACAGTCTTCGCCAGTGGCATGAAAATACACTTACGGTATACACCAAAAACAATATAAAAGTTTGTTTTAGTAATGAGGCGACCAAAGAAGTTCCGCAAGAACCCGGTTTTGCGCCCGACAAATGTGCACTCGGAAAGCGGCCCGCCGCACGCAACTATCAGAAAAACTCCGAATGCGAAAAGTGGACTCTGGTTTAGAATTCGTGCTCGAGGTACAAAGAGCGATTCACAATCGCACAACTACGAAAAGTTGTTAGCTTAAGCGAGTGAAAAAGTAAATTGCCTCCACCCAGCGCAATTTTCTCTCAAAGCCGCAACACATTTGGTAGCGAAGTAATTTTGCTACCTTGACTAACAATGTGAATGCTTAAATAACCGATTTTGTGAGTCCACTAGAGATAGCTGCAGAAAGACTTTACTGGTACATTGTTACGCGCCCACACCTTCAGTTCGGTATTTTTGCAAACGCTGTCATACTCTTAGCATTGCTCAGAAAGCCGAACCGCTACAGTTTGAAGCGACGACCACCCATCTCTATTCAAAAACTGAAAGAGATGCACCATCGGGACAATTAATGGCCTGCAATCTGCAGATAGCGTTTCGATAGCAGCCAAAAAATGCAAGTCGTTACAAACAAGGGATTTTCACACGTAGCACATACTTTTTCAACGTTTTCATTTTTTTGGTTAAGGTTTGTGACACCTCTTTCACACGAGGAAATCGATAAAATCGCAATAGAAAACTATGATAACATATTTACCACTGAGATCCAATTAGAATGACAAAACAGAATCATCATTTGCGGCCATTTTCGAAATTCAAGAGCTTGAGAACGACGGCATTTGAGGAGCAACAAGACAAAAAAGACAAGATGTTCTTGAGTTTTTAGAGAAAACCCTCCAGAAAATGCTTGGGTACAAGATTACAAAAGTGCATCTAGTTAACCAAACTGAAAATGACATGATGTAAATAGTATAAGATGTAAAAGAATGACTTTGCAACCAGTACGATATGTGTAAGTTTATACGTGATTGTAAGTAACGCAAATAGTAAACGCACTCTGCAAGCCCATGAGTTTATTCAACGAACATTTGAGAGGCTTCCAGAAAATGTGAGCCTCTGAATGAAAAAGGTTGCCCTTTCTATGAGGAACGGCTCATTCATGCATTTTTCCGAAACAGCAGCTGTTCTCACACACAGACAGTTTTTTCTGATTTTTCACCATATCGCTAGCTCATTCGCAAACTCTGTAGCATTACGAAAGCTTCTTCAGTCTTATCTGAAGTACTATAACACTTTGCTCATGATTTTTCCTTCAGTTGAAACAGCTACGGTAAAAGACATAGAAGCAGGCAATTTACGCAGTTCTCAATGAACAATGCAGCACATCACACGCTAATTTTACTCATTGTCTCTAGCTGCTAAAAGGCGAGGCAAAAACTTCCGAGTACCTGTAGAGTCTTACCAAGCTTCGCCTTTCCAGGGAAGCGATTACGCTCAACTAACTCAAAGCATCCTTTATATCTCTCCACCGAAATTAGAAAGTAAAACTAATCTTCTCAATTTTTCACATTCCTAATCATCTCATATCCGTCTACCAAGTCTTGCAAAAGTTTAGGCAATGGAACGAACACTGCCGCCAGCCGAATCTTCGTCCATTGCCTCATATACATTACTTTCGGTGATTTCAGGCCCTACCAGCTTCCCAAGGGTGCACAAAAACGTCTCTAACGCTTTGAAAAACGACCGTATTCCGGCGGATTACGCCTTCTTGAGACCACCCAAGTGGAAAAAGCACTAAAATGCGCCGTGCTGCTTTGTTCTTTCGGGTCAGAGTTTCCTTATGACAAGAGGGGCAAAGACATCTAAGCAGGACGCAATAGAGAGGTGAAGAATGCTGCGTTGATATCTATTTGATGTAAACAAAGTACACCTGAGTAGGTGTGCAAGCATACCAGAGGGTTTGAAATCAAAAATGGCCTTATTCCACATCAGTGACTCGCTCCACTTTGTGCGCAGGTGAGTTTTTCCACTTTTCTTATAATCCTGAGAACGCTACTTAGCATGCTGTAAAATCGTGAGACTCACTACAGCTGTCATTATTAGTAACAATTCACATATTCGATAGACAGATGGGTTTGTTAAAAAAAAAATAGAATTCTGGAGATTGCCTTAGGTGTAACAGATACTAAGCTCATTCTTTGTCCATTGTCTTTTGCAGATGAATTCATGAGAGTGCGTATCTCTGTGTATTGCTGGTGGTAGATGACGACTCGCGCGCATGCTTGACTAAAAAAAGATGAAAGGCTGATAGGCTTTGTGAATTTTGATGATTTCTCAGTGAAACCACCGAAGGCATTAAATATCTACCAACATTGTACAGAACAGCGAAATATCCTCCGATGCCACCCCCAAAATCTATACAAGTTCCCACACTTGTATGAAGTGACGATCAACACGAAGTGCCAGTATAAAGATGTTCCTTTATGCAGACTGATTTTTGATAGGATAACTGCCAAAAGTGCTATCTAAACCCTATTAGAATGGATGATCATAGGCCCAAATGTCTGAAGCCACTATTACTCTCAACGGCTTTGATATCAAATCCCAAATTTCGATATTCACGAGTCTTCAGAATAGGAGTTAAGATGCTAGATGAATTAGCTAGATGCTAGATAAAACAGCTTTGCGGAGATTGTGATGATTAGCTTGGAGCTTCATTTAGAACAAATTGGACTTATCGCCTTATTTTCATAAGTAAATTTGATACTCATCTATTGTAAGAAATAGATCTATTTTGCTGAACAAATCCGCTGCATTTTTGGTTTGATCGAACTTCCTAGCCGTCGGTCTATCTTAGAACCTAATTTGTACCTCGAAGAAAACAACTGAACCTCTTCATATTGAACGATTCGCAAACTGAGCACTAAAAAGATATTCTGTTTCCTGCTGGCCTTATTGAAATGGGTATTGGGTAACACACCCGTTAGCCATGTTGGATGAGCTTTTAATGCACTAGCCATTTACAATATGGTCTTACAAAACCCTTGTTGCATCATACTCGCCCTCATTCAGTATAGACTTTGCTAGCTAGCGAGAATTTTGAGCAATATCGAACTTTCCTGTGTGATTTGTTCAATAAGAATGTCCACATTTTAGAGCTTAGGAGCGTGTCTGTTTTGGGAATAAAAAATGATAAAGATAGCCTTCAAAAACATTGAGTGGATAATTTCTACATTTTTTTGCTTTTGTATAATTCCAGAAGCCTCCTCTCCTCAAAATTGCTCCACACATAAGTCATAGCAAGATCTATCCACCAGCATCATTGATGCCGCAAATGCGCAATTGGCCAGCAAGTTCAGGACAATTTTGCAGACACACTCAAATTTTGAATTTTTTCCAATTTGCTTCTTT
The DNA here is from genome assembly GCA_958299035.1 of Cylicocyclus nassatus. Lineage (NCBI taxonomy): Eukaryota > Metazoa > Nematoda > Chromadorea > Rhabditida > Strongylidae > Cylicocyclus > Cylicocyclus nassatus. The sequence goes on along the minus strand of CATQJL010000316.1, from coordinate 90,557,579 downwards.
GCGGCTTTTTGTATTTTTCTCTTTTTCAGAATGTTTCGGCGCTCCTTCCGTGGCGAGACAATGATGTATACGGTTGTGAATTCGAAAAAATTCAAAAATTCCTCAAAAAATTTTTCTCTTATGTGTATAGTGCATGAAGTAACAAACAAATTTCCGAATGATTTTTGAAAATATTTTTGAAGTAGTTTTTCTATTTAAGTGCCAAGAAGCACCAAGACACGGACTCAGACACCGTCGCTCAGATAAGGGAATGCAGACGCCTGCGCCAAGGATGGATGTGGATGTGGCAGTGTCGATGTAGATCCTTGCACCACATCAACACGCCTTGAAAAAAAAATTTCAAAAGCTTCTGATCTCTAGAATTAGAAGTAAAAGCATAGAAGAAGTTGCCGTGAAAGACCCCGCCATATTATCCGTATATTCTCCGCTTAAGATTCAAAACGAGGATCAGATCAAAAATATCGTAATCATACTTGACTTTCGACATGATGGGATGTGTTCCCGCATATAAAAAATCTGCATTGATGCGGTACCGTACCTCATAAAATTGTTGTAATTGAATTGGTGAAAACCGTTTCTCACACGTTCAAAGTACGCTCATAAAAATAGCAGATAATTAATTGGTTTCACGTACATATGTCTGATTAAAATATTGAAAAGTCGCTTCTACATTAGCATTTAGAAACTTCTGAAAAGAGTGATTAATTCAGTTTATCAACAATGATATCTATGTCGAAAATGTTTGCATCGAAATCTAACACCTTGGGAAAACTGGAGTCAATTTTCGTGATCAGACTTCTTTCAGAGAGAATCTAATGTTCAGAAACAAAATAAGATTACTACAGTGGTCATGAGCGTAAATCAGGAAGGCAGCTTCATTCAAGATGTGGAAGACAGATAACTAGCCTAGTTGGTGAACTTTGCAGATATAAGGCAGCAACAAATAACTCGCCACTAATGCCTCCATACTAGCGGGAGCAACACACGAGTGAGAACGGAGCCACTACTTTTGCTTTAGAGGCTGCCACACGGCGGCTGCTCCAGTTTCGTGGCATGTAAAAAAAGTTATTCGCACGTTAGATTCCGAGGCACACAGCGACGGGCTATAAGATTTCCTTAACTCTGCTCACTCAAAAAAACGAGAGTGATTAGCGAAACAAAGTTACATATCGTGGATCTGCACAAGATTGTAATATGGGAGTTAAACAATGGTTGTGCTTTCCTTATGCGCAGACAGGAAAGTGTGGAAGATATACTTTATTAACATCACTTTCTTCCGATGAAGGCTCATTGAGCACGCCGGTTTTTATCAATTTTATAGAAGATTTGAAACACCGCAAAGCGTAATGCTTTTCTGCAACGAGAATTTCAGGCCCAATCAAGAAATAGTATTATTCCTTCCCTATTTTTCTCAGCTAAAGATTCCAGAGTATCTTCAGCAATTTACGGTCAGACTTACTATGGCAATATAAACAGAGCTCCCTAGTATATTTTAGGAGCAGTTTCAAGGAAGATACAAAGGGAAAAACGTTTCACAAAAAAAACAGCTTTCGCGCACATTCTTGCCTCAGTGAGTAGTATCCCAGCAGAAATTTGGAGCGGGGGCTCAAGGTGAATAGCAATTATTCATGCGTGAAAGGGAAAACTCGAGGAGAGGATATGCTAACGCTGCAGGAGCAGACAAGAGTTTTCATATACACAGGCTTGCCAGATAATTTTGGGCATGTGAAGATTTCCTCTATACATTGTTTGATCATTTTATGAAGAAATCAGGCTGAGAAGAAATCTGAGGATTTTTGCATCAATCATACTTAACAAAAACGTCAAAAGGCTTGCTTCGTCTATATGACACAATATATGCATGCTTTCATCTCCAAAATTTCCGCGCAAATGCATAGGGTATCCAAAAAATTCGTGACGATGGCGCGACCACGCGCGAAACGCATGCACCTCTGCCAAACGCATTTTCTTAAAGGCACCGTCCACCCAAAATGGAGGTTAGCGATTATGATGGCATACTAGAGTGGGCCCCCACACTAGGCAAACCCCCAAGCTTCGCCGCAAAAGACTGCTTCTGGAGCGAGAAATCCGCAAGTGGGCGGGGCGACGCAAATTTGCAAGTGGGCGGGGCGACGCAAATTTGCAAGTGGGTTGCATGCTTTATCGCGCCTATGCTTGTTGCAAAGGGTTCTCGAAACAGGGATTTTTGGGGGTTTCGCGGATTTTCGACTTCATATTCGGAATCAGGGCTTCCAGAAGGCCTGAAAGCGACAAAAACATTGAATTCGAGATTTTGGGTGGACGGTGCCTTTAAGCTTCATCTTTATCTGAATGGTTATTCTACTTATGTATGAAGTGTCAGGGCAATGATAGTGACTGAGCTGAGCGCTAAGATAATGCATTTTCAATCAAGGCGCGATCTAATGCCTTTTTAACCTTTTTAGTCCTAGCCTTTTTAATCGCTCCTATGGGCGCAAAGGCCGCAGTCAAATCTGTCGTCACATTTTATGAACGATCTATACTTTGTAAAATCTTTGATTCTCACTTCGGACTGTTGTGAAGATAACTATAAGTCATAGCCTCTTTCCGTCAAAGATGATGAAACTGCAATAAGTGAGCTATACATGTACTATTTTACATCCTCAAGAAGTCCTTTTCACATATAGAATATAGAATGAGCCGAAAGTGATCTTATATTCACACAGTTATACAAAAGTCTCCCTCTGATACTTATGAAAGCTCATTCTGTGAGTAACACGCTCTTCAGGGAATAGTTTAAACTTTTACGACACGTCTTCGACCCGTTCCGCTGTCAAAATCTGGCCAACTGCACTTAAAAACGAAAATTTTGCCAACGGCAAAAAACATTCTAAATAAGTTTCATCACCAATCCACCACAGTCAACAAAGGAAAGCTCCAACTTTGGACAAACCTTGTGGCAAGTTTGCCTTCTTTCAACTACATCCGGGACTGAATCTTCCACCATGCGCGAAGTCAAACACGCAAGTAAGCGTAACTGCTTCTAAGTCAATATGTGAATTGTCAGACACAAGAGGGATGCAAGGCAGCATCAAAACAAAGTGCAATTTGAATTTGATTCATTTTCAATCAACGCTGAATTTGTCTTCTCTACGCTAGAGAATAAGAGATGGTAAAGTGTTCACAGAGCAAAAAAAAATCTCAAACCATGACAGAATTTCGATAAAGATGTTCGATACAGATGCACAGCTGCTAATCCTAGCAGCAATATATTATTTATTTTTTTATTTCGGATATTTTTGAACCACCGCATATGAACTCTCTGACTCTTCATAGCTCCAAGGCAATCTTGGCTGTACAAGCATTTCAAGTTGAAGGCTTTCTTTCTTTGAAATAGGTCTACAATGCAAAGCTGCTGATTTGTGCAAGAAGACGCGATATTCACCCGCACTGATTGACATGAGCTTGACAACTCTACATCTCGCTTAGGAGTGTACAAATTGTGAACTCAAGATTTTTTCAGCTCGGCGCGGCGGTTCTCTTTTGTGTAGAAGTGCTTGTCTAATTAAGGTAGGTTTACGCAAACTTTTAACGATAATTCGAATTTTGAATTACAGTAGATTACCCAACGTGCTCATCTTTACCGTAAGTTGCTTCCTACCTAGGCGAAAACCCGGTATTTATGGAAACTGAGTGGCTACCATAAATCTGCTACAAGCAAAACAGGCACTTTTATAATCAGAAGATGTGCAGCGCAGAGCTGAGTCGAATGATTCCCTTGGACTCAGAATTTGTCCACTCTGAAGCGAGATATGACAATGCGACGCTTATATTACTTGACTGAAGTGTCGGTCATACCTTCGAAGATTTGGCCAAATCGCGATCCCCACGCAATGCGGTAATTTGCCAAGTGTCTACAAACCACCGCATGCGGGTTTCACATACTTGGGCGCATGTCTTTTGTAAGCTGATGCAAACATGAAATTCTTTTTTGCACGAAGTGTATTCATAAAGAATTGAGAGCGATAATATTAGGTCGTCCCGAAAGTTCTGTCGTTTTGTATTCAAAAAATATACAACTTTACGCTATCTTAATGGAGATTTACTTCGCTATACTTTTTTAAAACGAGTATGTCTTTCTCTTTCGAATGCTGTTTTCCTGAGTTCTGCTACACACTAACTGCAGAGATAAAAATAGAATAATAAGACCATATAAGCTTAGGTCATTTTATCTTAGGTCGCTGAAAATGGGGAACGCTTCAGAAAAATCTGAATCGTTAATACACAAGTTCTATGATCTAGCCTTTGCAATTGTGAAAAGTTGTACTGTTTGGACGTGTCTGTAAAAAGTTATGATTTTTTGATAAAAAAAGAAAAATTGATTAATTTTGGGATTTCTGTAGTAAACTGGTAATTCGTAACTCCTCACAGAAGCGTCCAAACAGGACAAACTTTTGACAATTGCAAAGAGTAGGTCAAAATATTCATGGGTTGACGATTTTAGACTTTTCAGCTTTCCAGATTTTTGGCGACCTAAGTCAAAATGACCAAAGCTTATATGGTCTTCTTTTCCTAGTTTTATCTCGCTCAGCGAAGCTTTCGAAAGCGAAAAAATTATTATTTTTAATAAAAATTTAATGAAGAAATCCGTTCAGATAGCGCGAAGTAATAATTTTTCAAAAATGAAACGATAGAACTTTGGGACAACTTATAAGTAACCAAGATCAGCGAACCGCGCCATATAAACAAAAGCCTAAGGTAGCGATTGGGGTTTTTTTTTGCACAAGTTATGAGCGGTATTGTAGCGTAGTGTTATCGGCATCGATATCATTCGAATTTAATTCTCAAGTAGAATCGCTTTAAGTGAAGTCGCAGCAGTATGAAAAACTTACGCAGGCGCCCGAGATTACCTCACAAGTAGTAAGTAAGCAAAGAAGACGCAAGGAAATCTTCAGCAGTACTACACTTCTTTCGTTCTATGGAGGTAAGCAATTACCACGATAGTGTGGATTTTTACAAAAAATTAACTCTAGTCTGATCTTAGTAAAGAATGAATCTACTTTCATCTCAGAGATGAGGCTTCGTAGAAATGATTTGAACGCGGTTCAAGATCGTTTCACTACTAGCTGGAGTATCTTTCTACAAACGCGACGTATGGTAGAAGGGCGAGTGCTAAGTCGCGATTGTAGAGAACATTCAGAGGCGCATCTGCAAGACAGAACATTCTGATTAATTAACAACACAAGCGATACTCATGATTTTCCAATTATGGCAAGTAGAATACACTGAGAATTACTTTGACCTATTCAACACAGTTTTTTTCTGAAAAAAAAAAACTTGTGTTGTTACGATGCGAGAAATTTGATCTAATTGCAATTCACGATTCATTTTTTTCTCTGTATCAAAAGATTTATCTGAATTAGGCATTAGCAGTTTCATCAAGCGAGCCCCTGCAGGGATGCACATTTTAGTTGAAATTCTATCGCTGAATATCGAACACCCTAACTTGAAGGAATGAGTAGATCAAGACCGCAAGTTAAACAAACAAATACCTCCAGGTGTTCGAAATTACTCATACTTGACACGAACTTAGCAAAAATAATTACATACTCCTCCCACGTGAAGAGCGTCGTTTCTAGCGATACCTCATCACCCTTCGTAGAACTTCTTAGGCGCTGGAAAAGCAGCCAAACTTTGTTGCATAATCAAGATTTGGTCATGAAGCTGTATTGAATCTGTAGCCAACAAGCGTTAAAAACTATTGGTTAAGATATCTTCTGGCTTCTCTCCCATGGCATCCTGATACATTTTTTAAATTCAAATCGACCTACTCTCATGATACAGAGGGCTCATCAGCTGGAGTAGTTGTGAAAAGCTGTCATACATCCTAGCGCTGCTACAAATGAGAGAACCAGCACGTAGCTGATGTTTCTTTCAATGTGCATACATGCAGATAGCATTGATGACAGCAGGTTTTAGGCAATCAAGCTAAGAACGGCATCCGCATGCCATTCCACCACGAATACGACTAGTTCTTGGAAGCAGAAGAAGCGGCTACCGTATCGTCACATTTGTTGACGATCAGTAACAAAGGTTCTATGACAACGACGAATGAGGCCACAGGACAACCTAGCTTTGTGGAGAGGCTGGCAAATGAGCACAAACTTTAGCGTTTCTTCTAGAATTCCTTGGTGCACTGATAACGTTACACACTTACGGTTTCTACCCGGAGAACGGATCGTACCACGTAGAAGTAGATTGCAGATCGAAGTAGCCCTGAAAAAATTTTTCCGAAGGATGCTGAAAATAAATTCACATCTAGATTACTCTAAGAAGCTAAGAGTAGCTATATCCGGAATAAAATGAAACTGCACTGTCCAACTACCGCAACACTATCATATTTAACAAATGTCATCAGATATTGAATATTAGTGACTAAATTCGAGACCGCTTCTGCTCTGTGTATTACAAGTATCCACATCTTGAAACGGTTGCTGAAATAAAGCAAGCTTCACACTTTAGCGAAGTTGGTGAACGAAGTTTCTATTTAACGAACGTCCAATGTCGTCAGTTATCAATTTCCTAGCACTTCTCTTCTTTATGAAAATCTAGAGTTCTTGTGTTAGTAAAAGTTTGCGCAAAAACATTCATTGCCGATGCCTTCTCAAGATTTATGAAAGACAAGTGAGAAACCATTTTTCAACTCTGAAATATCCATTTCCTTTTTGTCATATCAACATGATACCGAAAAAATTGTGATGATATATTATTTTGCCCTCAAAAAATTGCGTTTTCCATCGCTCGTAGATTGACCAAATCTTCCTCTCACGTTCACATTTTCAAGAAACAATATTATGAAAGTCCGTTTGCCTAGCAGAATGAATGCTATACCTGATCCTTCACATAGCATTTCTCTTTATCCAGAAAGAAGCATACAAAGCCCTCACATGCCTGTTTAGAACTCACAAGGGAATGGTCAGAAGTCGAACTAGCCAATTCCAAAAAAGCTGCCAACCATTCGATGCAGCACTGCAGCATCTGTATTCCATATCTGCTTAGCGCCTTCGCGAACTTATGAGCAGTTTTATTGCAAAAAATCGTGCATAAAATTTGCGAAATTGAGCACGTTGTTTTACTTTTCACGTATAGACTTCAAAAATATAAAGTAATCTATTTCTTATACTTTATTCTTTTCTACGTCTTATTTCTTAGCAAAATAACGGCATTTTAGTTTCAGAAAAAAAGCACTCTTGTTGTAAGCATTCAAAACTACTTCACGGAGCTTTTGTGGACGAGTAGTAGCATAGCATCCATAACTTTGCGTAACGCGAGTGAAGATCTTGTCTTCAAGAATGATAGATGACGAATGGTACCTTTCAACATGCCGAAACTCTATGCAAGATGTTTACAGAAAATACAAGCTGCATTTTTCACATTTTTCTAGGAGTTAAATTTTATGCAAAATGCAAATACGCATTCTCTCCACGTCCAGAGATTGGATGTTTTTGAAAAGAATGTTGTAACTCAGTGATTAGTCGCTCAAAGAAACTCACTCGCAGAGATACGTCACGTCACGCTATCTCAAGGATAAAGCGGCGGAATATCAAGAACACGCCAAAAATATACGGCGAAGAAGTGTCCTTCGTCTTCGCGGAGCTGTGACTGCTAGGGCGGAGCCAGTCGTCGGAGATTACGGTAGGCACGACCTCGTTCGGCAGCAAATTGCGCGAAATGACAACCAAGGCCGGTTGTGCGCACTCACCTCGCTCGCAGATTACTGTATCCAACATCGGCCAACGTATAGTTGCGCGGCCTTTCATTGCGTCAGCAGTTGTGCTGTTTTGTCCGCAGAATGTCGTTTCAGAATTCAGCATCAAGTAAATGATACGCCTTTGACTCAAACCAGCTGCGTAAAATTTCCCCTTAGGATAACACTTCGCTGTTTGCCTCTAGCAATCACAACTTAATTAATCTACGTGTGATTTTATGATCTACCCAGATTCCTATGGAGGCGGAGCACTGTTGTAACGTTAACAAAGTCGTCAAACTCTACCAGCATTGCTCTTCGAATTCTCTCATCAAAATCTGCCACGCTTCGAGTGGCCTCGTCTCCTCCTCCATATAAATCTCGAAGCCCATGATAAAGCGCATACATAATCAATTTTTGCATTCTGTCAGGCTTTATTCATACAGTTTGTTGTTTCTATCTCAAGCTTCGAAAGTATTTCTTTCCTTTTGAAAATTTATCATAGATACCATCAACTATACGATCTTGACCCACTTACGCGCATGAACGTGAAGCTCTGTAAGTGAAGGTTGTGAAGCTGCGTTCAGCTACAATGAATACTAACTACATATAACTCAGTCTAAATGTACATCATAACAATGGTAATTATTGCTACTACACGTGTAGCGTTGTCGATAGTATGTTGAGTAGTTGAGTAAACATGTGTACATCGTCGCCTTGACTGAGATGACCGTAAGCTGGAGTGCTCGGCTGATGGCGAGCGAAGGACTTTTTCCAGTTTGACTTTTTTGAATTGTCGCATTTCTCTCGTGTCAGTTGTTATTTTCCCAAGTCTTATCGGCGGCAGCGTACACCCAGAACCTCGCCTTCCATGTTTTTTTTTCACTCTGTCTTACTTTGGTCCTGATGTTGAATATGCAACTGCGTGACACCCCGATTTCCTTCCCCCCCCCCCCCCCTTCTCGCGCTAAAGTCATTTGCAATAGTGAATCTGTACGCTAAAGTGCCAAGTTGCTCAATAAGCCTGAGCTATTCTTGCCTCATTAGACGCCTCTTGAGCAATCTTTGCCTAGGAGGTGCGCAAAAAAGGGGGCGGAGAGCTGAAATAGTTTCAACTTACAGGTCCATTTTCTCATTTTGGAGGCAACACAAGAGAATCGGAAAAACCTTCACTGTGAAGCGTCATATCTATTGTCTTCTGCAATGCAAAATTCAGGTTGCATCGACTCATTTGCAAGGAGCTATCACTGCGCATGAATTTTTTCTAAATAACGTTTTCTCATTTTCCAGAAGCGAGAGCAAATTCTATTCATGGGCCTAGTGAAGACCTTGCAAGCAGACCGAGGATAGCGATACGAAACCTTGATTATGCACACCTAGAGGTTGGTTCATTGAAGCACCGTCCACCCAGATTCTCAACTTCCATGTTTTGATCGTTCCCGGGCCTTCTCGTGTCCCTGATTCCGAATACGAAGTCAAGAATCGGCGAAAACCCCAACAATACTCGTTCCGGAACCCGCAGGCCGGCTTTCCGGAACGGTGATTGGCTGGACGAGCAGCGGGCATGGATGGGGAGGGCGATGCCGTCTGGGGGTCCTCGTGCATCTTCGTTATTCCGAAGCGACATTTTGCGCTGCGACTTGGGTACTTGATAGGGGGCCCAAATCTCTTATACATAAAGCTGAATGTCAGTTTGTCTTATGCTGTCTGTCTGTCTGTCTGTACGTATGTTCCGAGTAGAAAACATTGTTTCTGAACCGATCCGGACCAAACTTTGCACACATACACTTTGGTGCCGGGCGGGTGTCATTGGCTACTTTTCGTCATCGATCGATATCGATTTTATCGATTTTCATCAATTTTTTGCTAAGTTTGAGTTAGGAGCTGGGAATTGGCACAAGGGAGTAATCGAGCATGCTGATTACGATTACAATATTAGTTTTAGGAATTATCTATTAGTTTTATCGAACGATTTCTTCGCAAAGTTAGCTACGGGGCTGGGAGTTGGCACAGGGGAGTAATTGAGCATGCTGATTACGAATACAATATAAGTTTTTAAAATTGTCAATTAATTTCATCGATTTTACCGATTTTTGCAAAGTTTGAGTTACGGGGCTGGGAGTTGGTACAGTGGGGTAATCGAGCATGCTGATTATGAAAATAACATTAGTTCTTAGAATTTTCTGTTACTTTTGTCGATTTAATCGATTTTTTGTAAATTTTGAGTCACGGGCTGGGAGTTGGCACGGGGGGGGGGGGTAACCGAGCATGCTGATTATGAACACAATAATAATTCTTGAAATTATTCGTTTCACTCTTTTCGATTTTATCGATTTTTTGTAAATTTTGAGTTACGGGGCTGGGAATTCGCACAGTGATAAGTGAGCACGCTGATAACTAACACACTAACACGGGAATAGGGAGTTGGAGTCGGTATAGGGGACACAGGGAATGGTTGTACAGGGAGAGGGATGGGAGCTTTACATAGCGTTTTGACAGGGCTGGGCGGAGCTGGGTAAGCCAATTAGTATCCTATGCCAAAAGCTCAAGACCCTCAACTTAGAGTGGACGGTGCCTTTAAGTTCAAAGACAAATGGAAACTCACGACAAATTGAGATATAACGCCTTCGAGAAATTGCAGAAGCCGCTGTGCGTCAGATTTTCGCAAATCCATCAATGAGTAAGGAGTCGGAATCACAGAAGTTGGACAGCTGGATATTACCGTGAATTGGCCTGCTACGATTATCGCATTTATTTTGAGGGTGACCAATCATTCTTTAAAGCAATCGTAGCTTTATAAAAAAAGGCCTACATACTATGGTTTCGTGACAGCATTTTAAAAAACTTATAAAAGAGCCGAGCGCTGGGCTGACTCTCGGTGCCTCGTACCAAATCGAATAAACATTCAGACGTTCCAATAAAAACCATTCGAAATTCGATTAATTATTCGGAAATCTTAAATCTCACATATAGTCAGTTCGATTATTCGAAATAAGGGTGTCCCAAAAGTATGCACACAAGGTTTTATCGTTAATATCTCTCTTCCCACAAGGTCTTTCGCTAAACTTTGAAACCGTTATTTAGAGCTTCACTATAAATCCAGTGTAGAGTGATTTACTCTCTGCATTACTGTAGAATTACGGTAGAAACTTCCAGTTTACAGCCATGAGATAGGCCCAGGGCTCGGCACGAGGTGGCTAGATGAAAATGCGAAAAACGAAGTCCCCCTTGACTTTTGGGTATTTTTACGAAGTCCCCTTTGACCCCCCACCATTTTCCCTAAAAATCCTCCAAAAAACGAAACGTCGACTAAAAAAAAACGTCGCCAAATCGCCAATTTTGCGTGCGTCTTCGGTCACAAAAACGAAACCCCCTTTGCTTTTCATCCCAAAAACGATACCCAGCTTGCTTGTAAGCCACCTCGTGCCGAGCCCTGGATAGGCCGTAAAAAAAATTCCAAGAAATATCGAAAGGTTGCTTTTCATGTATGCTGATACCATCACCCAAATCCTTACACAAGTTTTGCTCCTTAAACCGTCTAATCACAACTTTTATTAAAAAAATATTGTTCAGCATGGCAAAACTCAAAGAAGAAGCATTACGTTAAGGTGAGATCCATATTTGAAAGTCAGCCTAGGCTAACTACCCTCGCGGATGGTTTTTGGAAGTGTTGGGTCTTCGATTTGAAAATATGTTCCCCAATGGCTCAAATGCTTTCGCAAAATTCCTACTATAATGTTGCAGTAATGGAGGAATATAGGTAAGTCACTCTCACAAAAGATCAAACAGTGTGTACAAACAATACCGCACATAATTAGCCAGGAATTTTGCTGCACCCGCCGTGATTCGCATCGGAGTGGATGAATTTGGAATCCAAGGACACTGTCCGATAAGCTCGACGAGGCGCATATTCTGATATATAGAAGTGAACGTTTGGATACGGTAGGCTGTCAGAATTCAAGACCTTCCATAATTTTGCTTACAGCAGCTTATTCAGGGTGCTTGTTTCATCGCACTCTGATTATTCTGCCGCAGGCAAAAAATTGAAAAAGATTCATGATTCTGTTCGCCTACTGTATCCAGGCACTTCTAAATGCCTCATGCCTAGTCGAGCTGTGTCAAACGGTGTCCTTGGATTTCAAAATCATCTACTCTGAAACCAGATATAGCAATGCGACGCGGTATTTTACTTTTTGAGGAGACGAGTGGCGTAGTGGTATAGGCGCAGCTATGATCTGCTCGTACCAAGGTTCACTTCTGTCGCTAGGCCAGCCAAGCCCTCCACCCTCGGGGACTGAAATTGGTACCAGAGTGCTCTGGGAGGATAAAATCACTGACATAATCGGCTGGCCTGCAGGTCATTGTAAAGGTTCGCATGCATTCACTTGCCTCTTTGACAATGAAGTAGAACGTGATCGGCGCATGCACGCAAATGGTATGAAGACGTGAATCCTCTATTGTTTACTACCGGGTGTATCCACTTGTGACAGTCAATTACGCAGGCGCCGCGCGCGACAGGCTGGCAGTAATCCATGTCAAATTTTACTGTTTAATGAAAGTTTGGCTTCAAAACTTGTAAGATAATAAGATAGTGAAGGAAAATATGAAAATTATTACGGGTAGGGTACCGGCCAGGAAGGCCGCCAGTTTTGGACCGCCTCCGCGGACTACTGGTCCTGGGACGACATGTACAACGTTGCAAAAGGACCATTTGGCCGCATGGCGTCCTAAACTGGCGGCCTTCGTTCCCCTACCCAATTATCTTATACAGTGTGCCCCAAAAAATCTATTGAACGTTTGATCTTTAATAACTTCCTTATTTGAAAAGCTTTCGCGGATCTTTGAGTTTCGTACGGTAGGGCTAGCTTCAGTTAGATTTACGGTATGGAACGAATCACCGATTTCTTTTAGCTATTGTAGAATACGGTAGGAGTTTTCGAGTAATTTTAGACTTCTGACAAACGTGAATTGCTACTAAAAATCCGAAAAAAAAAACGAAGGACGTCAAGCTAAGGTTTTCGGGGATACTGAATCTAATTGCAGTTTTCGCTACCGTACTCCTCGGCTTCCTACGGTATGCGCACTGTAATGCTGAATTTTGGCTTTTTTTCTAAATCAACGTTGCCTTTGTCAAACAAAGTTTAGCTCAACCTTAAAGACTTCTTCATTCTTTATTAATTGCAAATAATGGGTGCAAAAAATTACAAAATCAGGAGTGGTAGTAATATGGTCGAAAGCAACGAATGATGTGATGGTTCAATCATGATTACATCGTGGTAAGCACGATCATCCTCTTACGGCCGTTCAGTTCAATCGATCATACAAAATTATGAAACATGCAAGTTACTTTCGGAAAACCATACTTGCTTCATGCTTGTTTCATTCTAAACCAAACTATGAATTAATCAGCAGGTTAACACCATTGTTTCCTTATCAGATAGAGTAATGAAAACAGCATTTCATATCATGAGACGCAGACGTGAAACCACCATATCACAGTTCAAAATGAAAAAGTACCCCCGACCACTTTTTCTTTTAAAACAATGATGTGTTGGTTTTGCAAGTTAAGAAGAGTGAGGGAGATCATTCTGCAACTTACTATGAGAAAGCTTACTTGTTTACAGCTTAGATAAGGTTATGGGAAGGTGCAAGGCTGGAGACCGAACTGCAAATTTGGTAAAGTGCAATGATTGCCGACAAGCATGAGAATGGTTGGAGTTTCGATCTCCTCCAATGACTTTGCTTTGCAAGATAGCATTTCGAGGTTTCCCATTGGTTAATTCGTGGTTTCTTCGTTGGGAAAATGATGTGAAGCTGCTGGTTAGCTGGTGTCATTAAAACACAGTTAACATGATGGTTTCGACCAAATTACTACCACTCGAGAGGTTTTAAATATACCTAATAATTTTATTTTGTTTTGATGATTTGATTGATTGATTTCGACGTGTTTTTAACTGCAACGATGATTTCGTAAATTCTGGAAAAAAGCCAAAAATTCAACGTTATAGTGCGCATACCGTAAGAAGATGAGATGTTAGCGGAAAGCTTCGTAATTAGGTTCAGTATTCCCGAAAACCTTAGTTTGACGTCATTCGGGTTTTTTCGGAGTTTCTAGATGCAATTCACGTCTGCTAGAAGCCTAGAATTAGTCGAAAATTCCCACTTAATCCTACAGTAACTAAGAGAAATCCAGATTTGCTCTATGCTGTAAATCTAAGGTTGAAGCAACCCCTACCGTATGACACTTAAAGATCCGCGAAAGCTTTACATGTAAGGAAGTTATTGAAGACCAAACATTCGATACATTTTTTGGGACACCCTGTATATAAAGCTGAATGTCTGTTTGTGTGTGCGTCTGTGCGTGTGTATGTGTCTGTACGCATGTTCCGAATAGAAAATTCCATTTCTGAACCGATCCGGACCAAACTTGGCACACATACACTTCGGGGCGGGGCGGGTGTCATAGGCTACTTTTCGTCATCGATCGATATCGATTTTATCGATTTTAACGATTTTTTTTGCAAAGTTTGAGCTACGGGGCTGGGAGTTTGCATAGGGGGGGGGGGGGTAATCGAACATGCTACTTTTATCGATTTTATCGATTCTTAACAAAGTTTGAGTTACGGGGTTGGGATTTGGCACAGGGGGGGGGGTAATCGAGCATGCTGATTACTCAGTGGTAGTGATTTGGCATGTAGACGTAGGCACAGGGAAAAGATGTACAGGGATAGGGATGAAAACTTTATCATAGTGTTTTGACAGGGCCGAACGGAGCCGGGCAAGCCAGCTAATTATGTATAAAATGTGTACTTTCTGTTCACCACAATAGTGTTACCTCTTGACCTTTCCTTCGGGACATTTCCTTTGCTCCTGATATCTCTTGCCCGAGTTACGGTAACACCGCGCTGCGGCCATTTTCTTTTCCCTTTATTACCTTCTCTTGTTATTATTCGGTTACACGAATTTTCGAATTTTGGGATATACGAGCGCATGTATATTTGATTTCGATAGATACTCGAACATTCGACAGTTTGTATACTCGTAACTATATGAGGGTAGGGGAACGAGCTCAGCCAGTTAGATCCCGCCTTCGCTGGCAACTGTTCATTTTACAACATAGTTTCATATCGTTGCGGGACTAGTAGTCCGCGAAGGCGGTTCAAACACTGGCGGAGTTCGTTCTCCTACACACTATGTAACTCTAGTATTTCCAGCACAAAAAGCAAAAACTGCACCGGTCTGCTGCTTCCAAGGTGTGTTCCGTTCTTATCTCCAGCTACTTTTGAAGGCAATTCCACCCAAAATTTCGCCCCCCCCCCTCCCATTTTTTTTGCCATTCTTGGGCCTCTCCGTGGCCATGATTAGAGTTACAAAATTCAAGTTGTCCAAAACCTAAAAAACCTGGCTTGGGGACTCTCTCTTCAGAAAGCGGACGAGTTTCGGTTTGCTCGTCCCCGTCGGCGTGCCAGCTGGAGGAGCTGCAACTGCATTAGTTTGTGCAGCTTCTGCTCACTATCTTTTCAATATGTGTCGTGTCCATGGCTGCGCAGAGCTTGATAGGATCTGTGCGTGGCTTGATAGCACTTTCACAGTTCCATATCATTATCCCATTCAGAGACAACATTGGAAGGACCCAATGCAGATGCCCTCTCCTGGGGTCTACATTCAGGATCGGCACTAATTGGAGGGGGTTGTTTAGCCTGAACACTGCTTTCAAAACTTCTCGGTACGCGGATTCCACACAACACTTGGTACCATCTTTACACCACTGCATCCGTTATGGGTCCCTCTGCACTCCTCTTCGGGATTCGTTTCTTTGCGTTTGTCACACATCTTCCCTCAATTCTACCTTTCAAGTTTTTTGGAGCCATCATTTTTTTGCAGCATTTGGTAGCATGGAAAAAGGAGGCCTAAGCTCTACAAATGCTCAGGGAAGATGCAAGAGTATTCAAACCTCAAGGTGAAAAGCTGGAAGTTCGTGTAAAAGTTTGAGTGGGCATGCTCGGGGAACTGAGGGGAGGACGGGTATAGACGAGTATTGATACGGGTTCACAACTGCTCTCCCTGCAAGCGAAGGGGTAGGTGTTGGTGTAGGAATGATTGAGAATGTTGCATTCACTTTTTTCGTGCTCTTGAACGCGGTAACAGGAAGTTGGTGAGTAGAGTGGATTGAAATGGGAAGTTGCTTTGTGATATTTGAAAGGACCGAGGAGAGCCGGATCTGCCATTTACTTCATTGACATGCATTACATTCTTGACTGCTATATCAGCAAAAATCGCTTGTCTACTTTCCACACTACGTGGTGTCCTTCACCGATATCCGAGTTATCGGCACTCATACTTGAAGATATTTGATGTTTATCCATTCAACATTTTTAATTTTGAATTCGAAATTTAGAATTTAGATAACTTTTGTTTTGAAAATGTTCGAGATTCATTTGTTAAATATTTTTTCAAGTAGATTCTACTCAATTATTTCTAAATTCTAGAACATTCCCAAGTACTCTCAGGCCCCGGGCAGCGATTTGATCGTCGCGACTGAATCGCGACGAGACAACTGTTACAACATCATTCCATGCCGATCAACTTGGATTCGGTTGTGATACTTTCCCAGCCCGAAATTTCTGAATGTGAAATGAAAATGAATGGAAATCTTGGCGATTAAATCGCGACGATTAAGTCGCGTGAAGTCTGTCCGGGGCCTCAGGCTGTGTTTATCGCCGTAGACAAATAGGAGTTTCTACGGAGAGAAGATGGTAATGGAGAAATGTCCTTTTGCGATATAATACAGCTGCCGTCGCGGTCCCAAACGAACCATTGCGGAGCGGCGCGCGTCGTTCTTTTTTATCTGGATTGAAACAGTTTGTGCTCGAGCACTCACATTGTTTCCCACCTGCCAGAAACACAGGTTATGTCTGGACGCTCGCTTGCAATTATAAAAGCGCTTCTGTCGCAAATTTCACAAACATTTCTCACGCTTGGGTGATACTATCGTTGTCGGCAAATGTGGAATTGATCAGATCTAGGAGACCAGATACCTTATGATAATGAAGTAATATTCTTCCTTCTACAACTGAACTGAAAACTAGTTTATCATTTGCTTTAAGAATAACAATAAACAAACGAAAACGCTTTGCGCTCGTTTTCAATCCTACTTGCATGTTCACAAAAGATGCTATAGTTAGAACCGAATATTTTTCGAATATTCGTATTCGAATGACTTACTCGAACTAGAGAAGTAGACTATTTAGGAAAACGCACATATCAGATTATTCGAATAAGCGAGTGAATGAAAAACACTTTTATCCAAATATTTGTTTATTCGACGAATCGATTAAAAAACTTATTTGAAATTTCATTCGAATATTCGAATAATTTTCGAATAAACTGTTTATTCGATTCGTCGAATAAACAAATATTTGGATAAAAGTGTTTTTCATTTACTCGACAGTAAAACGGTGCTTATTGTTTAACTAGCTGGCTTACCCGGCTCCGCCGTATCCGGACCAAACTTGGCACACATACACTTCGGGCCCCGGCGGGTGTCACAGTCCACTTTTCGTTATCGATCGATGTCGATTTTACCGATTTTTATCGATTTTTTTGCAGAGTTCACCTACAGGGCTAGGAGTTGGCACAGGGGGGAAGTGAGCATGGGGATTCCGAATACAATATTAGTTTTCAGAATCATCGATTACTTTTATTGATTTTATCGATTTTTTGTAAATTTTGACATGCGAGGCTGGGATTTTGCACAGGGGGGTAATGGAGCATGCTGATTACGAACACAATATTAGTTTTCAGGATCGTCCATTACTTTTATCGATTTTATCGATTTTTTTTTGTAAAGTTTGACCAGCGGGGCTGGGAGTTTGCACAGGGGGGTAATCGAGCATGCAGATTACGAATACAATATTAGTTTTCAAGATCGTCCATTACTTTTATCGATTTTATCGATTTTTTGAAAATTTGAGCTAGGGGGCTGGAATTTGGCACAGGGGTGTAATCGACATGCTGATCACCCCCCTTGGGGATGATCAGCATGCTCGATTACCCCCCTGTGCCAACTCCCAGCCCCCTAGCTCAAACTTTGCAAAAAAATCGATAAAATCGATAAAAGTAATCGATAATCCCGAAAACCAATATTGTATTCGGAATCCCCATGCTCGATTACCCCCCTGTGCGAACTCCCAGCCCCGTAGCTCAAACTTTGCAAAAAAATCGATAAAATCGATAAAACTAATCGATAATCCTGAAAACCAATATTGTATTCGGAATCCCCATGCTCGATTACCCCCCTGTGCGAACTCCCAGCCCCGTAGCTCAAACTTTGCAAAAAAATCGATAAAATCGATAAAAGTAATCGATAATCCTGAAAACCAATATTGTATTCGGAATCCCCATGCTCGATTACCCCCCTGTGCCAACTCCCAGCCCCGTAGGTGAACTCAGCAAAAAAATCGATAAAAATCGATAAAATCGATATCGATCGATGACGAAAAGTAGCCTATGACACCCGCCGGGGCCCGTAGTGTATGTGCGCCAAGTTTGGTCCGGATCGGTTCAGAAATGGAATTTTCTATTCGGAACATACGTACACACAGACAGACAGACATAGAGACATACAGACAGACAAACAGACATTCAGCTTTATGTATAAGAAAGGATATCACTCTCAAACCTCCCATGGAAAGAATTTCCAGGAATGAATTTTCAGAGAGAAAAGATCGAACACTAAGGAAGTAAATCGTTTAGGAGCGTGAAGTTCTAATTGAATAATTCTCTCAAAGACCTGTAATTTGATTACTCCTCGATATATTTTTGTTCTAATCGTCTCGTTAGTATTGGAATATCTCATCTTGTAAATAACTATAAGTGTCGAACATCAAGTACCACTGATAAGAGGGGGGGGGGGGAGGGCAAGCTTGTACACTTACCATATTTCTGTAGGAGAATTCTGGAGTCAATGGCATCTTCAAAAAAGTTGTCTTTTGTGATGCCTGCAATAATGTAGTGAAAAACTGCGAAAAATTATACTTTGTGCGAATCAAGCGATGTTAAAATCGAGCAAAAATAATGACAAGAGGTTGGTCGATTGAGTTTCTTGTTGTCTTTAAATAGGACCGGCTAACACGTTGGTACACATTCAGTCAGGTTACTCTCAGTTTTGCAGCTGAAGACAAGACAGACTTGAACATGCACAAGTACGAGCGTACAGGTTAACCACGTTCGAAAAGGTATCAACCTCGACCCGAAGTGGACAGCAGTATGGATAAAATTTCTCGAAAGAGGGAAACACAAGTATAGGGCATCTAAAAAATCATGACGATGGCGCGACCGCGCTCGACACGCACGCACTTCCGGAAACGCATTTTCTTGGTCTTTACTCCAGTCGAATGGTTTTTTGCTTACTATGATAGCATTTAGAACTGGATGTGAGCGTCGAGGTAATGTCTTCTTGTATGAGCGTTTTATGCTTCTATGGGGATAAAGTCCGCAGTCAAATTCGTCGTCACGATTTTATAAATGACCTATACTTTCCTCACCCCTTCCCCCCTCCCCTCCCCCCCCTCCCCCCCCCCCCCCCCCTCCTCCCCCAGCAACTCGCCCTTTTGTAAGAGGCGGAATGACTGGTATTCCACTAACGATATGCTTCTCTGCAGTGGAACACAAGGAAAAATACCTTCGACTTTTGACATCCGAACTCCAGTATGTGGATTTGCGCTTCGAAATTTTTGCTTCCGTCATTTTTACGGGTACCACAGGTGCATTTGTTTTTAGAGAAGAGTTCAACATATCTGTGTAAACCCTTACCGACTGTACTGCTTCAAAATAAGAATACTCAGAAATACGAGTGCTTCAAATTGAAGCGGTTGTGAGCGTTGTGTGCCGGAGTCTTGACTTCAGCAGTTTGAGCAGTAAACGATATGTAGTTTGCAGTTTCTCTTGAATTCGTACACATTTGCAAGAAGTCTAGTGATTGACTTTAGGATGATTGGCTGCAAGAAAGAAATGATGAAATTCTACCAGTACCGGAAAAGAGAAAACCCTCTCTTTTGTTTGGAGAGAAAATTCGTTCCATACGGCTTAACATAAGCTTGTTTAAACTCAAACAATCGACCGGACCCCTCCGCCGGACAATCCGAATCTGCCGGAGTCGCGCCGGACCCAGTTGACCAATGAGAGCAGGGCAAATGGGCCGTCCATCGCGGTGACATCACTGGCAGGCAAATGGGACGCTTCTCCGGCCCTGCTGCAAAGGTACGCCATTTCTCCGGCGCGGCTCTGCCAGATTTGGCAGAGCCGCGCCGGAGAAATTTGCCCGGCGCGAGTCCGCCAGATTTGGAAGAGCCGCGCCGCAGAAAATGGGAGGGGTCCGGAGCACAAATGGGAGGTCTCCGGAACAGAAAATGGGAGGTATCCGGAGCAGAAAATGGGAGGTATCCGGAGCAGAAAATGGGAGGTATCCGGAGCAGTGGGAGGGCTCCGGCGGACGAGTGGCAGACCCACCGCTGGGGAAACGCCGCGACCCTGCCATTTCTCCGGCGGAGGGGTCCTATCCGCTGTCTGAGAAAATCACAAACAGCTGATGCTTATGTAGTACTAGTTGGCAAACCCGGGTCTGCCCGGCCCTGTCATTATCATATTTGTAATCAGCATGCTCGATTACCCCCCTGTGCCAACTCCCAGCCCCGTAGCTCAAATTTTGCAAAAAATCGATAAAATCGATATCGATCGATAACGAAAAGTAGCCTATGACACGCTCCCTGCCCCGAAGTGTATGTGTGCCAAGTTTGGTCCAAATCGGTTCAGAAATAAAAATTTCTATTCCGCACATACGTACAGACAGACAGACAGACAGACGGACACACATTCAGCTTCATAGATAAGATACTGAATGTATGAAAGCTAAATACATTGTCTGTGTCAATCACGTGCTCCCAATCGGAAAGAGCTTCGCGCCGTATCGCACCGTATGGATTCGGCATTCAACTGTCCTCATTGGGGGAGACGGTCAGAGAGCGCGTACTGATCGGCTTCACCAACTGAGAGGAGCAGAAAAAAAGTTCAAATTTATTTTTTCCTGTCGTATTTCAACTTCAGAACCCCCATTATTCATGATATGATGACAAAACTTTCGGAGTCTGAAAACTTTGCTTCTGTAGAGTATAATTCGAGTGTGGCAATGGCAACTGTCGAGACGCGCGCTTTTCGAAATACACCCCATCATGGAGGTCCGCACGCAAGGCCATCGTGTTGCGCATGTGTAATTTCCACGCGAAAGGAAGTACTAATTGAGATAGGCTCTATGTAGAATTTGGAAAAAAATCGCGTTAAAATGCAAGTGCAATTCAGTCCCTTATCATGTATGGTGTTTTCGTCGGCTTTACCACTCTAGAGATAGTGACTATTAAAGGCAGCGGCTCGGCAGATTGACCTACCTCAGATTTTGACACAGATGGATAGGAGGCCCTCCAAGTGAACCAAAACAGCAACTCCGCGCCGAAAATGTGAACTATGCAAGCCAGGGGGGCGGCCCAAGCGCCGCTCCCCTTCCTCCTTTCGCTCCCCTAACACCTTGTTCGGACGAGTATTCTCCGCTAGACGGCGCGGGAGCCCCCAACCGCTTTCCCGCATTGTGCATGCTATACAAAGCCAAAATTACAGGCAGCAGGGTCTTCGTGCCAGGGCCTCCCGACTTTCCTGAAAATTCTCGTCCGAGCTGCCTTTTGGAAATTGAAAAAAACGCCCCGAAAAAGGCCTTTTCACCGCTTTTAAAGCTCAGATTCGGGATCTACGGGTCGAGAAGACCCAAAACATGCAAAAAGATGGAAATGCAAAATCTGCCGAGCCGCTGCCTTTAAAGGCAGTGTCTCACCAAAGTTGAGGTCGCGCGGATCTTCACATATTCTATTACAGGGACCTCTAAATAGGCCACTGCAACAAGTCCCACCCAATTTGACCCCTTCCACGCTGAGAAAAATTCCCTCAAAGTGGTACGCGGAGAGCGACATGGTACGCGCGGACGACTCCTTCGGTCTTTCTCCTTACGCGTTTAAACATGTCCGTCCACTTGGCATCCACCTCCCCTCTGTTGCTGCCACTGTGGCTGAGGCTGAAGTTGGAAGGAACAACTCGTCCACGTCGCTTCCGCGGGGCCTCCAGAAAACGGGGTTTTTGGGAACTTCATGCGATTTTAAGCCCATACAGTGCTAGACAGGGTCCGACAGGCTTGCAAAATGCAAAAATCTCGGCAACTAAATTTTGGTGAGACACTGCCTTTAACACTCTGCCGGAACGCTTTGGAAGACCTATGCGTAGAGACAGATGCCCCGCAACTACTATGCCCTTCGCTGACAAAAAAGTCAGATCTCTGCCTTACTGTAGCACTCCTACGATGATGCTCGTTATTCAGCACATTTTTACAGTTTGCACTTGGTGGTCAAATTTTGCGTGCAGTTGTTATCGGGAGTACAATTTATTGATAGATCTATATATGGAAGGTTATGTATAGGTCGGTTATAAAATCGTGACAACGGAGGACTGCGGTCTTTGCACCCACAGGAGCATAAAACACTCATACAAAAAGGCAACACCTTAAAGCTCAGCTTAGTCACTTCCATTGTCTAAACATTATCTCCGACAAATGACCGGAACTTCCGCAGAGCGCTTGCGGAAGTTCTGCAAGGTCACCTGCGGAAGTTCCGAAGAATGCGAATCACAACAGCAAAAGAGAACACCGAAGCAAGATTTGAACATTACTCTATTGACTGTGAGACTCACCTACTATCCTCTGCACTACGACTGACATGTTCGATAATGCACTCTAGTTGTTGGCGAGGCAACATCATATTAGACAACACATCAAAGTCCTGCGGAAGTTCTGGTAGGCCAAAGTGCTGCGGAACCTCTGGCATTTTTCGGAATTTTCGCAGGATTTTAAAGAAGGTCACGCGGAAATTCCGGTTTCAACCACTTTGGCATGGAAATCCCGCGGAAGTTCCGATTTTCAACGTTTTCATTTTTGCCATAGTGAACGAAGTCCTGCAGAACTTCTCAAATTTGGCTTGTCCTGCGGAAGTTCCGGTGATTGGTCTGATATCGTACATGAGCAGAAAACCCAATCAAGTAGGGATGAAAACCAAGGAAGTGCGAGTGTCGGAAGTGGCGCATGTCGCGCGCGGTCGCGCCATCGTCACGATTTTTCGAATGCTCCATACGCTTCTCATTTGCTTACACTCTTTTCTCTCCAACCTCTTCGTTGTCCTTCCAACTATGCTACAATGCACAAGTGTTTTATCAAGCAGAGAACTTTTCGTCGGCGTTGATGAGTATCATATACCATGAGATAGTGCTAGATCTAGCAATTTGCACAAATACTGTGGTAAGCAAAATTGCTCGAACAAGATCAAAGTATTCATCAATGCGAGGGTGGTAGAAAACGAGATGAGAAAATGATGGATACAAAATGAAGCCTAGTAGGAGCAGCATGCTGCTTGCCACATGATAAACGCAATAATCAATTGCAGATCAAATAGATGCGCATGTCGCTCCATCACAAAATTTTGATAGTTGCAAGATTCAAGGGCCTAACAGCTGTTGTAACTAAATGATTTGTTTCTAATGGTTCCAGTAATGAATGGATGAAGAGTGAGCTTGATTTAAGCCGTTTGTTGCATCCTTATGTAGCTGATCAAGCGAGATCAAATTGATGCATGCTTCATCTTGGGCTTCCCTGCCCCAACCAAGTATCGATTGGTAGGCTGTCACTAGTAAATCACATCAGCTTTTGGAGAGTTTAAAGAGTATATTCAACGCTTTGGAGTGACGGTTCCAGGATTTCCATTCAAGTGAGGGGGGGAGGGGGGGGGGGGGGGGTGACAGAAAATTCCCTGGGACGAGGGTGTGTAGCGTAAACCACTCATTCCAAGTTTTTCGGGGTGCCCATAATTTTTGCGGGTCGTAACCCGGCAATTTCAGGAGTCTAGTCCAGCCAGTCTCGTACTTCTTGCTTCTGCGACTTGAGTGCCGATCCAAAAAATAGTGCAACTACACAACGACTCTATATAAGGACTACTGTAGGCGTTCGTTACTGTTTCTCTCGCATAAAATATTAGGTTGTCCGGAAATTAATGTCCGTTCTGAAATCCAACCGCAGTAAGTCATACACTTTCCATTCTTAAATAGGCTTCAAAGTGCCGTTCGATAGAGCAAAGCAAGCTCTACAAGATGGCAATCTCGCTTAAGCAACAGCTTTGATCCGCCTCGAGTTTCGAGCCAAAAACTAAAATGATTCAACTGCCCGAAAAATTGGGAAAAATTATAACTCAATTTATAAGAGACCTAGAAAAATTCAAACTTGCTCACCTATAGTAGACGTCATCCGTCTAGTCACCTCGGTGTCGTGTGTGCTATTGCACACAATTTTGAAATCCCGGATGAGGTGCGAGGTTCGCGCCATGCCGTACTTGCACCAAGTGCGCATACGGCTGAAATTCGACGCCAAACTGTCCGATTTTCTTATTTTGATGTTTTTTTTTTTCGTTTTAAGCACTTTTTCTGCACGCATGGTCTCGTTCTCAAAGATTTGCTACCTTTATACTCGTGCATTGCCGTTTTAGATAGGATATCCTGAGATTTATCACTTCTGCTTCCAGGCAAGGAAGGCGCGTGGGCAATCTTGCAGGATTGTGAAGTGTGTTTTTCGGTATGGTCGTATGTAGAAAGAATAGAGTATCTCGTAGACAATACGAGTTTCAACTTCCTCCTCACTGAAATCGTCTTGTACCGAGTTCCTCTTGGAAAGCTTCTTCTAAGTCTATAGTGGGATTGCTTTAAACAAAAACTCGTACTTCCCAAGAGACACTCTACTCTTTCTACATCCGACAATATTGAAGAAAGCACACTTACCTTGAAATCCTGCAGGATTGCCCATTTGCCGCTCTCACCTGGAATCAAAAGTGAAAAATTTTGAAATTTGCGATCTAAAACGGCAACGCACAGTATAAAGATAACAAATCATCAAAAACCAGACGTGCGCGGAGCCAAAAACAAAAAAAAAAGCACCGGAATAAGAAAAACCGGCAAAATTTGGCGTCGAATTTTAGCCGTACGCGTACTTGGTGCAAGTACGGCACGGCGCGAACCCCGCACCTCATCCGGAATTTCAAAATTGTGTGCAATAGCACACACGGCACCGAGGTGACTAGACGGATGACGTCTACTATAAACACATCCACATAAAACATCTATGTACTTCGTTGCCGTATTTTTTCCTTTGTTAGAAATCAAGAAAACGGAAATTCTCATGCTTTTGCCCAAGTGATGCTGTGCCGTCCCCACATAGATAGTTGTATACCACAAGCTTGTAGAAGTACAGACTTAAATTTTCAACTCTCTACGAGCTTCAGTTCTCGAGAAATTTAAATTTTAGCTTGGACCACCTGACTAATGAAAGCTATAATCGATATTTTCAGAGAACTAAAGCTTGTAGAGAGCTGAAAATTTAAGTCTGTACTTTTACAGGCTTGTGGTATACAACTATCTATGTGGGGACGGCACAGCATCACTTTGGCAAAAGCATGAAAATTTCCGTTTTCTTGATTTCTAACAAAGGAAGAAATACGGCAACGGCGTACATAGATGTCTTATGTGGATAGTGTTTACATGAGCAAGTTAGAATTTTTCTAGGTCTCTTATGAATTAAGTTATGATTTTCCCCGATTTTTCGGGCAGTTTAATTGTTTTAGTTTTTGGCTCGAAACTCGAGGTAACTCAGAGCTGTTGTTAAAGCAAGACAGCCTTTTGAAGAGCTTGCTTTGCTCTATCGAACGGTGCCTTGATTCCTATTTAATAGTGAAAAGTATATGACTTATTGCGGTTGAAATACAAAACGGACATTAATTTCCGGACAACCTAATACCAGTGCGCGCTGCCATTACTATCTCTCTGTGACTATTTTCTAGCACAACGATTAGTTGAGTTGCGACCTAGCGATATTTTCAACAAAGCGCGATTAAACTCAGTTTTTCGATCTAGTAATAACACGGCGTGCCAGCCACAGAGGCACTATCGCTGAGAAAGCGCAGTTCTCGCTGTTTTTCTTAGCTTGAGGCCTGTAATCAAGCATAATTTCGTATCTCTTACCGGGGAAAAATCGTCGAAAACGTCCTTCTGCAAAGCGAAGGACTTCTGAACTATCGATGCGATAAAGAGCAGTCTTGTAAGAAGTGATGACCAGAAGTAGACAACTCTGAAGTTGATTCTAGTGGAAATTGACACGAAAAGATGTGTGTTGGATAGTCGGTAAGAATTTTCGCGTGTCCCTATTGCTTGCAAACTCTGTTGTCCCCCTCAATGCTTACTGAAAACAATTGTCTTCACGAAATTTCTTATTCAGGGTAGTAACCCTCTCCCTGTGAAATACATTGAGTCGTGAGATCTTACTTTACGCCACATTAACTCCGGCGACAACGTTACTGTCCTTTCTCTATTAGAATTTTCATAGGAGAGTGTTCAGAAAGCAAACTTTCAAGAAAAATTGCTCTTCCCAGCTGAAAACCGATACAGCGCTATTTTCAACCGCGACGACATTCTCCAACGAGGCAAAGTTGAACTTTTGAGAATGTGTACGTCGCTGCACAGAACAATGCTTGAGACTTCGGTGAAGCGAAAATGCAAATGCGACCTCGCCGCAGTTCACCACAAAAACCGGCGTCCTCGCCACTTTTTCACTTCGAAATCAAACTTCGAACACGCCATTAATAACAAATCGCTTGGTGAAACGATGAGAACCGTTATCCTTGAGACCTCTACTGAAGCAGGAAAAACAACGAGGGACATGGCGTCCAACCTAGTATGATTTAAATTGCAAATTGCTCGAAAATTATTTGGAATGAAAATTTTGTAATTGTGACGATCAGCAGTTGCGAAAACCTGGAAGCGAACAGCTCACAAAGTCAAGACAGAACAGATAATCATTTGTTAGTCAATCACTACAGGTTCACTGCCTGCCTTCAGCAGTCAGGTTGTGTTGTGCCCCAACAGTATGTTGCAACAATGAACAAAAAGGTCCTTCTTTGATGTCCGCAATTGGAAATTTAGTCACAAATAATCTAATACAGATTTGGATAATCATGCATCATGGCGCTTCAGAGATTTTCAAAGAGATATCAGACAGCTTGTTCCCAAATGAATTTGCACGGCTCTACATATATGGTCGTCAAGTGATACAGTCAGAACTTTAGAGAACATCTGGAGAACAACGTACGATTTACATACACAGCATACCTTTTTGGGTCGAACTTGAGTCGATCCGCAGTCTCACTTCTTCAGAATAGCACGATCCTACAAAATAAAGGTGATCAGTAATGCACTCTTCGGTGTGATTATGTTATTGCTGCCAGAACCTGGTACCAGCCTTCTTGAGTGATGCCTTGAAATCCTCGAGAGCCAGAAGCGAGAGTTAAACGGCAAAAATGCATATTTTTTGTGATACTGGAGAAACAGAGACCTCTAACAAGTGATGGATACTTGGTCGAAGTGGCGTTTCCAAACAAAATGTATACTGTTTTATAGAGGAACGCTGAGTTTAAACCTACTTTCGGTATCTGCAAAGCGCATCTGGGAGGGGAGTTATGGGAATTTTTTGATGCAAAAATTTGAAAGCGCCGTTACAATAAAATCATTCGGAACCTTAGTCCGTGAATCAAAATGGGTTCATGATTGCTACCAGGGCGTTTTATGGAACAAGGCCTTCAATCTAATAAACTCATGTCAATTATTATGTCAACAACTACTCCTCCTTAAACTAAGAAAAAGATTTACAACTCTCAGCTAATGATAGTCCAGCTATCTCAGTTTCCTATAGTGATCCGACAAATCCGAGCCCTCTTGTTTTCAGCGAACCTTGGGGATGCTAACTCGTAATCCATGTGTTCAGTTTGTTACATGTCAAAATACTCTTGCACCAAACAGATGACATATGTGGTTGATGCCCTATTATAGCTTACTGCACTTCAGTAGGATGTCACATCGTATGGCCCCGGGCACACTTCAAGAAATTCAATTTCCCCGCGATCTGGCAATTTCCCACATGCCTTCCAGCACTGAAGATTTCAAATACATTATGTGTGATGTGTAACTTTCGTAGATCGTTGAGACACTCTATCTTCTGTACAGCTGGAATGCGCTTAGACAATTTACATGATGCCAAATCCGTTGCAACTAAAATCGCCTGAAACTGCACAGAAGGATAAATCATAGCTTTATCTGTCGAAAAGTCAAGTCTACACAGCTTCTTCTTAGATCCTCTGAGTAGGATAGCTAATGCAATTCGATATTTTGATCCTTATATTGGTCACAAATTCAGCCTGATTCGTTTTACAGTTTCGAGAAATATAAGATTTTAAAAAAAGGAAACGTAAGAATGCAAAACAGATACAATAACATACACCAATTGACATCAGAGCTACTCTGTGCCTTTTATATGATGTTTTAAAACGTTAGAAGTATTGTTGACCGTTATTAATCCTGCAGAATTTAAAAGAATGGAATTAGATGATCACATCTTTGTAAAGCAAAGTGAGTCAAAACATTGAACAAACACAATGGAATCTCTCGACCAAGGATAACTAGAACCTTGCAGAAATATGCTGACCAATGCCAAAAAGAGGAAATTTACTTGCGCGAATAACAAAAAAAATACTCATGCTTTCTGCCAATGACGTTTCACCAAAACATGTTAGTGTACAGTGGCTGAAAATGATTTACAGATCTCGAAATGACTACGAAGCAGTAACAAACGGAGAATTACGTGTTCATGCGTATAACTTCACAGTATGCATTTTACATACAGAACTGGCTTCTGAAATCAGGAAATAGTAGATGTAAACTGACCGCCTAGTTTCTCCTCCTGTCTGATAACTTAGCCAATACACCTTACTGAACATTAAATTAAACGAGTTCTTGTGATCTCTACGACGCAGAACAACATAAAATCTAGCGTGAACTTCTGATAGGAAGTATGTATGAAATAATTATTTATTCAGTATTTCGTTACCTCATGATCACTTTTTATCCTAGTTTGCTTTGGCGGCAAATTGCGTAACTTATTACTGCCCCGGTGGACCTCCGATAGTATTAGGAAGTATAGATGCAATCTTCATTTTCCGAGATGTTTTTGCTTACTGGCCCCAAAAACGCACACCTAACCAATTAGTGTACAACATATTTCGTGTTTGGAACTTACTTGGATCTTTTGAAAGTAGACATTCTGTGCATGAATTACTGTGAAAACGATCCATTTGACTTCAAAGAAATTACTAAGTTTCCCTTCGCGTCCTCAAACAAAAACTCCCGAGAATTCATATGCCTTCGCTCTGCTTTTTCATCGAAATATTCACTTCAGTCCGAGTACAAGTCGACTGCACCAAATCTTACAGACAATAGCTTTAGCGAACAAGTTTGCTTTAATCTTCCCATATAAAATTCATCTGACAGCAACACTGGTCGATCATCTTTCTCCAATTTCTTCTAAAGAGCGATGTAGATATCTACGTTAATAAAGATCTTTGCTGATACACCGTCCATAGCTTGGTTCTAATCTCTACCTTCCCCTCCTGACCAGAAACAGAGTAGTTAGATTGTTGTACACGAGTCATATCTATCGTGTGATGAGTACGTGGAAACTGCATAAGAGATGATACCAGCCATTTAAGGAAAATAGCTGTCCGATAGTGTAAGCGCACACGTGCAGCAATTACAAGATAGTCATTTCATAAGATGTGGACTTCACATACTACACCCACTGTAGCTCCTGGATTTTGTTGGGCGTTTTGTACACGTGTTCTGAAAAACCTAAATTTCTCTAGCTGACGGTATTCGAAAAGCAGATGATACCAAGCAAGAACGGTGCAATGTGTGCAGTGTCCAGACACATATAAGATACAAAATGACTGGACTGCACCTGTTCATGCTTCGCCTTCTTCCACCTAAGGCAAGCAAAATTCACACAAAGTTCAATGCTATTGCTAGGATCTGATATCAAAAATTCCCCGCTCAACAAAACGTGAAAATTACCTAGCATTATGGCACATCAAGTTATATCAAAATTCATTCATGGCACACATGAGTGTATTGAGAATGAATGGAATCAAAAATTAAGATACCGTAGATCCTCAAAGTAGTACGAAACTTCGGTTGCTTTTAAGCTGCTTCAAAATTCATCTAGTCATCAATTAATCAATAGCTCAATCCCAAATGCCCCAATTAGCGTTTTCTTGTCCGTCTACCTTAAATCGCATACAAGTTGTCCTATACTATTTGTTTTCTCTTCAAAAACTTTGAGGCCAGCAGTACCATGACAAGGGCGCTCGTCGGCCATAAAATGCTCCGCCTAGGCAGTTCATCGAGCACGCAACGCCGAATATTTTGATACTCAGATACTGTCTATTCATTCCACATCCGGTTTCAAAAATATGCATGCCCATTCCACATATAAACTTCATGATTTGTGAAGCCAACTCAAACAACTTCATCCAGAAATGTTTATAAGCGACCCTCACCCACATAAACTCATGACCATGACGAGTTCACATAAACAAGTCCCTCCTTGACGACGACCTTTTCCAATGTGCCGATCATAAACACGCAAGGTCGCGCTTGTGCCCAGCTGGATATCCCCCGAATAATATCGGGCGCCAGCTGAACACGTTTGTCAATATCGAATACCTGCTTTCATGAGCTGCATACTGGCTGTTCCAACTTGTTCAATTTTTCGAGCAGATGCTATTCGACTAAATCGATTTCCTTATAAGCATAGCGCTTCACCATTGTTACTCTACTAGCAGGCACCGAAATTCCTAAAAACAAATTAACCTTATCTAAAACAGAAGAAGTTTCTGTCTTCCAGCATCCACTAAAACTTTTGTAAAATAGAGAGACAGCCAGAAGCCTGGATTTTTGACATAAAATAAACTTGTAGACTTAGTACTACTTCAAGTTCTATTCGCAAAAAATGTTAAAAGCCTCACTCCCCCCCCCCCCCCTCCCGCCTGGCCTTTCGCTTTCCTGCTCTGTTGCCTTCGATGAGTACATCGCGCAGTATCATTCACGCCATCGCGCTGCCGACGATCACTATAAACAACCTTTGTGTGCGTTCCATATCGTTGTCTACCAACCACACACAAACATCTTTAACGGCACTACCCCTTCCCCCCCCCCCCTCCCCTCCGTAATTGATACTTGTACCAGAAAATCGTATGGAACTTTGCATACTGCTACAAGAGAAGAGATGTCCCGGCCCTAGAAGCATCAGTTAGAGGTAGGTATCTACAACTGTATCCTGTGTGCCCCTGAACCAGCGTGCGTATGTACAGTCGAGTAGATTCAGCGGTAAATATAGTGTGCTTGCACAGAAGGTGAAATGCGGTGAAATTTGCGCGTGAACAAGTAGCCACGCCAGTATTGCGGGAATCGTGGGCGCGCAATTGGCCGGCGTCACAGTCGAAGCTATTTCTTCACGCGCAAATTTTACCGCATCTCACCTTCTGTGCAAGCACACTATATTTACCGCTGAATCTACTCAACTGTACGTGGTGCGACGCTGCCTGTCGCTCTTTTTGACAAGTTTCCTAACATTTCAACAGAACTGCCCGAGGTTAACATGTTGAAAAGAGGAAAGGCAGCATGATGTGGTACCCACGGGAATCTTGCTGGAGAACAAGCGATATGTACCATGTCCTTAGACCAGGGATCATCAGAATGACATCTTCTGAGCAAAGCAGTAGCTGTGGTACGCATATTACGGCGATATCGCAGGTAAATAGTCGATAAGGCAGGACCAGGTTTTCAAGTTTCCAATGCGTTGCTTACATGCTCATCGCATCTATGATGTTTTGTTTTCAAACTGGCGTCGTACATTGTGAGTGATATGTAACAGCAGTCGAATTCCGGTGGTGAGAAAAGTCTTTTCTATAATTTATGCCTAAGATCACAGAAAAAAATAACAACCCGTTTCACAATGCTGTCGAATGCGACCTTATCTGCCATAGAAATATAATTTTCAATCTGTAATGCACGTGGTTTGAGAGAAAAAATAGCCTACAACTTGCTGTTCGCAATAAAAACCTCTCGCTGGTTGTAATTAAAAAAAAAAATTTGAGCAAGAAGAATTTTTTCCTTTCAAACCTCGACTTAGCACTGAATCGCATGATGTAAAACACTAATTGCAAACATTTTCCAAAACCTGCAGATTACGACGATCATGAAGTTACAAGCCCTTTCGGATAAAGCAACTCTAGCACTTATCAAGCGATGAGTGCCTTGCCACTTAAACTTTATCATCTTCTCTGGCAACATAATCGCACGTCCAGCTCCAAAGATTCCAATCCAATCTCGGCGATCCTGAAACAATGAAGATACAATGTCATCGAAAGTGTAACTGTGTTGTGTCCATTTCAAATCTCAGTATGTGAAATGATTAAAACAATGAAGGCCCTAGTAAAAAGTTTGTAAACTTCATTGAAAACAAATAGATGCAAATGTAAACAAATTGGATAAAGCAAGTGATAACGTAACCGTTAGACTGGTACATATACGCTATTCAATACAATCATCGGCTATATCACACGTAATATCAACTAACTATAACAACAAAAAAGACTATGCTTATGAGATACGACCAAAAGGAAAGGTAAACTAAAACTAATTTAGACAACACTACAATGACTTATGACGGAGGTAGCCAATGAAAATGGCAAATTCTGCACATACGACGATGACACCAATTCAGTCTCCTTTGAACAATGCCCAAACTCGCGGAGATTCAATGTAGCCTAAAAAGATCATGTTCAAAAACTGCGTATGGGGAGTGAATTTCAAATCATATAGGAACAGAAAAGATCAAGCGGTACAAACCAATCTACAACATGATACAAATATAAAGGTAACATTGTTTATTCTGTGAAATGCGTAAAAATCGGCATTGTTACTTATAGAAATGTTGAAAATCACTGGAAAGAACTTTGTTTCTTTCAGGTCGCCAATCTTCTTTCTTAAGAGTATCTCGAAACGTCCTTCAATCCCGGTAATAACTTGCAAAATGGATAAAGCTAAAACTGAAACCGTACGACAGCCGCTATGATGCAATCGATCTAAATTTGTGCACCCCGTCTGTGATGCGCGGTGCAAATGATGCAAAATCAAGTTTAGCAAAATCAATTGCTCGGTATCAAGTACCAGCCATAAGGAAGGAGCTGTGACTGCATCATAGTCACCAAACAGAGAGACAATAAAAATTCTTTCTTTACCCGTATACGTATCGCTTGTGAGGTAACCTCCATGTTTCGATAAAGTATGATTCTTGATTTCCGCCCATTCTCCAAAACTTTCTTGACAGATCGAGCATAAGTAGCCATGATCTTCCTGAAGAGATGTAGCAGTGATGCATTACTTCTCAGTACCGCTTACCTTTTTGTGATTTTCCATTTGAATATATCTATTGCAACGGAAGTCGCAGATTTTACATTCGAACTTGATAATACCGGTATGAATTCGTTCATGAGTCATGACCTAGAATTACGAACTATGTGCCATTGCATCTTTAAGCTTAACCGAATGCGATGACTTACCGAAACTTCACTAGTGAAGAGTTCCTCGCAGAAGTGACAGGCATATGTCTTCACAAATACATGTGACATCTTTCGGTGCTTCCTGAAGATCCAGCAAATTTGCCCAAGCAGTTCAGTAAGTTCAGTACAGAGAAGTTCCATGACCTACCTGAGTTTTCTGGGAGTGAGGAATTTCTGATTGCACTCGTTGCATCGAAAGCCTGAGTTTGCTCCACGATGGAACTTGGCTCGATGATTTGTAAACCTCTGCTCTGTGCACATATTTTGTATTGGCGAACATTCATAGCACAACCACGTCTAAAAATGAGAAGGATCTCATCTGGAAGTTGCAAAATCTACCTTTACCAACGCTTACCATATCACATTCATGATCAGCAAGCTGAGTTTTGTCGGGAAGGCACTTGAAACAATCAAGGCATTGCACAAATTCGACACACTCGGGATGTTTCTTTACAAAATGTTTCTTCAGAGAAACCTCATTTCTGAAACGTTTGTCGCAAAAAGGGCATTGCGGTGAGACCTAAACGATATTTTCTTGAATCTGAGAGATGAACCGTGCCAAGGAAAATCACCTTTTTGCGAAAAGTTCTTTTTGGCTGTCGGAGATAGCCATTAGCATCAAACCTTGCAACTATGCCATTGGACAACTCCCCAGGAAGAGGAATTCTGAAGTGTTTGATTCAATCCTGTTTCAGTGGAAAAGAAAGTGGACTCACTCTTGTACATCGACTTCATAGCTTTTCGATTCTATGGCCGACTGAGGAGGTATAAAACCACCCGAAGTCAATTCATCAATTCTATTTCGCTCTAACTCCTCTTCCCTAAACCCAAGTTGTACATTGTAGCCCAGCAAATCGATGCTCTTCACCTCTGCCGTTGTACTTCTAACTCTTCTTGATACAGATATTCAAGGTACTCCACATGATGTTTGTCCCGCAAGTGCCGTTCCAGAAGATTTCTTTGTCCAAATCGATTCCCACAAACCTGAAGACGGGTTCTTGGCTTACGATGCCGATTAGATAACATCAACAGACTTTGCAGCGAATCATTTTGCTTCGGACAAGTTTTCTGATTTCCGCAGGATCTGTGGGTCTCGGAGGCAGTGGAGGCAGATCTAAGTCAAGAGTCGACTGCACGTTAGTAGGGATGACGACAGCTCCTCCACCTGTAAACGAACATTTCGTGCATATATAAGTATCGGGATCGGGATACACTAAACTCCTACCATAAGTGCTTCTGACCCGACGACGTGGCTGTGAGATCGGTACACCTCTCGAATCCAAAACAATTCTTTCTTTTTTGTAGTCTTCAGGATTTTCTATTCCTCGAAGGGTGGCTAAAGTTCTTCCCACTCCATCTAAGTGAGCTCTCTGTAAACATGAGGTCTGAACACAGTACTTCCTGCACGGCTTCATGTGCAAAGACTAATTAACTTCACACTGGCAATTGAGAACACAAAAACCCAGATGACACAAAAAAGGGATACAATAGCCTTAGATTCAGATGCGATACCACACAAATTTTTACACGAAATTCACCTCTGCTTCTAGGCGAGCTAATCGTCTTTCTTCATTTCTTAACAGGCGCGCTTTGATTGCCTCCATTTTCATTTCACGCAATTCCTCCTGACATTTTGACAGATTTGCAGAAGCTCGCTCCTAAAATGAGTTGGAAACTTTTCATTTAACAGAGAGTAAAGAAAGGAAAAATTTACAATCGTGGCTTCATCTGGTGCACAATGGATCAAGGCCCTATCGGGAAGATTGTCGATGGACGACTCTATAAACCAATACATTTTTCGTGTACCAATGTATTTGTCGCCAAGTACCTCGAACGGGTTCAGTGGCGGCTGAGCTGGCGGCTTCAGCCACTTCAGAAGGTGGGCTAGCCGAATTCGCACCTGCTGAAGCAACAGAAAGGGTTGAAGCTGATTGAGAAGCTGAAAAGCAAATTCTAAGGATCACCAAAGTTTGGTCACTTTATCTTATCTTATCCACTCACGCGATATTTGGCACACGTCCACGCACAAAAACGGCGGTGGTGGATTATTCCTATAGAACTCGAAATCCATCATCCTTCCAATCGTTTTGAAATCTTTTGGGAGATGGTTTCGCAGATGTAACCTGTTCATATAGTAGTAAGGTAGGTGTAGCAGAAAACGTACAAATCATAAATGAAAATGAGCGGACGTTGAAAATTAACCATGAAAGAAACAGGCTACCAACGAGGTGATAATGTCATCCTTAGGACAACAGAAGAAATTTTCGATCGCTCGCTGAAATTGTTGATCTTGGTGAAGGAAGAAAAGGAACTCGCTTGTAACTAGTAACTGCAAGCGGGTGGCACCACATATTCCAAACCGGAACAGATCAAAAGCATTGCAGAGAAAGCAGCAGAAACGCACTATGACAGGAGCACGATACAGCTTTATCGAAATGCTCCCTCAAAAGCGTAGAGAATGCGCTTTTGAGGGAGCATTCCGAGTAGTTCCTGAATGAGATCATTTTTGATGAGTGCTGCAAAATAAACAAATTGCTCTAAGCTATAAGGCAGACCATACATGTCTGAAATAAGGAAGCAACAATTCATTTTCTACCACTTATTTTCCTCGTATCTCAAAAGCTGCGAAAATGAGAGTTACGCAACATCGCGCAATTGCTTTCATGAACATATGACGACCTCAAGGTCGCACCAAGGCATTGACCTGCACTTTAAAATGCAGCCTTTTTTGACTGCGTTCCGTAAATAATAAGTGGCTTATAACTTCACTAGGGATGAAGAGATAACCTTAAAACCGTATCAATCCGAGTCACTAAATAAATTGAACATAATTAACAAACTAAAGAAAAAAGAGTTGGACTAATTAGCAAGAGAAAACGAACGATGCACAGCATATCGGAAATTTGATGCCAACCGCAAAACTATCGAATTAGCAAATTTTACGAATAAAATCGCTACCTTTGATAAGACCTGCAACATGCATACGGGAGCATTCTCGATAACATAATTGAAGAAAGAAATTTACGTCAGTGCTTTCAAAGTATTCTAAGGTCCAGGCCAGGCTTCGCTCAAAAGCGCCCAAATTTCTCCAACGTCTCTTCACTTTTTCGTGTGAGGATAGATTAAAGACTTGGAGAAGTTTGAGAGCCTTTGGGCGCTTTTGAGCGAAGTCTGGCCGGGGCCTAATATCAATTCTTCTCTAGGGTGAGTGGTGGGTATGGTTGACTCAAGGGCAGATTTCTCACTCGGGATCTTAACGGCACCTCACATCACTACGCCACTCGTCGTTTTCCTCCCCCAAGCACCAGTCAACATATAAAAAGTAAATGAACATAACCGAGCATAAGTATCATTGGCTCCATGATTCGTATAGAGAGGAGTCGTCGCAGCTCAAATCGTGGCGGTTTTTGATAGCAAGAGAGTATAAAAACAATGCCATAACGTAGATGTTTAACAAGTTTATCCCAACAATAAGGGAAGCCGCTCTATGCGAATCTTGGAGTCAATCATACTCAGTAGATGCTTACTACACTGCATACTGTAAATGTAATGAAAAGAGCTTACCGCATAGACAACCAAGATCAATACAATATTGGCATATTGGTAAACCTCACAGATTTTCAAGAGCACAGTTAGCGAAACACAAAAATAGAGAGATATTTACATAGATATACATAGTCAGCGATTCCCAAACTTAATTCACAGTCCTCATCATTATCAATCTAAAGCCTGCTTACTATACCTTGTTAGCAAATTGGAGAATGCTCAAATGCGACGTCAACTCCCCACCAAAATCAATAAACAAGGCCAGCGTGAATCGACTTTAGTGGGCAATGACACTTCGATAAGCAGAACATTACTGAAAATCAACTTTCTTGACCACTCCTGCCGCATTGGATCAAATCAACAAAACAAAGATTAAAAAGAAAAACAAGCCTGCAGAACACCAAAAGTTTCGAAATTTGCGGGAAAACATTTTCACCCCATATTAAAGGGCCATAATCCACGCAGGACGAGCATGGAGGCAGCGGCGACTCGATCAATGAGGGCGCGCGGCCATCGCGAGGGTGGAAAGAAAGTGAAGATGGCAGTCATTTATTCGAATTCAAGGCTTTGAAGAGTGGGAGATTCCCGTACTAGTTGCTAAATAATGGAAGTGTGCTGGTAAACTTTTTCTGGAAGACTTTCTCTACATTTTTGCTACAGATAAGAATTGACTCTTTTATTTGAGTGAAGGAAGATCGGAAGCAAGGACGGTGCAGGGTTCGTTTGCATCTAGTGAACTTAGGGTTACTGTAAGGAATTTCAGGCCACGAAGTGTGCGAAATACGGGGGGGGGGGGGGGAGTGCAGATGATCTGGCGCATCTGTGAATCAGAACTCAAATCCAAATTTACTCCCAGCGATAAAAAAGTCATGTAGAACACCTGATGCAACCCTAAAGATGATTCAGGAATTTGAAGGTATCGACCACTACAGTCGGATGGATGACTATGCGGTAGGTCCAACATAATACAATATATAGCTCTATGTACATAGCTTTACCAAAACAGAAACGACAAAAAGTCAAACCTTGAGGAATAACTCTTTGCCTAGCAAACGGCAGAAACTGCACAGCCACAGCGCCTCCAAAATTCTCTTTTTCATGTTCTTCTTTGAGGAACAGCGTGAACTCGTCCAAAATTGGACGCGATAGAGTGGGCGTGGCTAGTGGGATCGTCAGTTGCAATCGCCTTCGATCCGGGTCAGGCATTAGCTCTAGAGAAGCACAATGAAATCACATTTTCGTTGGTTTGAATTACACCTATGGACAGCACGCATGTATACGTCTATAGGGAAACTTTTCTACAGGAAAGTGGTCGCTTTTCAGTTGCTATTTGCTTATTCGGAGAGAAGCATGTAATTTATATATCGGACACTTACTACTTTGTATCATATCTTGCCTTTGCATATTTTTGCTCTTCAATTCTGTATGAGTGCGACAAAAGATTACTTCTTCAGCCCTTCCTCTCCTGCTAGTATATACGTAAGATGTGCGTATCAAGCTATCTGATAGAATT
This sequence comes from Cylicocyclus nassatus, assembly GCA_958299035.1. Taxonomy (NCBI): domain Eukaryota; kingdom Metazoa; phylum Nematoda; class Chromadorea; order Rhabditida; family Strongylidae; genus Cylicocyclus; species Cylicocyclus nassatus. Next base: position 90,519,163 of record CATQJL010000316.1, on the reverse strand, counting down.
TATAGATTTAGTTAAATTTGAGACCGACCATAAGTCCTAATGCAGTGTTTCGACTTTTCTCAAGGAATCAGTATCGCCTTGTCCTTTCTTCTTTGTCTTGTCTGCTTGAGCCATCCACTGCTCTGTTGTTAGCGTGAATCCTTACAAACTTCGTAATCCTTTTTCTGTTTTCATCAAAGTGAACAGCGAAATGCTACCGCTTTATCTTTTTGCCCGTCGACGACCATGTTGTGTTTACCTGTCGTTTGGCGAGACCCGGGAAAAGTCGTCTTTGAACCGGATTTGTTTTTCTCACTGCTCTGTACTTCCTTTTTGAAAGATCAACAACCATCTTGAACAAACATTTCGTCTTAGACAAGCAAAGACGCCATTGTCATCATATATCAGTGAAGGCCTTATACGGCGTACTAAGGAAAATACTCGTGGTAGCCTATTTCGTTCATAAAGATGGTGATGGTGTTGTATAGTGTTATGTTACTTGACCCAGACGTCATTACTAAAGTAATCACTTTGTTGGGCCCCATAACCAGTTTCTGGGCAAAAATTACAGCGCTGCTTTTCGAACAAGTTCGACTAGAACTTAGGGTGTTGAAAACTATGGAAATATTATCGATGCTTTTGAACCTTGCGAATTGCATTTCATGCTCTCTTTCTAGGGAATATATTTGTCTCAGTGTAAGTGCACTAATGTCGCCTTAAACTAGACTATAAATGCTTATGAAGTTTTGTAGACTCAAGTAGCTAGCCACTCAGGAGTTGCTCATGTATGACCTGCCGAGATTTGTGTAATTTAAAGTCACTGAACTCCACCGCAGTCCACCGAAATTCCCTTCGCATCAACATTACTTGGTTCAGAATGGATGAGTTCTAAATTCACAGGCACCGTTGGACTCAGTCAGCACGGGACGCATCTTTGATATATGTAGCAATGCCTGAGAACGGTGGGTGCACGGTAAATACGCGGTCATATTTCGCAAATCTTTCTGGGTTTTTGTTACGGTAGATTACCCGGCGTTCTCGATCAGTGCGCGCTGAGTAACCTACCGTAGAATCTTTGAAATCTGAAGGGTGCAGAACCATTGTCGCCGTGGGAGGATCGCGCGATTTCTTGCAGGAACGGATCACTGCGCATGCGCAAGGATGCGTATTTGTTGCAAATGACCGCAGGGACCCCCCACCCTTTTCGGCGACATATAGTCCTCTACCCAAATCTGACTGTCGTGTATCCAAACCGGCACTTCTACGGGTGGAGGGCTATATGTCGCCGAATTTGGAAGAGTCCCGCGCGGATTCCCTGCAGGAACGCATGTCCGCGCATGTACAAGGGTGCGTGTTTGTCGCAGATGACCGGGGACCGCCCTTTTTCGGCGACGTATAGTCCTCTAACCCACTTCTACATATCAGATATGCGCCCTTTCGAGCTGGGTTGAACGGGCTTTGAATTCAGCAGTTGTCCACTCTGAAAGATATGGTGATGCAACGCGGATTTCGGTGAACTCCGGGGAATCCGGTGACTGCTTCGACCAATTATGAGCGGTGTTATATAGCCAGAGCCTGGGACTGGGACGATTTATCATAATGTAAAAATTAATTTTGTATTTTTTGACTACACGCCGTATTCCTATCTTTCATGTTGGATATGCATACCAAGACATACGAACAGATGTCTTGGCCCTATGTAACCTTCGAAACTAAATCTGACCGTGTTTGCCTATTACGCCGAAGGAAGTAGTCCAACATTGGCGCTGTTTGCACCTAGTCGGGTATCTCGTTCCAGCAGAAGCCCTAACCTTCTGTCTATGTAACAATTATTTACTCAGCACCTAGAAGCCTTGCAAGCTGAGTGCTCGGGTCAACATTGGTCCGAGGCTGTATGTCGGTGCAGCCAAAACAACTGAACTTCTTTACCTTTTGTCCTTTCATGTGAACTTCCGCCTTATCCTTATCTTTGACTTTTTCAGTGTAGCATATACTCCATCCATCTTGACAGTGTGTCATTTTTTATTTGTGATACTCGTGCGGCATCAGACATAGAAAGGCGTCTTTGTTTCTTTTCTAGCCTTGCGCCAGCCTCCTAGTATTTGTTTTGCGGAAAGCTCAGTTCTTCCGAACACAGTATGCATCGCAATTCCAAATTCTTAGCCATTCGCATCCTTTGCAGTATCTTGCTCTAAATCAAGTACCAATTAAGAACACCAATCAAGAATTGCCTTTTTAACAATTGCATTCGGTATACTTCACTGTTCATCAGTATTTCGTAAAGCCTCGTAATATTTTTATGGGTTGTCTTTCTGTTGATGTAAAATTGTCAAAATCATGTCTGTTCGCACTCAGTTTAAACCTAGCATTGATCATGGAGTTCGCTCATTAGGATTGTAAATTTGGGAAATCGGGTTTATGATTGACTACTTACACCCGCTACCGTAATTTGATGAAAATATCCATTTTTCTTCCATTGATATTTTGAACCGATTGAAGCTGGTATACATTTTAGGGACCCGTTATCCTCCCTCGAAAACAGCCCAAAAAAGACCAAAAGCGCCTAAAAAAGCCCAAAATGCCAGAAAGAGCCGGAACACCCCTTGAACTTCTGGTAGGATTGTGACCTATTTGGATGTGCGACAGAAAATGAAGTAAAAAATGACTTGGTTGCGAAATCAACGCGCATGCCTTAGCGCCAAAACTTGCGCACAAAAGGGGGCGTTCCGGCTCTTTCGGCACTTTTGAGCTTTTTTCGGCGAAGTATGACGAGTCCCTTACGGTACACAGAAGTCCATCCGCTTTTTTGTCCGGTGTCATTTTCAGTTTTTTTTTCTTCGAAGTGTACTTTCTTTGTAAACGTAAGCGCTGTCGCCTCCCTAAGATATCCAATTTCTTCATAGAATCTCATTTGCAAGGTCTTGAAAATTCTCAGTGTCTTGTCATACTCTTGAGTTCATTCACAGATTCCATTACAGTTTTTCTGTGCATGTTCTTAATAATGTTAATTGCACTTGCTTCCCAGTGAAACCGCTTGCACTAAATGTCCGATTACATTCGAGGCCTTTACTACACATTCGAAAAACCGGAACATCTTTCGCTAGTCTTGATCAATCATTCTTTTTTCTTGCTTGAGATTATGCATACCATCAAAGATTATCGACAATTCGTTGCTTTTAATCTCGAGTGCTATCTATCTTTTGCCACTTTGATGAGGCATTTTTTCATGTCCTTCCTTTTTTTGGATGTCTCGAGCATCTTATCTCCTCGAGTGCTATAAATTTCAACAAAACACCATATAGATACATTCTTGTCATCTGTAGTAAGTGTACTAAATTTAGGTAACGGTGTCAGCCATTGTCTTACAACTGCCTGCTTATAGGAGCGTCGAAAAGAACGGATGTCTAATTGTGCGTAATTGAGAATCCAGCCAATTTCTCATGCTTCAAGGGATCGTTGTTCCTGTCTGACCCAAAAAGTGGATAGTGGGGCATGAAGCGGTCACAATTGGACACGGTGATTGCTGCAATTAGTGCCTGCTTTCCTGTCCCATTTTCTTCTCTCACAGTTGTTCGTTGTCTACAAAAAGTCGTTGCTTTCTTCGACTTGGGTGAAAGCTTAAAACGTAGGCGAATGTTCTACGTGCGCTTTTTCAACGCACAGATTAAGCGCATATCACCTCATGCACACATCCGTAAAGCTCAAGATTATCACATTAATTACGCAACCATGAGTGAACGAGTATACCACAGATTTTGGATTCTTCTAAAAAGAATACGGGGGAAGGGGAGTGCTTACAAAGGAAGCTTTTTAGTCGAATTGGCCTTTCCACATGGCACCCATATCATTGGACGGGTCTTTGAACGCTGATTTCCAATCTTCTCCTTTTGTGCGAAACAACTCTGGAAAAGTCATGAGTGTTTGCAAGACCAAATTTGTCATGCTATAAGTGGCGCAAAATTAGCGAAAAGCTGTACAAAAAAAGTGATAATGAGTAATCGTATCTTCATTAGGTATAGTGACAATAAGGCAGTAACACAGATTCTAAAATCCCGCTAGGTGTTTCTTACAGCTGTTCGCTTGTTCTGTGCCACTCAAGGCTTGACAGATTCGGACTTCAACACTCATGACTTTTTTGGAAAGTGAATTCGCAGAAAAGAAGACATTCGAAATCACCGTTCAATGCTCTACAAAGCGATATAGTATCATATGGAAGAGCCACTTCGACTAAAAAGGCTTCCTTTGTTAGTATGCTTATCGCACAACGGCAGTAGATTTTCGTAGAAGTTTTTGCTAGCTTGCGAGATCTGTTCTTGTCATGTTCAGTATCCATACTCTTCTAACCTAATACTAAGATTCTTTTCTGTGAGAAGTAATGGTTCAAATCAAAAGAGAAGGTCGTAGTACGACATTAGAATAGCTCTTTCCTTTCATATGCGCTTTATACCTCGTTGACGTGCGCTCTGGGTTCATGCCAAATGACCTTCAACCACTCGTGCGTTTTTTTATTCGTGTCCGTCTACGATCCCATCGCCGGTTCAGTCTCCTTTCTTCAGTTCTGCCATTTCGCGGAACAGGTTCCCCAAACATACAGTTTTGCATCGTTCCGAAGGAATCGCACCTTTTCATTCCATTTTCAACGTATCTGTTACGTTTTTCTCATAGCTCGTGTGGCGCAAGAAGAAATGTAAATGCGACGATGCGTCACTTTGTATCGTCGATTGTTTGTCTTTGTGAGAGCTAAACATTCCGCGCTTCGCCGTTTGTGTGTTCGGTCTTGCCCACTTCACTTGTTACATGCCGTTTTAAGTGTTGTTGCGATTTCATTTTGCATGTTCCTTGGGTCCTTTGAAGTTCTGGCTTCAGGCTGCGAGCTGGCGCAGTAGGATGGATGCCGCGCTATCGCGAGCCGTTTCTGCTGCTGCCCGATATGTTGCCGACTCCAATGCGGACAATACCACTCTTTTTGATGATGCGTTGAAGGTATGGCTCATGATATATTTTTTAGAACTCTGTCTTCATTTGTGGATTTATTCCCTTTATCTTTCCTTAGCTTGCAGTTGATGTTGCGTTACTGGGGGTTAGAATTTAGAATCGGCTTTTCTCTTGTTGTCGGGAACTGGCATGCTAGAATGCTTTTTTGGAAGGCTTTGTGCTACAGTGATTTAGTCTCAATTGCAGTTCAATCAAATTGAAATAGTAGTTATTGCTATCATACTGGCTTCCTAGCGTTTTGCTGAACTAAAAATGTTGTGACTGTCCGCCATCTTCTTTTCAAAGCAGCGCTACTCTTTTTGTCAGGTGACTTTGAAATAAAATCACGGTAACCAAATTTTGAGGTTTTGCTCCAAAGTTCCCTGTTATGTATTATTAGACTGGTTTCATAAAAATATGAAGATCGAAGAGCTAGCATTTTGATATGAGAAATCTTTAAATGTGTATGAACTACTTTCTATTTCTAAAGTTTCATGATTCGAACTTTCCATTCTCAGTTTTTGGTAAGTGTCAGTATAACACAAAATGCCGTCAAAAAGTGGCGTTTACCAAGTGCATTTATGAAACTTTTGAAGTTACAATAATTTGCAATGGCTGCAGGCAGGAATACTACACTCCTTACTGTCGTGTTTATACTCCTGCGGTAGACTTTGCGATTTAGAATCTTATTCGTCACTTTGATGGTGTGGACCTCACAGGGCGATTGTCATTGTCAAACCAGTTCGTCACCGAACTCCTTGACTACAGTCCACATATCTTAGCCGCAAATACTTCAAGTGCAGCGACGCGGTCGAAATTACTGCGATTACTCTTTACATTGGGTACGTGTACTTTCATCGTTGCGGAAAAGAATTTGTCGGCTGGTTGGAAATTTACTGATTTTTCAGCTCTCTACAATGTGAGCATACGGCGATACCTTTGCGGTGATCTTCACCTTTGTGGACCTGTATTTGAATGTTTGAAATTATCCTTGAAGGAGCAATTGGGGCCTCAAAATTTGATTGATATATTACGGTTACTGCAGGTAATGAACAATAATTATTAGGGCTTGTGCTTTCTCACTTTCGACATCTTTGTCATTTAGGTGCTAACATATGAAAGATGTTTGGTTCTTGGTTTGTGGACGAACGATTTGATATCTTTTTTGATGGGTGAAATGTAAGTGACCGTCGGTGTTTCCTTTTGTCTTATTAGCTCTCTCAGTTCAGTACCAGAGAAGTTGAAGTGGAGTGGATGCCTTACTGTATGGCAATATTATGCAATCTCGCCAGAAGATCGAAATCTGTATGCGGAAGAATAAAGAAATCAGTGAGTTTCCTTCTGCATTTACCAAATGTCGTTCCTTCGTCACTACTTTTTTGCAGTCGTCGTACAAAGCATTTTCTCGGAGAGTCATCAAGTTGCTTTCACATGATTCACGAATTGTTGTTGTTTCATCTCTGGTGCTTGTCGGATATTTGGAGGAAAAAGTTCGCGACATGGTATGTTATTATAAGAAAATTTTAGCTTGCTGCACTTTGGAAGTGGAGGATTGAGATAGTTTATAGGTTTACTGCCCTCAAAACATTCATGAAACTTTTCAATGCGTTTTTAATGTCCTGATCATGGGAGATGGTGACTGTTTGATGACCCGCCATATCGCTTCTGATCTTCTTCGCCGACTCGTAGTGTCTGAAACTCAAACGGTTAGTTTTGTAGGTAGTTTTTTTTTTGAAATTGCTCTTTGAAGTCATTGAAATCTATGCAATCGAACTGACATACTTGCTTGAATTCAAGTATCACACTTTTTTACAATAATTCGTCTAAGATCTCTTCTACTCCTATCATAACATCAACTGGCAAAGATGTGATGAACTACTCGTTTTTTAACCGGTGTATTCAACAAACAGCGGAATTGCTAGTAGTATTGGACCCTCGCTTAGAAGAGACTGTGAAGGTAATGTACAATATAGCACTTACCTTGCTTTCTCGACAAAGTAGTTCTGTTCAGGTTTACGACGTTTTGTTAGCATTCTGCTCACTCCCACAACTTTGTTCGCCCGTCTGTTCCGCGATTCTGAGCTATGCACCTACCGAAGCCCGACTTACGACACCTCTTCTAGCCATAGCCTCTACAGCATCGATACCGATAGAAGAAGCTGTGCTACCAGAAGTACCATTGAAGGCGTTACGGCTACTCACCTATTTGGTAAAGGTTCGTGGTTAGTGCTTGTCGAGTTTTCACCCTTACCAACTGTTATTGTTGTGGGGAAATCTCTTTTTTGGGAAAGAGAAGAACTGTCGCTTGGCAAGACTTTAGCTGTGATGGTGTCATGTATAAGAATATAGTTTACCTCCGCTACGATGCACATGAAGCTCCAGTCATCTGGCGCTAAATATCAGAATAATTCATTGGTCATTTTCCTGCACGATTGCTTACGCTGCAGCTCTTCATTTGGTATCTCTTCCCCCCCCCCCCCTCCCACGAAATCTATTTACTGTAGTCTTTCTTTCTTCTCAGTTTTTATGGGCATCGTGGAGACCATATCTAACGAAAACTGAAACAAAGCTTTTCACCAAATACCATAATCCTCACTAGTCAGTCACTACTTCTGACGAGGTTCTTGCCCAATACTCACCTCTACGGTCAGCCACTCACTCACTTCATCAAGACTTTTTTAGGAGAAACTTGAAAGTGGAGAGTCATTACATGATTTGATAGCGGGTGAGCAACTTCTGGCTTTGGTTGACGCTGCAGTGAAGACCTCGGTGGAAACATCGAAGCCAGAGGTTCTTTACCAGTGCCGACGCATCACTGAAGGACTTCGACTTGCTGAAGGTATGACAGCTGGACTTACTTCAGTCTTAGCAATAATTGAGGCTTCAGATGCCTCGTTGTTAAATAATAATTGTAATCATTAATAATAAATAATAATAGTTGTTATGCCTTATTGTGAAATTTGTTAAGGTTTTGAAACAATGTAATTTCTTGTAGTGTGCAGTACCGAAGAAGAGCTTCGTAATGGACTTCTGAATGTGACAACAGCTGCTCTTTGTGCGCACATTTCTGAATCCCAACTTATCACCAATCCTGTGGTAGTTTTTATGGAAAAGCCGCCTTCACAACGCACGGAACGATTAGCCGACTGGAGGTTAGAACTTTTTTGTTTTTCTAGAGATTAAATTATTTGAGCTATTTATGTTCAGTATATACGGCGTTGGAGTTGTTTTGGAGCTGCTGCGGTTATTAGCCGCTCTGAAGGACTTCTCGAAACTTCATAAAGACCAGTATTGGAGATCTCTGAAGGTTTGAGTTTGCAGTGATAGAGTAATTGTTAGTGTGAAATTTTGTTTAGGATCCACGCCTTGTGGCCTTCCTTGCTTATGCTGTTTGTTACGGTGATCACGAAATGGTGCATAATGCTTTGGTGCTGTACACTCATTGCTCTCAACTTCATGCTTTTCCCAGCAAATGGTTTGTTACCTGTAGAACAATTAAATAAGCATTAATCGACCTAGCATCTCTCGAAATACCTGTTTTCAGGCTGGGTGATCTCATCGCCTCTTGTTCTCTAGCAAAGCAGTCGCTTCATGATAGTCGAGTTACGTCGCCTAATACTTCAAGTGAGATGAGGTGATCAAAGTTTACTCGTGATTTTTTGTATTTAGGTATGTGCTATCTATTTTTTTTAGAAACGGCGAACCTATGGACATTGCTGCTCCACTGATTACTTCTTCGCCCCCACGAAACTCCAAGGAAAGTGACTTGTTACTCGATGAGCTGTTGAGAAAAATTAAGAACGGATTCAATGTGAGTGTCAGTTTCCGTCATCGACTGCATTGGAATCCATATATTGATGTTTTATGCAACTTGATTTTCAGGTGAAAGATGCGAAGATGTCTGACGTCCTAGCCGCATATGAGAGAAAAATTTTGAATTTGGAGGTTTGCAGTCTTCTTTTTTTCTCAGAACTCTGCCAGAAGATTCGTTTAGAGGCGAGAACGGGAGCTGGAGTTGTTGGTTGCAGCAAAAGATCAAGCTATACTGCAAAGTGAGAAATTACGGGTGCAGTTTCGAGGCGGCAATAATAACGAGGCTGACGTGGGTTCCATCATTTAGTCAACACATATACCAGGGCTTCGAGTTTATTATTTTTTTTACTATTACTCCTCTTCAGATGTCTCGGATCCGGTCACTGGTTGCTGATTGTGAAACCTTACGAGAAAAGTTAGAATTGACCACTAAAGAGTTGAAGTTAACGCGGCAGCTGCTGGACGAGAAAACCGCTGCATTGCAAGCGGAGTTAGTACTCTACCTATTGGATTGTGGATCCGTTCCAGTATCTGGATTTTGCAGCTTGGAGCAAGTGAAGCAGGAGCGAGATGATCTGGCAGTTGAGATTGGACAAGAGAGGGAGCTCGTTTTGGCTGCGAACAAATTAACTGACGATCTCAAGAAAAAACTGGAAATGTGAGTACATGTCTGCCGCATTTTTTTGAGAGCAGTTCTCAATCCATCGTAAGTGGATTCGGAATGTGAAACTCTCTAACCAATGAAGAAAGAATTAAATTTGTAGCACATCATCCGTCCTTGTTGAGCGTCAAAACGAAGTCACAGCTCTCAGCGGGGAGAAAACTTCACTCACTGAATCTCTGAACAGTAAGCGTTTATTATCTTTCCCAATTCGTTTTTGAGGAAGTGCATCAAACTTTCTAGAAGCCAGTTCTGAGCTATCTGCTCTTCAACAGCTGCATGCTACCGAGGTAAAGAGGCTCAATGCTGATGTCATACTTCGCAATGACACTATCGATAAGTTGTCGCGTGAGGTAAGTGACTTTTTCCGAGCCTACCTGGCTTTCGTTGGCGCTCCAGTTTTCATCTGTACGTTTATTTGAGTTACATTAGTTTCCTTTCTTTCTTGCAGGCGGAAGCTATGCAAGCGAAGCTGAAGGCCAAAGAACAGGAATGTGAGAATTACATGAAGGAGGTATGAATCGTCACTTCTTCTAAATGAATTGTGATGCTTTCTATAATTGATCAAACGATTTGCTGTTTTCTGAGTTCATACCATTCAAACTGAATATCCCTATTTTAATATTTTGTAGCTGGATTCCGTACGATGTCATGATCAAAAAACGCAAGCTGATTTGGAACGAATGCGTAAGCTGAGGGATGAAATGCGGAAGCTTACAGAAGGTTTTGACTGATTTTTTATGTTATGTATAGCGACTCATTGATGATTGTAGACGCTCGCAGCAAACGCTGCCCCCTAGGACTTTTGAGTTCTGTCGTACCATTTTTAGAAAGTCATAGCTTCCTGGTGTTCCACCCAATTTGTGTGATTTTAGTTTTTTGAAGAAAAATTTAAGCGTTTTGTTACAGCATTCGACCATCCCTTTTTGAGAAAAGGTTACGAAAATCGAAGCCGAAGAAAAATTCAGTAGAGTTTTGATTTTCTTGGATTATCGAATTGATAATCGTCAGTGGACGACGAATTTCAAGAATAGCCCAACAGAATATTCAGACAGCAATGTAGTTCGTTATTTTCGAAAAATAAAGAAAAGAAAGTCTCTTAGACTCTTGAAATGCCTGAAAATAGTGCGACGAAACTTCCGTTTCATTATAATTTATCATACTTGTTAAGTAGTCTCGTTTGATCAAATGTTTTCATGTGATATTGTTATTACTTATTTTTCGTGGTGCGGCCTTCAGTTCAATTTTCACTCCCTACTTCTCTTATGTCAAGTACAACTTCCAAGGAAACCGTACAAGTGCCTGCTTTATGTTGTTTCCCAGTGCAATTATATCTATTGACTCAACTTCGTACTCACTCAGCTTCGCAAATTTGTTTACGGGTAAAAAAGCTAATCTGATGTGCTGCTGTCGTTTACTTTGATAAAGTTTGCAACTTTCTTATGGATCTAGTCAGGCATTTCTTGATTGTACTTCTTGCTAAGTATGACAATTATTTTACAAGCTCATTGTACTAGAGCAAGAACAAGCTTCATTTATTCTTTCCAAATAAAACACAATCGAAATTAGAGATCAAGGAAGATAACGAGGCAATATATGGCTTTGTGTGCGAGTTGATATGGTCAGCCACGTGACCAAACTGATTCTGCTTGTACAGGTCTTTGTGTTCTGCTCTACACGATGAGAACTGTCTGCTTCAGAGCGAACGACCCTGAACACATATTTGAGTTGTTCAAATGTCTTTATATAGCAGTTCTCCCACCATTCGTAATAAAAATCGGCACATGTCACTATTTTCGCGTTCCGCTCTCGTCAATATGTGATGCTCGGCTCGCTTCTCTAGTCGCCTCTGCTGAAAAAGGATGTGAAATTCTTGAAGAATTCAGTGCGAATATGTAAGGAAAGGAGTTTTTTCTAGTGAAGATGTTTTATGCCGACGAAAGTGAGTGCCGCCCATCTCTTTAGCCAAAATTAGCATACATCTGCACTCTTTAAAAAAAAAAAACTTGCGGTCTGATTGAAGAAAAAATAGCAGGCTTTTGAGACTAACCAATATGTTCTCAAAATAACTATGATGTTTTTTTTTCATCTCCAGATTGAATTCAGTAATTTGAGTTATTCGCCCGAGAAAAATTGAGGGCGAGGGGAGCTCGAAAGAGAATGAATTTGTTAAGATTTTGCCATAAATAACTAATTCCGTTTCCATCCAAAAACAATACAACAACATTGCAAATAAAAACTAGTCCGAGACGAAAGCGGTAGTCCATTTACGCGAGACGTGCGCAGTGTACGAGCTGTAATGATGAAAGGTGCTCGAACACGCCGTTCGCAACCGCTTCGCTCTATCCAGCCGCCCTCATCAGGGATCATTTACCTAACATGTACCATTACTCATTTCAAGACATGGTTTTTCCTCGACACGCGGACTGGACGTCATCGAGTAATCAAGTTTAGTATCGGAGGAAGGCGGATGCCGATGTAAGCGAAGCGTGCGCGGCGCGTCATCGGCTTGTATGCACGCGCATGTTCTGGCAATGTTTAGATCGACGCCAGCGTTCGTGCCGTTTACCGATAATATGTTTCCGCTCTTTATCCTGGACTAGGTCTCTTCAATCCATGGAAAGTAACCAGTAAACTAACCTGCTCTTTGCAAACATCAACGATATCGATAGGTGTTCTTATTGGATAATCAACTGGCGCTTCTCTCATGTCGTCTGAAATTGGCCATTTTTAGTGCATAAATACATGTAGAAAATCGATAAAAATATATTGTAAAAACAGCATTTTCGGACTCTCAGTGAAAGTATTTAACGTAGTTTCAGTTTCTACATTGATGTTCTAATGCAAATAAAGCAATGTGATAACGTTTTTCACATATTTCTGTTGGACGCGATTACTAGGCATGTATTAAAGGAGGGCAAAAAAGCAAAAAAAGTCTAATAAAAATTCCATTTAAAAAAAAGCTGTTGCTTACTAAATGCAAGCCACGTCCCAGCTCGTACAACACTGAGCAGCGCTAGGCAGAGCAGCAGAAATGTACTCAATGATGCCATAGAAATGTGAACCCTAAAAAAAGAGCTGTGCCATTTTTTCACAAATTATGACATAAGAACAGTCGCATATAGCTTGAGGACAGAAAAAACTGTGTTCTGAAGAAGTGATGAAAAGTTGTAATGAGGCAAAAGGCTAGTATGTAGTTTGCACCGTGACATCAGCAGTGGAGTAATTCATTATGCAAGAGAATAGTATAAATCAAATGGAAAATTTTATGAAATAATGTCAAGAAGAGGAATGCAATCCATAGCGGGGCTCTGCTTTTGTTTTGCGCGCTATCTTGTCATCCAAAGTATTGTATTTTATTTTATTTTTTGCATATATGAGTGGAATGAATTTAAGGCAAGCAGGGAAATTTTGTGGTAGAAGAAGAGGAGCAGTTATAACTCTCTCCAAATATGCGCTGATAAGTCCCTGGAATGCTCTACTAGATTTTTTTGCGCAAGTGAATCGTTACCAACTCAAAATCTTTCAACTTAATTGCATCAAATCTGAATTGAAAAAAGCTCTTAAGGATGTTATTCCCTATTCAATTTCTTGGAATAATTACGAAATCACTGGAATTTGTTAGAATAGCATCTATTCAATTTCCTTCTCATAAAGTATTCGATGCACTGCAGTAGCATTGCGCGATCGAATGTGCAGACAAAGGCCAAAAACATCAAAACTAATTCGACAGGTGCATAGTCGCCTGCGTGCAAGCATGGCTCCAGCGCGGCTCCAGCACGGCTCCAGCACTAGCTTCCCAGCAAATCGCACGCAGTTTTGCGCCCTCCGAGTCAGAGAGGTAGCAAAAAAAGCACTTGCAAGTTTTTTTCTCATATTTTTCTCATAGGAGGTGTGAGAACAACGATCTTACCCTAATCCGAAACCTAGGGACTACGGCATCATCCCCTTTGTATCTATACTCTGGCGTAAGATCCGGACGCAAGTGCAAGCGTAATTACGTTCGTACACATTTCTTGTCAGCGATCGCTCTTCTCACTACTGCGGAACGGAGGTACAACTGACGAAAGATCACATACAAAGCAAAATTATATTGATCCTTTAGCGCAATCAAATATCGTTGAAATGCAGTTTTTTTGGTTTCCGCTGGACTTTAGACTGATCTTAATAGTTGTAGCACGATTATTTTTCTGCGCTTCCTCTACATCTACCATTTATCTACAATTTTTTTTACGAAAAACAGAACACTGGAAGATTACAGCTAAATTAGATATGGAGTGTTGACTAAAAACAGCTAGCTTTGCGATACCCGAAGGTATGTATGTAAAACAAAACGAGTTCCAATTTAGTCTGGTGTTGTCGATGTTGGCAAAAGCAAGAAATCTTTCAGCTATCATATCGGCTAGAACCTTCGGTTCAATCGTTAGCGTTTTCAAGAAATAAACTGTTCAAGCTTTTCGTAATCAAAAAAGCAAATCACCACGCCCAGCGAGGGATATATGAGAGAATGGAAAACTGCTAACCTTATGAACGTCTAAAAATCTACAGCGTTGTCTTTTTATTGATACAAGCACTTAACAGAGCAAGAGAACACAAAAAGCTTGCCACCAAACAATATTTTTTCTATGCTAATATTGTAACTGAAAAATCGTTTGTTAGAGTAATAGTAGGGTTTCACAGAGTAACAGAAGTCAGAAAATGTGCTTTTTGAGCGCGAGAAAGTGATGTAAGTGCACCAGGTGTTTTTTGGTCCAACGGTCTTTAGTCGTCCTTCCCTAGTCATAATTTTATTGCACAATAATTCCATCAGCAGAGTCTGAGCATCTGGAAGATATGAAGGTAGACCATCAAAGGGATAGAATGACTGAAAACGCTTCGGAGAACTGTCAGAGTGAAATACCAACCTGCACTAACCACACTACATGTATTAGTATTCTATTGACGACAGCAACATTTTGCACACTTTTTGGCATTAGATTCTAATCGTTTGCGTCATTGGTACTATTTTCTCGACTACTACTAACATCACCAATGAGGCAAATCTTGCAGAATTTTCCTTATTGAAAATTCACCTCGTCCACAGCGTTCCAGTTGAGAGGGATGTGGAATACAATTCTATGAGTGCCGCAGGCCTCCGATGACTGTCGCTGACAAGATCGGCTAGATTGGTCAAAGATAAAATAATCCGAGTCAGTATTATATCTCTTGGCTCTTTTTTTTGAAACATTGGGCATATTTTTCGTGTGAAAATTTGCCATCATTTTTATCTCTTTGTAAATAATCGTGTTCCATCCCAGTTTACGTTCTCATAAGGAATATGGTAGATATAACAAATTCTGCCATCTCTAGATCGCCTTTTAGGTATTTTATGGTGTCATCCTTCAGTGAAGTGACATACCTATTGAGCGAGCCAATCACCCTTTTCAAAACCATTAGAGGGCCCTCTTTACCACTGTCGTTAACTCTACTAATTCGACTAAAAAGACATATTGACAGACCACATTTGGGATAACGAGCTTTTTAGAAATCACATAAGTAAAGTAGTGCTTTTAGCCACGCAGCTGAGATGACAGAAATTACGAAATTATTAGCGGAATTAAGCAGAGGAATGAGTTGGCACTGAAGTGAAATCTCATTGCATAGGATATCAAATATGGGCACGGAAATTAGAACCTGGAAAATGGAAATGCAGAAAAGGAGATTTCTATGCATATTGATGTTTTTTCTATTATTTCTATTATGTTTTTTCTATGGTGATGAGCAACAACGTAACCACAAGTTGAGCCAATGATATTAGTGTAAGCGCTTTATTTCGTTTGTGGCACTTTTCCAAGCAGGCTCCAGAATCAACAATTCAAAAATCGTAGTGCTGTGGAATTTACACTGGTATCACCTCAGCAATCTAATTATAATTTTGTTTTATAGTTTTTGCGTTTACCCTTGCGATAGTAATTTTTGTAAAGAAAACTTAGACATTTGTGGCGGACTCGAAATAATAAAATAGGTCATAAAGAATCAACAATAACACGATTATGGAAGAATAGCTGTATCTGCCGTAAACGGTGGCGAAGAGAATGGAGTGAAGAAAAGAGGGGGAGAGGAAGGATAAGGAGTTTTTTACGCAAATGCTGTGGTTGAGAGCTTCCAAAAGCTTTCTAGTTTTTTCAGATCAGGATTATCTTAGCAATAGGACTCCTTCGAATACGACTGAAGAATATAGTAAGGAGTTTGGTAGACCAAGTTCCATGAAAGAGTGCATTCGGGGAGGGTATCTGCGACAGAACTAGAGATGGAACGAATAGTAGAATATCATTAACAATTAAACGCCGATTTTGTCGCTCCTTGTAGCCATTAAGTTAAGAACAGGAAGTTTTTAGCAACTCAACACAGTGCTGACCATTTCGAGCAAGAACGAAATTCAAACATGTTTTGCTCGCTTGAGCAGTACTTAGCTATGCATGCTCATGCTTTGAATAGTAGACTATGTCGGTGTCAAGTGTTTTTTCAGAGTTATGACTGAACATATGGCGAAAGCTATTCTTCATGAAAAAAATATACACAAATATCTCTTTCAAAAAATGTTACGCAGGGCAAAGATCACTAACATGTAGACAAGCGAATTCTCAAAAATTGCATTATCAGAATGTCAAGTGGTGTTTGAATAGACCGTTAGACTGTTCTATGCATGTCTGAGGTAGCATTGTAATTAGTTCCTCTTCTTTTGAGATATAATTCCAGCCTCTCTCCCTCAGATGAAGACAAAAGCCAAAACATGAAATTTTTTAACGAAGAACCAGAAGTATCAAAAGTTCATTTATCTTGAATTAGTATGCCATTTATATAGTTTGCTTCAACAACTTCGTTCGGTGCTTGACTATTGGAAGGAGTTTGCTCTTAAACTCATGAAGCACTTTTCGAAGTATCTTGGTGAGAAGCCAACCCACACCACCTAATCCCAAGGACCATAAGATTGCTAAAAAATGCAGAATGACGTATATTTGTACGCTTTGCACGGCCCTAGCATAAAAATAGCTTAGTGGTTTCATTAAGACGCTGTTGACGACACAATTATGAAGATGCGCACAATCAAAATGCGGAAAACGCAACTAAATGCTTGTAGATGAATATTATGAAGGGCGGGTTAGGTGAAGCTAAGGGATTAATCTTAAAATATCGCGAATTACGCACAATTCCTGTGTACTATTAATTGAACCACTTTTTCCATTTGATTAAGTTTTCACTTGCGTTTCATCTCGAATGACATCGAGAGAACTTTATAGTAGGTCAGTGAATTAGCTTTTGCAATAATGCCCGTAGTTTGACGAGTCGAAAGAAGACGTAGGGACGGTTTCTCAAGAAATTGGCCTTTGCTGCCCAAAAGTGAAATGGGTGTGTTTATACCTGGTACATCCGAAATATCGCGCATTGGTAGTTATTCGGCCAAATTCTGCAACCATTTGTACCTGCATACTAGAGGGGGGGGGGGGGAGACTTCGTTTGAGGAGACTCGACAGAAAATTTTCTTATGAAAAGGCAGGATTACACATTTCTTCCAAATTTCAACGGAGTTTCCAACTACAAACTTAACATGATTCGCAAAATTTCAAAATTCATTTTGATCAACAATAGAAACAAGTCACTTGCACAATTTCATAATCCATGTAAGTCTCTTAAAGTTTTTGCGCGATACAATTAAGGAATAAAGATGGAGGGGTGCCCAACCTAATTTAAATTTTATGCTTTTTTTTATTAATAATCGCAAATACTGCTCGTTGTTCATGTTACCTATTAGGAAAAAAAGTAATTTTTATAAGCAAATTTACTAAAATCCCGCTTCACTACATGTCTTAGATAGGACAACAGGAAAAAAGTGATTTTTGATAAGCAAATCCACTAAATTATTTTTTCCATTCAATATAGAAGAGTTTCTGCATGAAATAAAGTGCAGTGTCCTATAAGAGTCGAGTTACAAAGCAGAACGAGTTTTCATCTGACATCAAGTCATCGGAATGAGGTGGGCGAAAGTGCAAATTACGAGACTCATAACTGAGACAAGCTCCAAAAAAAACTCAATAGGAAACGTTGTTATTATTTTTCTCTCTCCCCCTCTCTCCTTCGCATGCTATCATATATCATGTCATCACCATTTATGGCAAGTTGAACTATAAACTTCGCTCTTGTAGAAAAAAAGAAAAAGAAAAATATAGCTTTTCGGCCGACAATGACGCACTCTTTCTCCGACCTCCCTTTACTTTCCCTGAAAAATAAAGTTAGTCTAAGAAATCTACCTACTTTAGAGCATACAGGACCAATATTTTGCGAACCCTTTAACGAGGGAGTGTCACGACAACGGTGAAAAATTTGTTGTCAGGATGTTCCCATGCAAGCATCATATAATTCCATTCCGGGTTTCGCTGCACTCAAATTCCACATGCTAGCATAAAATTTATAGCTATTTTATAGCTGCTCAAGGCATATAGATTATGGATGAAAAAAAAAACGAACTGGGTAACATGACTCCATAAAAAGGACTTTGTAGTGAGTGGCCAAGCACAAGAATTCTGCCCCTCTACAGAGTTTAAACTTGTTGCTTTACTCGATATTTGATTTACTCGTTAAAATACTAAATTGGAAAAGAAGTAGGCATCGTAAAAGAAAGTTTCAGCTTTTCATAGTTTTTTTACGACACAAGTCTTTCGGGTAAATGCTAAAGAAAAAGGCGGATACTAGCAAAATCCTTGATTTCTGAAGATTGGATGACCTTCAAAGAACCTTTGAACTTGAATCCACAGAAGAATAATTTAACGGTGATGCGTACTCCGACAAAAATTCATTCACACATCGAACAACCACGTGCTTCTAGCCACGCCCTAAGTAACTTTGGTCTTTTAATTCAAATAATGGCCTCATCTGCAGACTAAGAGGAGAGAACGTTTCTTATGCAAAGAGAGTTTCTTTTCTTATAAGATTTGAATAAAGATGTCAAACCACATGGCTGAAGCTCAAGAGGGAGGTTTTGCGCTGAAAGATGTTCAAAAACAAAAGAGAAAGCTTCAAATAAGCACAGCTGAGTAAAAAAGAAACCATGACAAAATTTATCTCCTAGGCTGTTCGAAGGTATTGATAAAGTGATGGAGATAAGCTTATTCTCAACTACAACATCTTAATTAACGAAGAACGGATAAAATCATGAATAGGAGATCTTTCAAGTCTTAATTTGAGACTATTCTCACCAAGAGCTAAGCGATAGGGTCTTGTTACTCATTTCTCACTGAAGCGTTGGGTGGATCCACAAATCAAAATGTCTGAAATCGAAAATGAAGCCTGGGATAATAGTTCATCTTTTGATAGAAAAATAACTGTATTACGATGAGTTCTAGTAATAATCCAATGGAATCACATCTAAATTTATTTGCTATGTAATGAATATTTCTGATTTTAGATGCTAAAAGCTATTCATACGTCTTTGTTTCAAAAATAAAGGAGAAGTCATGATAATTATACATTCTGTATATAAGAGCTTGAATATAACTATAATTTCTACAATGGAATTACATAATTTCTTGTAATAATGTAATGATATCACATATGTTCTAAGACTTATTTATGCAGAAGGCTGATGTAAGTTATTTGAAAAAAATTCATACTGCTCTACATTAGCTACGTTCTCAGTAGCTCTATGTCTATGATGATTTCCTCCCCCCCCCCCCACCCCCCATAAGCCATCCCTGCACCGCTGTATTGCAATTAGAGATCTTTTTTCACATTAAAGCCTAGCCATCAAACATTCATCAAGATTACGCTGATTTAATGGAGGTTTACGAACGAGGCCAAGCCTTACGCTCTCCTCATTTCTAGAGATTCATTTTCAGAGATGGATTCTATGAAGTAGCATGATTCCCACAACGATACTGCCTGCATTGAAGTTTGAAATTTGGAGGATAATGTAATAAAAGGAACTGACATAATACAAGAAGAGCACAAGAACGGAGAACAGCCATTCTAAGCCGCTTCAGATCTAGATGGAAAACTGATTCGATGTGAAAAGTGCAAGCTTTTGAGATTCTGAAGCACAGTCAGAAATGCTTATCCCAAATTCAAATTGGGTTGAAAGAAAATATTCTTTGGTAGTTTGGCAAGAAAGGAGAATTTCGCAAAATTACTAAAGGGTTTTAATGTATCAGTATTGCTATAAGATTCCAAAGAACCAAAACCTAGCCGGAAGAGCTGCCATACTCATTCCAGAGGGTGCAAAAAAAAAACAAAATAATCTGACATGGGCCAATTTTTTAGATTTGTCTTATTTATATATACGAGTAAGATATTATGTTAATCAAAAGTAACGAAATTTGCCATCGACGAGAGTGGAGGTGCTCACATAGCCTCAGGCAGATACTAACATAATCACACCCATACGATCGTAAAACCTTTGAAGCAATGCAGGGAGGAGCTATGAGAATTTTCGTAGAAACCAGAAATATCCATGCTATGGCTCTATGAAGTTACATAAAAAATCATTAGACATTGCGTTATTAGAAACTAACTCAAGGACAAAATTAAGGATAACTATCTCGCTATTCTTCTGGAAACTCTAGTTTCAGCTAACAATAAGCGTGCAGTATATGACCTCCAGCATATTCTTCGGCATGAGGGCAAATGACATTACTATCTCATGTACTCGCAAGAAGTTATTGCCTTGAAATTATATGATTTGAAATTCCAACGCAAGAATATTAGCAACAGAATGTCTGACTATAATTTGAAGCAGCTTTTTCAATAAGATATTAATTGATACCCAGTTCGATTTAATTTTGATTATATACGTAAAAAACTGCTCTTTATGGTCAAGTGGACTAATTTAGATAGGCAGGTGAAGTTGAAATGAGGTCTCGCTAAAAACTCTTTGACATCATACACCATCTGCGTTTGGAAGAATCTGTGACATCATGAATGTTTCAAAGGACGTGGGTCCACCAAAGAGGCTTTGTAGCTAAATTTTTGCTGTTTGAAGACTTCTGGAAGGATACTTTTTGGATAAAACAAAACTGATTTCTATCAATTCTATCAGTTATCAAGTACTGTGATTATCACTATTATCCTAAATAATGTTTAGTATATGTTAATTTTGCAGCAAAGCTGCTCAATACAGAAAGTTCATATATCTGAGCCTTCGAATTTGTTTTGTTTCAGCTTTCATTGAGTTATTACCATTCGAAAATCAAACAGCATTCAATAGCGCGTTGCTTCGTAGTGACCGTTAACCTGGAAGAGCTGGAATCTGTTTAGATAAATATGATACATTTTCTTTGTTCCTCTCTGATTTTGCTTTTACGTTCAGCTATGGCGAAAAGTTTGTTTGCTATATCCAGAAAACAAGAACCGGACCGAGATGTTCGAAAAAGTGTTACAGTATTTACATACATTCGATGTACAAAATGAATTTGGGAGAATACGAAGACCTTAACTCAAAATCTCTAGATTTGCTTGCAAGGAAGAGAAAACGACAGAACCGTTTGATAAAAGACCATAGCTAAAACAAGTGCAAGAGTACGCAATACATCCGATGTATGAATCAAGGCTAATTAAAAGATTGTTGATTGAAGTTCTAATAGTTAGTGCTTCTACAGTACAACGTTTCAATTCTGAGTAAACGTTTATACTACAATTAATTCTGCATTGAAAAAAAAATTGGACTACTCCAGTTGTGACAAACTTTGGCTGCCAATATTACGGTATTTGGCCACGCTGCAGTCTCCGACTAAAGTTTTGATCTGAGGCATGACATTTGGTCAAAAATAATTTCTTCATGGCTGTGATTACGATTGTAGAGGTTCAATCACGATGTTTACGAGGCATTTCATTTGCATTTAACGTCTTCATTGCAATACATTGCAGCAGCAATCTCCATCTGATTAGCTATAAATAAGATGTGAGAAAAGAGTGAAGGAGAAAAGAACGAGTAAACGGGGATGATTTTTGAAATGTTCAAAAGTTCGTTTTTGCATACACAAAGTTGACTTTACACGCACATTCGTTATTCTTGAACAATTATGACCCGCAAAAAGAGTGTCGTAAAATTCTAGATTCGAGTTGCGGTCATCACAATTAGTGGCACAAAAAATCAACAATACTTACACTTCAACATGGTTTGAAAAGTCTCAAGTTCGTGAATCCAAAGGAGTAAACAGTAAACAAATTAAACTTCCTTTGAATAGTGCTGCTTAACATTTTCGTTAATCGAAGACCGTTAGAAAATGGAGCATTGCGTGACTTGAAATTCGAGATGACATTGCTAACACAAAAAAAATTTGACGTATTCTGTAGAAATCAACTCTTTCAACAAAACTTCCTTAAAACATCCTTAACTGTGCAAAATTCGCAAGTAGCTAATTAACTCTGTCTTAATATGGGTGAAGTAACGAAAGATATCGGGAAGACTCATTCATCGTGATCGTTGTTTACGCAAACAACCACTTCATCATGATTTTATATTACCATATCATGAAACTTGCCTATAGCTATAGATTGATGTCTAATTACCTAAACTTCATTTAGTCCTAAAAAATATCTGCACATACAAAAATTACAGACCAAAAAGATGGAGAGGGCTATTGATCAAAAACTGTGCAATTCAGCACATGCACAAAGATAAAAATGATGCGAATGCCTAAACTAGACAGGCTGTTTATAGCTGAAAGCAGATATTGCAATAATCATGAGGGTTTTTCGCTGTTTTAAAAATGAAATTAAGTTTAGTGATAAGCACTTTTTAATGGGTAAGTGAATCTTTTTTCACTCGCATGAAAACATAAGAAGAAAAAAATTTTTAATCCGATATAATTATCTAGAAATTCGCATTCGTAAGATGTTTTGTTCGTACTAATTGCATTAAAAAAAACCGAAACTTTGGCCCTGACTGAAGATAAGCATAAGTGTCAAAAACAAAGTTCATTAGTATTACGTTAGTCTTGCATAAGATATTAAGATCTTCCAATAAGCTTCTCTGATATGATATGCTTGCAAAAATTGGCTCATGACGTAGAAAATGACCAAATATGAGTCCGCCGATGCGATATAACCACATTTAATATCGCTTCGCTGCTACTTTACTGCATCCAGTATGCGCCTATATCCAACTTCTTGAAAGACCAACCAATGTCTAAGGGGATTCTCAGCCTCTGGATAGATAGAGCTGATGTTTTTAACTATAGTTTAACTATAGTTTCTATTATGTGCTTCTTGTATCTATAGATACAAGAAGCACATAATAGAAATCTTCATTTCCACCACAGATAGTTAAACATCAGGTCGTGAAGTCGTGCTGTACTCGTTCTGTATCCTATATACTCCAAAATAAGGGTAGGGTGAGCTTCCTCACCCTATGGCACCTATGCATAAAGCAAAGGGACTTCCCAAAGAAAATTTCGTACTACTACAAAGTGCACTGAACGCTGTTTCCATATCTGTTTTCAATATCTGCGATGCAATGCCCTGATATCAAACAGTGGCCCACTTCAGCGGTTTTGAATGATTTTGTTTTACTTGTTGTTCAAATTTCCGACTCGAAATCGCTCTTATTTCGGCGTGCAGAAGCGCTTGACAGGGCAGATTCGCATTCAGCGTTCAGTGGTCTCCAAGATGGTACATATTTCACTAGAATAGTCACCCTCTAAAACACCTTCCCTGTTAGTTCCGTTGCATGATACTTGACTTCCTCAATAAAATAAATACAAAATCAATTATAAAATTTACCACATGCATGTTGAAGTCTTTTGAAAACGTGATAGAATTCTACTGCTAACGCAAATAGCCGCAAACGCCCATTTCATCGATTTGTACTGACCGACGTTTCTAAACAGTCCCTCCCTTCAAACCGACCCACTTCTTGTTATGCAAGACTGTCATTTTTAGTTAGAAGATTTACCAATAACAAACTAACAACAATATTTGACTGATTAGTTGATAACCGGGTGCATGATAGTGCAAAAAAAAGGCTAAAGAAAATTCAAGAAACAAAAATAACTTAGCTTCAAGATAACAACATGAACGTTAGCATAGCATATATTCTATAGGTCAAAAAAAGAAAAAAAATGTGGAGTCCATACAGAAAAATGTTACAGAATGTTTGAGAGCTTGCTTCTGACTGGCATCTTGTTGTTTTTTTTAATAATTTACGTCTTCGTCGTTCCTCCTCCAATCTTCGCTTGGATACTTCCACCACCAATTGCAAATCCATCTCCACAATCCTCAAAGACAGCATGATTCCCAAAACCATTTAGCACATAGTTTTTTATTTGGTATATTATATTATTTTGAAGGCAGCGTCCGGACAGATACGAAAATGTAAGTACAGGGGCGCCCGATAAGGCTGATAAGGCTCTTGCCTAACTGGCAATGCACCAATTTACTTCTGAAGCGAGAAATCCGCTTAAGTGGCGACCGGAACGCCCCAGCGACCGGGCGAGTGGGTTCGATAAGCCAAAGTGCGCATACCACACACAGTCAAGACGTAGAGTCCCACAAAGACTCTGCGTCTTAACCTTGGCGTCAGGCGACAAAATTCAAATCAAGAGCTTTCCGCAAAAGCCCGTTCCGGCGTTTTCGTGCCCTCCAAGCTACATTTTCAGAATCCGCGCGAGGAATAAGCCCAGGAAAGCGAAAAAAATTCCATTCGGAATTTTGTCCCGACGCTGCCTTTAAAAAAATAGCGATAACTGCTTACCACATGAGACACAAGATTAAAAAAATGATAGACAGTACTAAGAAGCATGCGCCTTGGATTAAGCTGAGTACCTGATCATCCATGCTGGGGTCGACATTATTGTTGCCAACGCGAAGCGAATCAAACACCGAGCTTAAGTCCACGATCGGTACCTTGTTCTCACGGAGCATCTCCCTAAACTTCGATATTTCCCCTATAAAAAACTGAGTCATCTACATACCTGAGCTGCATCAGAATCACACCTAGAACATTTCGCCCTTGTGCAAAGTTCGGACAATTCACAACCGTTTCTGAGGTCAATGGGAATGTTGCTGGGATCTAAAACAAGATCAAAACTAGTCAACAGGAATATTGATATACTGAAACTGACCCTAATAGTAGTAGCTCCATTGGCTTTCATGCTTTCACACCACTTCTTCACCTGAGCATGCCGGCATCTGGAAAACTGCTATAGATTATGACTTGAACTCTTCAAGGGTTCTTACCCGGCTCCATAAATACTATCTCCCGGAAATGCATGGACTAAGATTTTCTTCCCACTTTCGGACAACGCTTGGCGAAGCATTACAGATTGGGAAACCTGAGAAAAGACCGATATGAGCGTTGCAGCAACAGAAAAATTGTTTGTGATCTTTGAAGATAATGACACGTTCTGATTACTCAATACCAATTAATGCTTTTCTCATTGTCTGATAATCTTCTCCTAACCATGCACAAAGATGCTTTCAAAGTTGCCCATGTGATGGCAAAACTAACAAACGGCTTTGTGCCGGCACACGGGCATCTATCCAATCTTAACTAATCTCATAACTGTGGCTACCGTCGTAAATGATTAATTCTGATATCACACCTTAGCCAAAAGTGCCTTCTGCATGACTTCCAATCCCCTTGAATACCGCCATTCATCCACCTTTTTCTTGTCGACCTCAAAAAAGTGTTCAAAAAGAAACTGCAGATTTAACCATAACGACAGAAGTAGATAAGATACAAAACACCTACGTTATTCAGCCGAATGACATCTTTAGCAATTTGACTGAAGCTTTTATCCCTATGTTCACTGAAACCAACTTTTCCATCAAGACGACGACCTTTCTCATCTCGCACTGCAGCATAAATCGTTACAGATACATTGAGCGACTCTATGTTACAAGTTACCTGTTTCCGTTAACTTGTCACTGACGGTTCCACAGAGATCATGCACTTTCTGAATCTGATAGTAATGATCGCCGCTCTCATAAATTTTTCCGTCAATCAATACTGGGAACTGCAATATGGAGCATCTCGTAATACGAAAACGAGCGATACAAAAGGACAAAAATATTCGATGAGCGCTAGGACATTTCTGCCCTTGTGGGGTAGCGACCAGGAATGACTGATACAGGAAGTTGATACATACTGTATGCTGTGTTGTGAAGATGCTGGAGAAACCGTGGAAGCAAATGAAGTTGTCCGGATCAATCGTTAGACTGATCGCAGGGGCATCATCCGAAAGTGGCTTGAACTTCAAATAAACTAATCAGTTAACAAGATAGTAGAAGATGGAAAATAACGACTGATTGCTTACTGGGATGTCCATGGGATTATTGTTGGGTTTCATAGCGAATCGGCGGCCACCGCCTCTACCACCACGACCTCCGCGCATCATAGGGAAGTTACCGCGAGGCATTCCCCCAAATGGCATGTAGCTCATGTTCTTTTTAAAACCTAAAAGCCTACATAACGTCAAGCAAAAACTGACAATGGAATTCTTACCTGAGCTTGTAGACGCTCCACGTTTAGTACCCGTTTCAGACTTACCCGCGTGCGATTTACGCGGATGCTTAGTGTTCTTTTTTGGCGAAATGATTTTTAAAACGGATATGTCGGGTTTCTCGGACGATATGGGGCGAACTTTACCAGGCTTCTGATCGTCTGCAGACAAAAGCGTCAATGTTAATCGATCTTTCACAAGCAGCCCATTCATGCATATATTCAGACCAGTCACATGAAAAGCCAAATGACCTTAAGAAGACGCAATTATCGCTAACCACTTTGCAGTGCGTCCTCAGCCTTCAGCACTTGTGAACTAGTGGACGAGGATTCAGTGGTGCTTTGAGCTTTAGTCTTGCTCTTGTTCCCCTTCAAAGCGTTATTCGACTGCGTGGTTTTCAGCTGCAAATCATCATATTTGTTTCCTGGTTCGGTCCTCACAAGCTATGTACCTTTGCGGCACGAGAGTTTCCTCTGGACTGCTGGACAGAATTATTTACGCGAGGATAACCGCGATTGTGCTGAAATGAGTGCATTACCGCAAAACTTGAAAACCCAAACTTCACTATCAAAGACTGCAGAAGTGATTCTGAAGGTTTTCCGATTGTTCGAGCAGAAGAATCGTTTCACAGAAAAACTTCACAACGACTTAGTAAGGGCAAATTCTTTAAACCATAGTTTCTACATCCAATTTCGGGATTGGGTTCATCGTATCAAAGTTCGTTAAAGAGAAACAACCGAAAATATTTGAGAAACCTACCCGAAAGGAATAGTCTCGTGAGTATATTGGCTTAGAGTAACTAGGGAAAGCCGGATTGTACTCTCCCTGTGAGTAATTGTACTGGAATGCAAAAGAATAAAATGACGGACATGTCCAAATAATAAAAGGACGAAATACGATGTAAGTACCTGCTGCTGCTGATAATAAGTGGATGATCCCTGGACGTTCTGGATCGAGGGAAAATCCGGGTTGTACCCTACGGGCCCTGATTCCTGTCTGTATCCGTAGGGATAATTATACGGATTACTAAAAGGTTAAATAGTCAATTTTATGAGACCAAAATTTGCACAAGCACTTGACTGTGGACATCGATCGCGCAGATTATATGAACATCTAATCCAAAATGTATGGGCTTTTCAGGGTACAATTATGATC
Source organism: Cylicocyclus nassatus (assembly GCA_958299035.1). Lineage (NCBI taxonomy): Eukaryota > Metazoa > Nematoda > Chromadorea > Rhabditida > Strongylidae > Cylicocyclus > Cylicocyclus nassatus. The sequence goes on along the minus strand of CATQJL010000316.1, from coordinate 90,492,109 downwards.
TAGGAAAATCATTCTATTATATAATACTTCGAAACAGACCAGTGGATTACAAACATGCCTATGCTTGCAACCTAATGTAGCATGTGATTTTGGCGCAAAAAAGCTCATCGCCTTATTGAAAATGGGATAGTGCGGCGCTAAATGAAAATTACCAGAGGTAAATTTTGCGCTTAAAGTCTGGCCATACCGACGCCATTTCAGTCGCGACGTTTGGCAATAATTTAATTGTCCATAACTCATCGTGCGCAAATTCTAAATGTGCAGAGGACTGGGCACCTTATCAATACTCGATAGTTGAAAATGTGCAAATATGGTTTGCCAGTGCTGGATTTGAAGGCATCTGGCAAACTGCCAAATCGCGTAACGACTGAAATCGAGTGAGGTATGGCCAAGGCAAAGCATCGTCCACCCAGATTCTCGACTTCCATGTTTTTATCGTTCCGGGCCTTCTGTGTCTCTGATTCCCGAATTTCCCGAATACAAAGTCGAGACCTCGAATACCCGACCCAACCTCGTCACGCGAAGCACACTAAACTGAGCGGATGTGTCTGCAGTTTTGAATGCCAAGCAACAGGATCAGGCACCACCTTCTAGAGTACGCAAGAAAAGCGCAATGCGGTCTCGACGCTTCTGAGACAAAAACCCAATGATTCCAAGATAGACAATCAAGGTACAAAATAAGCAAAATGGCTGCAACTTTTATGCAATGTGCGTGCTCACAGCATGAGATTGTCCGCGCTAGGGCAAGACTCCCAATGCTAGTTGATAAAATAGTTGCTGCGACTGTAAACGAGGACTATAAACGAATCTTTACAAGTTGTTTATCATTCAACAACGCCTCAACAGCTTCAGATGTTTTAGAAATCAAAAATGCCAAAGTTTCATGGTACAGTCTTAATCTGAGTAGCGCAGCAGGCGACTGACTTGGCAGTTCAAAACCAAACATGAAATCAAAATGTTCTCTAAGTGACAAAGCGATGGTTCGCGCATGATTTACACCCGACAAACTGTGATTAGATTCAAGATGAGATTTCTTTGCCTGATAGAACCTGCACAGTAAAGCGCGCATGCACGCTACAGCACAACATCAACAAAGTAAATTAAAGGGATAAAGATGGACCATAAGGCTAGAAATATGCCAGAAGCTGACCTTAATGTATTGCTAGTTTTCCAACTAACAAAACTGCCTCGATAATTAGAATTCATGGCGCGTCAACCCTCTATGTGTTCGGACGGATTGTACCCAAGACTGGAACGAAGGCCATTGTGTTGCGAGCATGAAAGCACAAACGCTTATGAAGAAAGATTGGCTTAAGTTTTCACCAAAAGAGGAAACGAATGCGATTAGGATTTCGCGCATCTGCAAAGTCGCGACGCTGGCATCGATGGAGCGCAAAGTTTGCCTGGGGCGCCTATCTAGCGGTTTCAAACTTCTTGTCCCTCTGGTCAGTCTTGCAAGTTCGTGGTCAACGAGTACGACGCTTTCACCTGACATTGTTTTGTACTTGGTTTCTCACTCTATTCCCTACAAAAGCTTTTCACAGTTGAGCAACAGCGATCAAGAAAAGGAAAGCGTAGGTGAGCAAAGCAAAAGCTTCCGAAAGATTTTCCGTCAAAATGTTGAACTCGTAATTATTAGACAAAAAGAAGTTTGTAAACTTCGGCTGAAACAGGCAGAGCTAAAGACTTCGCCGGCAATGGCTAAACAGTGCAAAATATGAATTTTGGTTTTCCATCATCGATGCATTCAGAATCTGCTCCAACGCTAGTATCGCGTGGCGAACTTGCTGTACATTTCGATCGCGAGCGACGAAACTGGTAGAGAATGCAAAGCCTACCATTGAGTTTTTCTATCTACTTGACATCCCAATCCCTTACCCACATCTACCCTCCCGTTATCTTTGCTAAAAGAGAGATATGAGCTAGGAAAGGAAAGTTATCAAAAATAGTGGGTGTCGCAGGCTAGAAAACTCGAAAGCGTCATCAGACGCGTGACGGTTACAAGTTGTAAGTTGTGCTTCACTTCACTCTGAATCCGTTATCATTTGGAGAAAGAACAAGTTTGAACCCGTTAGCCAGTCAGAAGTGCCCGTATTTGGCTGATTCTCGGTAATAATTTTTTAATAGCGGGGAGGGGTATTACTCTAAAAAGATAATATTCGATTAGCATCTGAAACTCTGAAAGTCGGTCAACGTCCTTTTTTTATTACAAATCGAATCTACTTTGAGAGGACAGTTCACTGATGATCTTGCCATCTACAAATACTTCTGACCTTTGAAGATGGTTTAGGCTGGGTTCATACTGATCCGTAAGTCCGGAACGGTTTCAGCACAGCGTACAATTCAAGCGCTGTGCTGGGACTGTTCCACAACTCACGGATCAGTATGAACCCAGCCTTATTTTAAGATTCTGTATTGTGATTCTTTGTAATATCTTCGAACATCGGTTGGATTGTAAGCAAACTTGATGTTTCTGAAGCATTACTCCGCAAACATTTTTTGTGCAATCTATCTATTTTATCTCACAATGTAGAGAAATTCTGTTTTGTAGTTGCCAAGATGATGAACGCAGAGCTTTTGGAGAGGAATTTCGGCGTTCAATTTCCAGAAGAGCTAGATGGAACGCTTGATTTGCAGGTATTTTAGTCATCTATTCATATTACTCTTTCAACATCAGCGTAGAGGCACTAGGCATTCTGTATTTGAAGGCATAAACTAGGTTGTGAGATTTCTTTACGCTAATTTCGCTCGACTAGGTTGTGAGATCTCTTTGCACTAATTTCGATCTATCTTTGCTGATGGGTCTGCTGATCTCATTTTTTGTTGTTGTTTTTGCTTGTTTCATTCATGTGACTGCAGAATGGAGCCGCGAATTGTTGTAAATTCAATCGTTGGGGTACGCTCGTGGCTGTGGGGAGCACTGACGGTCGAATATTTATCTTTGATTTCGTTACAAAAGGAATAGTCAAGGTAGGTCTTGCTTCCTCCTTCCAAAATTTCTTTGTTTTCACTCTTTTTGTTTTCCGTTTTTATTTAACTTGCAAGGATTGTAGACATGGACGGCGCATGCACTTCCTGTATCTTCCCTTTCCTGGTCCCGTAATGGTCGCAAACTGTTGACCGCTTCGGCCGATACAACAGTGGCCGTTTGGAATGTGCTTGAAGGAGCCTGCCTGCATCGATTGAAGTATTCAGCCATGGTCACTTCTGCTGTTTTCAATCCGAGGTATCTGCTCAAGATTGAAGCCATGAACTCTGTAGCTTTTTACCTTAATTTTTCCCTTCATAGGGCCTTAAGCAGGAGGTTTTAGGAACGATAATCAAGTCCTTGTGCTCCAACTGAACTATCCACCATGTCTGGATGAGCTTGAGCCAAGATCCCAGCGGATTATCACCAACGATATACCAGGAGCTGTTGAAGACGGCGTGTCAGCTATAGCTTTTGATCGCAGAGCCAATTATCTTATCACTGGAACAAACAAGGTACTCTTTTCTTGTTCAGGTAGATCGTTGCGTCCTTCTTTCTTCATTTTATCTTATTTCTTTTGTTCAATTATTTCTTCAGACAGAGTTAATTGAAAACACCAAATTTCTGTTGAAATAGGCAATTTATCTTTGAGTGGATGTTGTGACTTCGCCCATAAGCCGTAAACCTAGTGCATCGCAGTTTCACTCATGACGCGCAGGGCTTCTGTACCTAAAAACAAGAAAATACAAGCTATATTGTTTCGAGAAAACAAACACGTGCAAGATTGTGCTTGTAGAAAACGAGTGTTTAACTCGTAGAATAGCTAACTTCTTCTCCATCCCTGGAAAGGTAGAAGGAAGAAGTTTCTTGACAGAATTGTCTTTACGATGTTACCTCTTGCAGATGCTTATAAATGCTGGTTTTGCCATTTTCAGCTGAGTAAAACTTTATCTTATTGCGAGTATAGTGTTGAGCCTTTTGAATTTTTGAAATATGCATCCATGGGTCATATAATTCAATCTGCCTGCAAGCGTACATGATGACACTAGCATACAACCTGCAACTGATTTTTAGGGAAAACTTGTCGTCTACAATGCTAAGACGCTGAAGATGGTGTCATGGGGAAAACAAAACAGCGTTCAACAGGTGATTCTTACAAAATTCAACTTTCTTCTACGTTTTAATTTTGGTCCTTCTGTGTTTTGCTGTTTCTCAAAAACGTAAATGATCTAGGTCAAGCAAATTGTGGTGCCACGAAGGGGAAACTTCATCATCACCAACTCACAGGATCGTATAATTAGGACATTCGATCTGAATGATATTCTGGATTGCCATAATGGCTCCACTATAGAACCGAAACATCGGGTTACAGATATCGTCAACAAGGTATATAGATTCATATCATTGTAGAGTTTATTCTAATCCGATTTTTTTCAATAGGCGTCCTGGAAGGCCGTTTGTACGGATAGCGAAGGATACTATATCTGCGGAGCTAGTACAAAGGCTCATTCGCTGTACGTTTGGGAACGCACCACCGGAACATTGATAAAAATCTTGCACGGTACCAAGGTGAGCACTTTGTTACTTGATTCATCTCTGGAATGCTCCTTTTGCAATTAACTTACAGATTTAATGTCGCGGTTTGTGTAGAATCGGCACGCTTTCTTTTCGGTCACATTCTAACAAATTGGCTTGTAGCCTTCATTTTCATATAAAAACAGTTTCGGTTTTCGGTCAGTTAGAAGTGTCATGTGTTTCAATGCTAGCAGTGATCTGACAGACATATCCCCCCCCCCTCTTGATACCTGAGAATACCCCTCAAGCTGCTTGGAATGAAAAAGGGAAGGCCAAGAGCTAGTTAACAGTACTGTTTTGGAGTTTATAATTCCTCTATTTTTAATGGTCTTCTCTTTTTCAGACCGAGTTTTTTTTTCATGATACATTAAATTTTACATGAAATTTACTTTTTGTCTTCAGGGCGAGTGTTTGATGGATGTCCAATGGCATCCAATCCGACCAGTCATACTATCAGTGGCCAATGGTATCGTTTCAGTTTGGACGCAGGTACCCACAAAAAACCTTACTTGCCTGAATCCCGAAATCATCGTTGTTGTTGGACCTAACTATGATTTTCCAGGCCCACGTTGAAAATTGGTCCGCATTTGCCCCAGAGTTCACTGAGTTGGAGGAAAACGCAAAGTACGAGGAGAAGGAGGGAGAGTTTGATCTGGAAGACGAAGATGCGGAAGTGGATGACAAAGCAAACTCTCAAGTAGGCTCCAAACTTCTAGCTGGCTTTGATCTGGAAAAATTGAAATATGCGATCAGATAAAATTAATGTTCAGGATTCTGATGAGGAAATCATCGATGTGGAATCTTTGAAACCAAATGAGATTCTCTGTAGTTCTGATGAGGTGAGTTACTTGTTTCGTTCTTCCCTACCCTTTTGTGAATTTTTGCAAGAAGTTATGTCTTTGCAGGAAGATAACATCAACGCTCTCCTGCCAGATGCAACGCTCAAAACAGGCCCACTATGGTTCTTACCAATCACGCCAGAATGTGATCCAGCTGAAAGTTTACCATTACCTGGAGGTCATTTTACAGGTACTCTTGAAGGGGTTTAGGCAATCAGCATGTTGTTTCGTGATATCATGCATCCCCTATGACGAATGTTTTGGGACTTGAGCTGTTCTATCGCTTCTCTTTTCTAAATTTTTCGTTGTTAGAACCAGTTACACTTTGGCATTCAGATGGACGCCGAGCATCAAGTCAGATATTGAGCGCTCTAGAAGAAGAGAGTCGGAAAAGAGCAGCGATTCCTGATGCTAGTATGAAAGTGCCAATGAAAGGGAGAAAAGTCAAATAGATATGTCGATACCTTCTTGTATGGCGGTGTTTATTGTACATATATCCGTAGTTTTTTTTTATTTCCTACATTCTGTAGGTCAACTGATCTCTTGCTTAACTCCACTGATTTTTTGTACTGTACATACAGAAAAACTTACGTGTGTAACTATTTTTGCACCCAATAAATTTTTATCAAATTGTTAACTGATAGTGAGTCGTAAAGGTAGATTAGTAGATTTAGTAAGGTCTCCCAGTTAGTACACATATAAGAAATTGGGGAGCTTGGGGACCTTCTGCCTTGACACAAGCTTTAAACCAGAGCCCCTTTCTTTCAGCGTGTCATTAACGCTCGGCCTATGGTCGCTCAATTACTTAGTTAGATGTTCATGTACGCCCTATTTCCGGAAATTCTCATAGTTTATATGACTCGATTTAGGTGAGTACTTGCGTACTCTGAAGACATGAGAGACTGTCGTTGTACCACTTCGTTGGGAGAGTTTTTCTCATCGAATAATCTTAAGAACTCATTATCTCCACGATAAGACAATCTTAATATGTCGCCTCATAAATCAGAAGTTTTTGAACCTCATCAACTCTGTAACAGATCTTGTTCTTTCCGTTGAGAATCTCCATATCATTAATCTATTATGTATCACTATATTATTATTTTTTTTGACGTACCCACAACTTTTTGATAAGCGATGGGCATACTTGAAATCGTTCATCTTCGAACTAAATAACGATGGGCTATATGAGTAGAAAATGCAGCCAAGTATTCGACTGCAGTGGCGGCTCAAAATTTCGTTCGCGAGGAGGGAGCGAGGGGGGGAGGGGGAGGAAGAGGGCGTGACAATTTTTTGTCTGAATATCATCATTCATATCCTTGGAGAAATTTTTTGAGCCAGTTTCCTAAAGTTTCGCGGACCTATAACCCCAAAAATTTAAAAAAGAATGTGGTAGTAGGCACGCCCTTGAATTTTTTTACAAAGCTAATTTTGATTTAAAAAGCAAAAAATCATTTTAATTGTTAACAGTTAGAATCGACGAAAAAAATGGCAATAAAAAAATCTTTGCACATTTTTGTTATCATCTATTGTATGAACTAAGAGACGCGAAACCGCATTGCGGACATTGTCTTAGTAAGTTTGTGCTTGTTCTTCCCTGTTTCCAAAGAGTGAATAAACCCGGACGAGATAAATAACAATTATAAACCTGCTAAGTACATGACTAGGCTTGTTTAGACAATATGTGCAATGCGGTCTCGCGTCTCCTGGTCATAGAATGAATGATACTCAAGTTGGTTTTAGAAAATTCCTCTTCCCTTGGTGGAGATTCCTTCAGAAGATTTATGTCTAAAATTCTTGACAGATCCCCTTCTGCATTTTTGATTGTTCTGGATTATGACATCAAGAATATCAAAATTTCATGAAAATTATATGTGGTCGTGTCATCCCTAATGTAAATTTAGCTGCGGCACGCTAAGTGCGAACGATTGGAATGGTAATTGAAAACGACCCAGTTTTGAAAGGTAGTATTTCCATAGAAACGCCACACCGATGGCTGCTCTGCAGTCTCAGGCAACATTAACACTGACTTCAGCGTTAATGAGGCCTCATTGTTCGCCACTGCCGTGTGTATGTAGGGACTCGAACTGAAAACCAGACTACATCGATTTTTTTGTACTGCATTATTCATAGACTTTTGTCCTCCTCGATCTGAATGGTCTATTATTAGTTTCTTTTCACTTTACCCAACTCCAATATTTGCACTTTTCTACTCTGTTGAGCTCTTTGGCGACAAATCTGAGAACAACACGGTCAAAGCTTTGCTTTTTCGATGTGTAGATATGACGTGAGCAAAAGTTTTTTTGTAAAGCTACTCGCACAAAGAGAGAGGATGGGTTTTTGCCATTTAGGCCCATGTTGCATACATAAGATTCATCCAAGTCAATCATAATTATTTCTGAAAAAAAAAACTATCTCTTTTCAACGAGTTTGATAAATTTCGTTTAATTGATTTATTTTGAAGAAAAGAAATAATTGACTTTTAGCAGTGTACAGAAGAGTCTGGGAACGTTTTCGAGAACATTTTGAAAACAATTTATTTTTGGTACAAGACTTTCAGACTATTACCTATCACCCATGCATTTCGTGAAGGATAGAAATTATTCTAAAAAGGAAGACAATCTAACTAGGCAGCATGGAAGATGCACCCTTTTCTATATTTCTCAGGCTTGATATAACACTGATTGATTTCGTACATCACTTCTTTCTTTCTACTCTTTTTAAACTAATAAGTTTTGCTCTCATGATGTTTACACAAAAAATAATATGATCTAGACGTAGCTGTGGAACTGGAAAAAAGTCGAGCTGCTTGCCTTTTTTCCCGTAATTGCCGAGTTTAACTTCGCTCACGTTCATATGTGCGAATGTTTACATCCACTGACGTAGTAATTTTAACACAAATTTATGTCCTAAAGGGTCGTTTAATTCTGTTCTGTCGCATTCCATTATCGTTAGAGCAGCATGGCCCATGTATTGCGGTTTATTTGTGCAGAAGCCGAAAACGAAGAGATGTTTTTATTACAACAGCCACGAAGCTAGAACACTTTGCTTGTATCACTGTGTTATCAAATAACTATTTAGTCAGTAATCTGTATTTTTTTCTCACAACTCGACTTTTCTCTGAAAAACCGCCAACGATTGTTAAGAACAAAATAAAAATGCCTCAGTTTTACCTCCAATTTCTATGCAGTAGTTTACTAACATAATAGGTTTGTTCATAATTAATTCATTCACGTTTTGTAAACTGCAAGTTTAAACCCACATATCTTTCTTCCGGAACAATCTTTGAGCGTAAAAACTATCGCAAACGCAAGCTATACAATGCATATTATTTTGAGTTCGCATTCACTACGGGAAGATTTTCTGGCCCGAAAATTGCCGAAAATTGTTTTCTGGAAAGTTTAAATTTGAGGAAGCATAACTTACCCCCAAAAGTATTAGAAAGGAGCAAACTTAGCTCATTGTATAGCCGATGGTCGGTTCAATAGTAGTGTGAAACTTGGATTTTACGGAAATTTTCTGCGAAAAATATTGCCGAGGAAGCAAAAGTAGCCATTTTTTCTGCATTTTAGAGAAGGAAAATTCTGTTTTTTAGAATTCTCTAATTTTTTCTTTTCTAAGAAATGAGGAAGTCATGCCGTTTTCTTACCATTTGTAGTACTATGCTTGCTTTACCTGCACAAATAGAAAGTTCAGCAGTCGCTCTTTCCTTTTTATACAGCTTACATAGAATGCTACCAGCAACGAGCCAAGTTCACCGCTTATCGGCTTGAGATTTCTCAAAAATTCAGACCCGGTGAGCATTTTGTAGCACAAACATTCGCAATTATGACACATATTTTTTGAAACGAATCTGAGCATATTTCGTGGATTCAGAGCAAGTAGAGTGAAAAACAAATGTTCAAGTTTCAGTCTCTTATCTTTGAAAGCATGAGATTTTTATTCGAATGAAGATTTCCGAAGACGAAATACATGCAAAAAACTAAAGGAAGGAGGCTTACAGGAAGTACAAAAAGTTATTCAAGTTTTTTAACTGTGGAATCTAGCGTTTTAAAAGAATAGGTAAGAAAAACGTGCATCAATTATGGACCAACCTCATATAATACCCCATTTACTTTTTTCAATGAGTAAATTCGTGATTGCCCGGTAAATTTTTGTTTTATCTCGAGGAAGGGACAGTATGAAGTTTTTTGGCAGATTAATTTTGACGTTGACAATAATGAAAACATGATCCTGAAAATCTCTGCATAGATTAACTCGGCTGAATTGAGATTGCTCCGATCTGTTAACGATTTGGAGTTTGAACTCTTAAAATTTTTCAACTTGCACTTGTTTTCTTTTGCTATTCGAGTTTGTAAAGGAGCAAAATCGTTTCCTTTTCATAAGTCTCAGAACAAACGAAACTTTCAGCTTGATTTTCCACACAAATTGTATTTCGAGTGTATTTTGCGTGCAATATCCAGTCACCTTCCGGGAATAACAATGACAGGCTGCAACTGCTCGTGGATAATTAGTAAAAAGTTGTGACTTCCTTCGAGTTGGATATCTCTCCATGTGAACGTTATTGTGAGGTTAAGCTTTTTTGCATATTACTAAGTTCACTTCACAGAAACTAGGCAGCGGTTCAAAGAATGGGCCAGAAGTTGAAGGATGTTACTCCACTTAAATGTCTCCGCATTTAATTCCGTTAATCCTAAATATTTCATATAACTCTTATCTTCGTTTTAAATCTTCGTACATTTTTTTAATATTTAATTTTTTTATATATTTATGTATATATATATTTTAATATATATATTTTAATTTATTATATATATTTTTACATATTTCTTTATATTTAATTTCGTACATTTAAAATTTTCTTCTTAAGAAAGTTTTTTTCAAGTCTCGATCAATTGAAGGCTTAGTGCATTTTTTGGCCAAAAATATTCACAAAAGCGAAAAACTTCGATAATGTTTATTTCAACTCTCTTTTCCTTTGCTTTTTGAAACCATTTTTTTGCATCCTTGAGTATTTGAAGTCTCTGTGTCCTTCCCATACGTGTTACGCATGATTTGACTTCATACCTTATTGAGCTGCTTTTTTCACCTGGCTTTTTCTTACAGCAAACAACTTTTCTCTTTGATTTCCTCACAACTAGGTATAATATAATAGCTTGATTATCCTCTTTTCTTTGAACCTCGGCATTATAATGGTGTAGTTCTATTTGTTAGTTGTGCCAGCACGAGGTTTCGGCGAAGCTTTATTAGTAGAGCGGCCTAACGTTTCGAGCAATCCTCGTCTTCAGAGGCCGTAGCTCTACCGCTATCGCACCGATGGTGGTGTGCGACCGCCTTCTCCGAATTAGTAGTGCAAATTTGTAAATAAAGCTTCGCCGAAACCTCGTGCTGGCACAACTAACAAATAGAACTACATTATTATAATATAATAGTTATTCGCTTTCGATACTAAAATGTTATTTGGCAGAAATCAAAAATGGATAACAACTTATCTCATCAGAATCATGTTTGATGTCTCGTATTTTCAATGCTCATTATCGAATCACTTCACACGACTCCTTTTGCTCATAACAAACAAGCTCTCTTTTCTCTGACTGTGCTTATAGATTTTTGCTCGACGGCTAACGGTAACGATGTGCTGCGTAGACATCTCCAAACACTTTTGCAAAACCCGATAACCTTTTTGCTCGAGCTTTGCCATAAGAAGTGCTCTCTAATAGGCTTGTGTTTTCGGGGCTTACCTGTACACCTGGATCTCATTTGATTCCTTTTTTTATCACTGACTAGCCGGCGGTCCCGGTTTCACTCGGGACTCCAGTTTAGCTAAGAAGAAGTTACTTATACTTACGCTTTTGAGCTTCTTCTGCGCAAAAAGGGCTTTGCAACGAATCGTCCGCATCTTTCCGACTTTGAGATTAGAATGAGCTTTACCATCCCCTGACTACATGATCACGCAAAATGATTGGGTTTGAGCACAAGCCTCATTTTCCCAGATGTAAGTAAACAAATCAACAAATCCATTGAAGGATCTAAATCGCCGCGAAAAGTAGCCTATGTTCTGCGCCGGGGTCCAAAACATAAGTGTGCAAAGCCTCAGCTCATTTAGTCCACTCAGAAAGATTTGTATAAAAAACATACTTATTTACAGACAAACACACTTTGAGTTCTATATATATAGAGATGTGTGAATTATTTATTGTCTTCCTATTACTGCTATTGAATTTGCCACGATTTGAATTTGCGTGCGCAGCAAGAAAAAAAAATCATTGATGCATATGTTCTGCATTCCATTCGTTGTGCATGAGAATTTGAGATTAGAATCCATATTTTGATACTACATCCTTTGATTACTGTTCAGGTTTTTTCTCTAAAGCTTGATTTTCTCAGCGGTTCCTGTAGGTCATGAATTTTACTCAGCTATGGCTCGGTATCAAAGTCACTTTTGTGTCTGGCTTCACTAATTTCTTCTTGCGTTTTGAGGGAGATGGAGGAAATCATTATAAAAATCTTATCGGCAATAGCTATGGGATATTAGGGATATAGCTATGGGATATTAGCTGAAAATTTTCTGATATAATTGAGTATTAAGAAAAATTTGGTCCAGATGAACGTTTGTTTTCCAGTTTGGGCATGGCGAAAGAATTCCAAAGATTTCTTAGAAATCTTCAGTTTTCGCAAACTTAATTTGATATCTCAAAAAAGGTTAGGTGACACATCTTTAAGTTTTTTTCGCTTCTCTCCTGCTTCTCCCGAACACCATAGAAAAAACAATCTTCTCGTGCATTCCTCCCACATTATATTCGACCAACATAGAAGCTGGAAATCTTCCTAAATTAACTACCATCTGTACTTAGTGACTTACAGAGCTTATCAGTTGGAGTGTCGGGTGCATCAGCATCGCTCCCGCGCCGGACTCTGCAACTCTCCCGCAAACATGCTCTTTAATCATTTGCAATCGATTGAGACTCTTTCTCACGCTCGCGTGGGAAAGTGACCAGAGAGCATATCCGCGAAAGAGGCGCAGAGTCCAGGCGAGGGGGCTGCGCGGGAGCGAAGAGTGAAGCAACCGACACTGCAGTTGATAAGCCATGTACAATCTGGGACGATTTATATTTGAAAAAATGCGCTTAATTTCCTTTCGGAATTAATGTGACCGAGTCCTGGAAACTTCTTATTTGTATTTTATCATGAAAAGAAAAGTCTACAATCTGTAGTCGATTACTAATCACTTCAAAGAACAATGAAACCATTTATGCAAACATGATTAAAAGACCTCGTCTATTCCAATTACTACGTCAACAGTGTCTTGTACACCTGGAATGAGTACTCAATCATTGTGGCTATATAGTTATAGTTTCGTTAAGGACAATGGCTCAAATTATGACGTTGGCGTCAACATCTAGTACTTGCGCAGTTTCACTGATTAGCTTCTCCAAACTTTGTCTAGTCGTTCAAAAAAAGGATCTGATAGCATCCGTAATTATCTTGTAGTATTGGAGTTAGAAAGAATCTATGTTGTGCCAAATGAGCGATAAGTACTCGTCAATGACTTCCAGGCCAAGTCCACTGAGATCAGCCTACAACTCAGTAATCGAACTCACTCGAACTGACCTATTTAATTTTCTCCTGCGTGATGACATCAACGACATGTCTAACATAGTAGGAGTACCCGCAGACAGGCATGCAGGCGTAACTGCGTCAGTCCGTGGTGTCTGCCACGCTCCACAGCTAAAGCAATGACTGGGGTAACTGTCGAAAGCAGATGCTGTGCGTTTCGAGTACGTCATTTTACTCAGTCTCGAAGGCTCGACACCGGCCGGTATGCGCGAAGGTAAGGCCGCCAGCCGGCATATGGGAGTAGCGCTTTAAACTGGTTACGCGCCCTTTTATTCGGCCACCAGCCGGCACCTCTGAGAATACGGGTCAGTAGTCAATGTTTTTCGCCGAGCGACGCGCAACGCGACGTCAAGCAGAACAGGCCTCAGCTCCCGTCAGTACTCCTGCCGCTATGTTACTTATGGCATCGAGTCATGTATCTGCCGCCACCCTCCCCCCTCGCCCACTGTGACGCCGCGCCACTTTAGCGCCGGAGAGTTTTTGTGAGACACAAAATTTGGGCGCGGCGAGAGGCCGCCGCGCGCGGTGTGACTCCTGACCCGGAGCCACCTACTGATGGGGACACATGCTGCCCTTTTTGTCTCAACTGTCTCTTTCATCGTTTATTTATTCGGTGCACAAATCATCTACACTAAAGTCTACTGGATTTTTAAAATAATTACTTAAAAAAATGAAAAAATGCATTAGTGACACATGGCAAAATATATCACATTATGGAATACTTGAGGAAGAAACTTCTAGTTCATGAGATAAAACGCCATAGAAGAAGTGCAGTCTGCCCCAATCCTAACCAGGCCAAAATTGCCTTGGCGGGAGTGCGCGTCGAGAGGGTTTCGCGCCACTTCTGCGTCTAGCTAGTCTGCTCTCTCCTCAATCTCTTCGCTCTCTGCGACAGCGCGCGTATGCAGCGCAAACCCCTAGCGCTGTGAGCGCGCAAATTCAGCCGACGGTTCGGCCTGATCCCGATTGGGGCAGACTGTACAGCTTGACAGTTTTAGTACCGCTTTTTCAAAATGGAAGGAGCTGCGCCAAGGCCATGTTGCGAGCGTGTGTCTTGCGGGCTAATATTAGCATTCGCGCGCATGAGTCATCACAGTGCCAGTACTCGGCAGCTGCGTTGCACACGCGCGCATGCGTTCAGCCTACAGCGACCCGGGAGAATTCGTGCAGTTGAATACAACTCCCTTGCTTTCATGTCTTTCGCCGAGCTTGAGGCACTATTTCAAGGGCGAGGTTCAACTTAGATCTACACTATGGAGCGAATCACCAATTGCTCTTCGTTGCTGTAGGATTACGATAAGAACTTCCGGTATATGGAAAACCATCGTAAAATCCATATGACAAAATTTAAAGTTGAAAAATCGTATACTAGGTTTCACGCAGGCTGATTCCACTATACAATTTTTTGCGAGTGTTTTCAGCTTTTTTGACTGTGTAGTCACGTTTCTGGCAAGTGCTGGGGATTCACTTATCACGCTTACCTAGGATAACCTTAGAACGAAGCATCACATGAAGTGGAAATTTCATATTCCAGATTAGCGGCTTCCATTACCATAGTATATGACTTTTTGGCTTGTTTGTTTTTGTTCCGAGGCAGATGGTCTCCAACGGCTCAAAGTCTTTGTCGAAGTTCCTACCGAATCCTACAGCAACGAACAGCGACCGGCGATTCGCTCCATACTGTAAATCTAATTGTAAGTTGGAGCTCGCTCTACAGAATGGTTACTCAAGATCGGCGAAAGACATGAAAGCAAAGGAGTTATTAACGATCAATAGTGTTCGCATTTTTTTGGGACACCGTGTATATAACATAGTAGACGAGGAGATACAAAGATGTGTACATGGAAAATACAGATGAGGAGATACATAACTGATGCGTGATTGAAAAAACGAAAAGCGCTATGAACAAATTTAGAATAATACAAGAAAGAAAAAGGCATCACTTGGTGACTGACGCTGCTGAAGAAACATCTTCGTCTCCCTCTTCAACTGTCCGGGAGGTATTGAATACGCGTGTTCGTTTGCTTTTTCTCTTGAAAAAACGTGATTACTTTTAGGAGAATGATGAGTGTATGGAAACTAACATTGTAATGTGGAGAAAAATGATAAACAGTTTTCATTATTTATTACGTAGTGAGCCTCGTATGTATTTCTGTATGAAAATTTATCTGGTATAACCATGGGCTTCTGGAGATTGTGTGTCAGGGAGAATTGTTAAAGGCTTTTGTTAGAAAAATATTCAAAAAACTTATCCCGTAGAATAATGGCAGCATCGCTCAAATAAATCCCCACTTCGTGAATGCACTGTCGAGAAAATGAATAACACGGCAGCGAGACAATTCTAAATGAAACAAGATAAAGGTATTCGTATTTTCCAACGGTAAGGCAATTTCGCACATCCCTCGCACTTTTGCGGGCTCGGACGGCCGCACGCTCTCCCCAGATTCGTGCAGCATCCATCGGTCGGAAGCCGGCGGTGCAAGTGTCTGAGATTGTGGTACTATTCGTAAATAACATACATTTGCACTAGTTCCCTTCTAATCTCTGTCAGTGAGGATTTCAAAAAAAAAATGACGATTTCCATTAAAATTTCTTGAACCAATATTTGCGAAATTTTGGAATTGTTTTCAAATATAGTGTATCTAATAAATGGATTTCTATGTAGCAAGAAGAGGATGTTGTTACTAAAATACCATAACTATTTGTTGTGAGTACATCCTTGAGTTGTGATATTTTCAGCATAGAACCAGTCACATATGTACAGTTCAAGCTAAACTTAAGGTTTCGGTATGTGTTGCTGCTTTTTTATTCATTGAAACATTTGATGTAAAATGTAATTTTTTGACGTGAATGCAAAGAAATTTAACTATCTCAATGTTCAAATCAAGTTAGTTACGATGGCATTTATCCTTGTATGTGTATGTGTGTATGTCCTTGTATGAAACTATTTTCTAAAATATAGTTTATCAAATATGACTGGTTGGTATAACTTTGGTTTTTTGTTTTCAGTAGTGCTAAGTAATGCTGTAATAGAAATCATCGTTTCTTCGGCTTGATATGTTCTTTTCATCTGTATTGTTAGAGCATAATCTCAGATTGTTCATAGAATTTACGAGTTATGAGGTAGACTCAGGGTCCGGCACGAGTCGGTTTCTAGGGTTTCTGAAAACGAAGTCTCCCCTGAATTTCGGTGGTTTTACGAAGTCCCCTTTGACCTACCTGCTTAGGAGAAGATGAAAACAAAGAAAATTTACTAGCTTGAAGGTAAAGACGTAAGATAAGAGTGAAAATCTAAATTGGAAGCTGAATACTATGCATGCACAAGACTTTGGCATTAGAGCGCGATATTTAACAAAGCGAGAAGAAATGAAGGCAAAAAACAAAGGAAAGGCAATGATATGAAAATGTCTTCATGCTCAGGGATAGATTTTTGACCAGGGAATTCCATGCTAAAAAGATCCGAAACTTATGTGAAGTGGCGAAAATATATGCTCCAGACGATCTCAGATCGTCTGGTGGCCGTCTGGAGACGATCTAATTTTTGAAAAGGTATTAATTCACTTAAGTTTTCAAATCTTTTTACATAATACTTTCGCAAATAATTTTCTATACATACAATTCAATTTTGGTGTCATATGCTTCTGTGCGCGCTGTAAACAAGCAATTTGTTTATTTAAGCCTTGCTTTCAAATCGCGCGCACTTTTCGCCATGCACGATAGAGCATGTCAGTCGTGTGATAACCTGTCCGAAAAGCTTGTGTTCGACTAAATGGCGCTTATTCTTGGTGCTCGGCTCCGACTCATCAAAAACGATATCCCTTTGCTGTTTGTTTCAAAAACGAAGTCCAGCCTGCTTCCAGACGATCTGTGCCGGGTCCTGGGTAGAATTTATGTAAACGTGGACGTATAATTTTTCATTTTCAAGCAGTAAAAGTTCTTAGAACCCACTTTCTTCAGCTTACAAAACTTATAGAACACTAGCTGGCTATCTCAACCCCGCTCGAGCCAGTGTCGTAATTGGCTGATAAGCTTCATTTTCATTGCAAAGTGCTCAAAATCAGTAAATCTATAGAAGGACTGAGCGAATCGCCGTACAAAGTAGCCTATCGCGTGCGCAGGGGTTGAAGACATATGTGTGCAAAATTCGGCGCTTCTTCGTTCACTCACAAAGATGTCTATTCGACACATACTTCACGCAAACATACTTACAAACTTTGAGTTTTATATAGATATAAAATGTATAGATCTCAATCAAGAAATATGCTCAAGAAGATTATACGAATTTATGTTGACACTTTCATTAGAACTGTTTTATGGTCGAGATGTTCTTATCATCTCATCCAACAACCTAGCAACCATAGCTGCTGACGTCTAGACATTGTTCACGATGCGCAATATCATTGTACTAATGATCAGCGACAGTTTAATGCTCTTCGTAGTAAATGATTAGCTTACTGTGAGATTCTCTTTGTTATAGTGCTCTTACTTTCGACGTACTTTGAAAACCAAGGTAACTGCTGTAAACATGTTCATATTTCTCGATCCATGATTGAACTAGAAGTTTTCATGAGCGCAAGGATTTTTTTAATGATAGTTTTTGCGTTTTGATACCAAAAAAATGGAAATTGAAACCAGAGCTTGAACATTCGGCTGTTTGTTTCGCATCGTACTATCTTTCCGCGTGAAGATGCGACTATTCCTATAGAGGCTGAGGCCTTGTATAAAATGCTGAGATTTCGAGTATACAAATAAATCTTCTCAACTTTTATAGTATTGCTTGGTAGTCTTGTTAGTCATGCCGTGTGTTTTTTATGCTGGTCAAATCAATTAGGCCATTGTTGGCAAACTATGTAATTCACCATTCTCTATTGATTCAGAAGATGTACAACCGTTGATTCTAATTGTCACTCTTCGGATGTTATTGCAGATTTGCTTTTCGATAATGGCTGTGCCTCATATGCTGTTTATCGCAAAGCCTCATTTGCATGAAAAAATCACAAATAACCTATACTATATGTCCTATTGTCTTGAAACCTGGGCATACTGTGATAACTGTACTTTTCTTCTGCCGTACAGGTTGTTATAGGTGACACTTTATTGCCATATACATCGGTGAAACAGGTAGACCACTGTGCGTGCGCGTAAACGAGCATTTGGCTAGCAAAAAGCGGCAGAACGTAATGAGTCCGCTAGGAAAGCATAGAAAGATAGATCATAGCGGTACCGATTTCGACATTAAGTGCATAATTTTGGCCTACGAAAACCATATCTCCGCTAGAAAGGCCCTCGAAGCGTCCTACATTCTTGTCCGTGACCCCAAGATCAACAACAAGAATGAACAATTATCTATAACTGGAGATCTAATGCCGTATCTGACATATTGCAAACTATAAGATCATTTGTCCTATTTAAGCAGTTCGTTGACATCGCGACTGCTTATTCTCAACATCGCAGTCAGTTGACACGACTGTCTATACTCAACACCGCAGTCGGTCCAAGCACATCTAAAGCAGCTGATACTGCTACAAATCACGGTGGCACTCTGGTGAGTCAAACTCTACTCGCAGACTCCCTGCTTCCACTAAAGACCATTCGAATGGCCGAGTGGGAGGAGATGTTTGGCGACTAAGATAGTGAATCGAAGTGACTGACTCCTTTTAAGCCTCTGACGACGGCGTTGTGCCGAAACGTTGGGCAATAAAGTGTCACCTATAACAACCTGTACGGCAGAAGAAAAGTATTGAAATCACAAATAACCTTTTGGGCATGGGATTCTGAATAGATTTCTTTTGCCCATTTACTGGAGGACCTATTACATCGCTCACTGAGTTTCCACACGACCCATTTACTTGATGTTCTTTGAGTTCCGCGGCTTTGAGTGTTATTATTATTAGGTATTTGAGTTCAAAGCATTTCATATTATAGGTTCCAAGTAACGATTCATGTTTGATGTTCCGCAGCTTCAAGGCCGAATCCATATCCACAACTTCTTCGTTAAAAGAGAACGACGTTGAAGAGAACAACGATTTGCCAGTAAAGCAGGATTCGCCGATAGAAGAAAAGTAAGTGATGGCAGAACGCAAATCTTTGTAAAATAGCAGTAAAACTCAAACGGCAAAAAGCTTGCACAATCTTTTCACTCAAATCTTTCAAAAACATATATACGTACTGGAAAACATAACACAGATATTCAGTTTTATGCGTTAAGAGAAAATATTATCATTAGTCGTCCCGAAGGTTCTATCGTTTTATTTTTGAAAAATCATGACCTTGCGCTATTTCAACATATGCGCCGAACTTCTACTACACAATGACTGCGAGTTAAAAATGTAAAAAGAAGAACATATAGACTTTGACCATCTTAAGTTAGGTCGTTAATAATTTCTGTAAGATGTTCGAATTTTGAGTTACTAAAGAAAACGTCAAAGTCAATTTTGTCACTCTCAAAAACATAACACTGGCAGACAAGTCCAAACAGCACAAACTCTTCACAGTTGCAAAAACCAGGTCACAAACCTCTTTTGATACCAATCCAGAATTTTCTGCACCGTTGCAATTTTTGGCGACCTAACCTTAATTCAAAGCTTATATGGTCTTTTCCATTTTTATCTCTGCAGCAGGCTGTAGTAGGAGCTCAAGAAGACAGTATTCGAGAGCGAAAGACATACTTTTATGAATTTACAACTATGCAAATTCGTCGAAGTAGCGCAAAGTTACATACTCTCGAGAATGAAACGGCGGAACTTTCGGGACAACTCAATATATGGGTAGAGCAAATCGTAGATTTAAAATTCCAAAAGCCGCAATTTTTGGTCGCCTCGGTCAACGCACCCGTTTTTGAAGAGTATTGCACTTATTGCAGTATCATGAACACCGTTAAAGCGCTGATTCTGATCTTTCTAGTGCTTACTGTTTCTATGAGATGTCTCCTCATCCACAATCCGAATCCTGCAAGTCGCAAAAACGCAGTCAGAGTCGATTATAGTATTAAAATCGAATTTCATAATGGGTAATGGCGCAATAAGCTAGCATATGTATAGGTGATTCATCGCAAGCACAGACTGGACGCCGTTGCGTCCATTGAGTTATCTAGTGCTCAAAAGACACAGCAGATGATAAAAGTTACGAAAGGGAAAAAACGGTCTTATTAGTCCCAGAGCGCATACATAGACCATGTACTCTGATGCGCTTCACTTGATGAAACAAAGCAAAACCTTTACTTGTATAAAACAAGAAAAGCGGGGCGAAGCTTTGATAAGCTAGAAGTATATCAAAATTTCTGTAAAGGGACGAGCATACTTCACGCGATTTCAGTCGCGACGCGATTTGGCAATTCGCCAGAAGTCTTCAGATCGAATACTAGCAAACCGCACATGCATAGTGTGTATAACTTACTTGGATTGATAAAACGCCCATTCCTACATGTAAAATTTGTTTGCAGTGAGTTATGAACACTTGGAAAATTGTAAAATCGCGTCGCGACTGTAATCGCGTGAAGTATGCTCAGCCCTTAAATCAAAAAAGTAGGGCTAGCAATTGCTTATCAAAGTACAGGGCGTCCCAAAAGTATGTATACACTGTTTGATCGTTGATATCTCTCTTTTTTAAGAAGTCTTTTGCTGATCTCTAAGCACCATTTTGTAGAGCTGGCTTTAACTTAGATTTGCAATATGGAGCGAATCATGGATCTTTCTTCATTACTGCAGGATTACGATCGAAAACTCAAGAGGGGTTTTGAGCCATCAAGAACCCTATTTCGCCTCAGAAGGCAAGCCAAACAACCAGAAAACTTTCATACTAGGTCAATTGAATCCACTAAAACCAAATATGATGTTTGCACTTTACCGCAATGCTTCCTTCATAAGTTATTATGTCAGGTCGACCGCAATAGCTGTTTTTACAAAACTCCATAAAATCGTGATAACACCATTTCAAAGCTTTGCAGACTCTTAGAAAGTTATATAAAAAAATCAGCGAGCTTAAAAACTCTAGTTTACCACTTTTCAGATTTTTTGGAAACTTTTTTGAAACACGGTAAGTTCGTTGTGACGCTATGAGCTGAAAGTTCCTACCGTTATATTACGGTAGTGAAGATTGATCCGTGATTCGCTCCATACTGTAAATCTAAGTTCAAGCCAGCCCTACAAAATGATGCTTAGAAGTAGGCAAGAGACTTCGTGGAAAAGAGATATCAACGATCAAACAGTGTATACATACTTTTGGAACACCCTGTAACCAAAAATGCGTTTTTATAGTCTTTTCTGTGCTAAAAAGTATTCTCGAAAGATTTTCCAGAAACGCCAATAATTTTTCTCATATAACCGGTTTGGAAATACGAGAAAACTGCTAGAGTTCAGTATAAGCCAGAAACTGGCTTTTACTGAGCTCAGTCTAGTTAACAACGTGTTAGCTCTTACTTATTTTGAGCAAGCGCTGCACACGAAAATGCGGTTTCGTCTCGTTGTAGAGTGGTTTTCAACTTCGGCGGCATTGGCATTGCATGCAGTCGTCTAATAACAATCAGAATGGTATATAATGTTGCAGGGTTTCCTCAAGAACCCGCGGAATCAGCAAACATACTAAATGCCCCTTCGGGTCTACTGTTTCCTCCTCTGCTCGTCCGCGCTTCCACCTAGCGCGCGTTAACTCGCTCTCACGCGCTTAAGAGGATGTTTGGTTTCGGTTCTTGGAAATTTCATACGAACCCTTTGACCTAAAATCCTAAACGTAAGAAAACCATCAAAAACACAAAACGAAAGAAAAAAAGACGTCGCAATTTTTATGTCTTTTCGGCCACAAAAGATATCCCCTTTGCTTTTGTCCCAAAAACGATATCCAGCTTGACCCGGTGCCAGCTGTTCCGAGCCTTGTCTAAATTCAGTCCTAGCAAATCGTGCAGCTCTTGATGTCTACTTATCCGCTGACGATGTTGCCGAGCCCTATTTTTTGATTTGATAAAGAAATCTAGCATCCCTATTCTTGAAATGTTCAGCTCTTTTAAAGAGGTTTTACAATGCATTTGATAGACATCGTCTTTGACTATTTAGAGAACGTTGCCTAACTTACGTTTTCTTACTTAGCAAGAGATGTTTGGCGAAAAGCTGCAAAAAAAGCGGTTTGCTCATAGTTCTTTACTGGAATGAATATACAACCACATTCACGCTCAAGGATTTTGCTTAAAATGATGAGCAGAACAAAGCTGAAAACGTCGCAGGAAACAGAGACTACTAAACGAAGATAGATATTTATTCAAAGGATGCATAAATCATGGCTTGGATGTGCACTTTGATTTTAGAAAATAAAATTTTGTTTTCAAAGCTAATCTCTCCTTTTGTCTTCCGCGAGTTGTGGACGGCGGCCGAAGAGGAAACCTGCGATTTGAAGTAGCGCCAAAAGAAAGGTTTCAAACTTTTTCAGCGCTTTCACCGGTTTTCAACATTTTCTTTTGTTTTGCCATTCAGTTCATATCTTCTTCAATTCTCCAGTCCTCTCTAGGCACTTTTCGCGTTTTTGGGGCAAGGTCTCAAACAACCTTTACTTTTGAGGAATTATCTCAAACTATCGGAATGCGCGCAGGGACAATGGTGAAGATACGCGCGCGTGACGTCCGCGTCCGCTCAACTAATACTTTTTTGTCCTTCGTCCGGCAGTAGCCTTTCGTTCGCAGAATAACCCATAATTAAAAGTTGGCATACACTAAGGGCCGCATGCACTAACATGGCCGCGGGGAGGGGATCGCAGCTTAAAAGAAAGCTGCATATTTCGAAACTCCAGACACTTGGATTTCACGTTGTTTACCTATCCGTAAGTATTCCTACTATCCTTCACTATGAACATGTTGAACAGGAGCGAGAAGCTGTACAAACCGCATTTTCCAGCTTTTGTATGATCCCTGATGATCCCCGACGCTTTTCTTTGGAGTCATTTTTCTTTCTCCGAAGTTAACGAAAATCTTTTAAAGTTGTACTGAACATCTAACACGACAGTGCTAAGCATGTTGCTGATGAGAACAAATGATGTTTTGAAGTCATGAAATTTTCGATGGTCCACAGGTCGAAATTTGGGGTATACCGAAAAATCCGATTTTTCAAAAATTCATTTGTTCTCATCAGCAACATGCTTAGCAGTATTGTATTAGATGTTCAGTATAACTTTGGAAGGTTTTCGTTAACTTCGGAGAAAGAAAAATGATTTTGAAGAATAGATGTTCGTCCCCCAGGGATCGTCAGGGGATCCTACAAAAAGCTGGAAAATGCGGCTTGTACAGCTTCTCGCTTCTGCTCAATATGTTCATAGTGAAGGATGGTGGGAGTACTTACGGACAGGTAGACAGCGTGAAATCCAGATATCCGGAGCTTCAGTATATGAAGCTTTCTTCTCAAGCTGCGATCCCCTCCCCAGCGGAAATGTTAGTGCATGCGGCCCTAAGTGTGAACCAGGGCCCGGCGGGGGTGGCGCTTTCACAAGCTGGATATCGTTTTTGGCCCGAAAAAGCAAAGGGGAAGTCGTATTTTGGGGTCCGGAGCGGAGCCCCGGACCCCAAAATACGACTTTCTCTTTGTTTACCGATAAATAATGCACATATCATTCTTTATTCAGTGCAGTGCATCATATCGTGCTAAAAACATATGTCTGCATCACTTCATGTTCCCCATCTTTGCTTGGCAAAATGCGATCGCCTTGCATTCGCAAAGCCTCCAGCAATGCGGACGCGCTCTCCACATAAAGTTCCGCCTACTCCGGATTAGAACTGCGGCAAAGGAGGGCTCAAACAGTGGCTTTTTTGATTGTGCTCATAAAAATCTCAGTGCAGCAAAGGCAACATAATGTCTCTTCAGCCAAAACATCATGAAATACTACTCAATAATGGCAACTTAACATGTCCGCCTGCTCTTATAGGAGAGCTTAATTCTTAAGGGAAATCTTGTGGAATTTTCAAATTTAGCTTCTCTTTCGCTTGCCTTTTTTACATATTTTTTACATATAGTACTGTTATGATAGGTCGCTTAATCCAGCAAAATTCAATTTGTTCACAGATGTTCTTTTTGAATAGAGTTGTGGTATTTTTGAATTGAAAGTATGCAAACTGGACAGAAATTTCGGAACAACCTAGTACGACTGTTTAATAGGCTTGTCTTTATTTCCAAGGAAACGGGTTTAAAGGGCCCTACTGAGGGTTAATAAGATCTCTGTTATAAAAACAAATAACAAATGCTACTGTTTTTGCTCGCCTTGTGACTGCTGACGCATGCAGTCTAAAATGGACAATAGATAATAACGTATTTACCGTTACAGAAGAAGCAGTTCTTGGAATAGGCGTAAGCACAATAACTTTCATTGCAAGCATGCATAGATTGACTGATGAACTTTTACGTTAATCGGGTACGGTTTATTAATAGAAAATATTAGGACGTTCCGAAAGTAATGTCGCTTTCTTCGAATGAAAGCCACTATTTGTGGAATCAAAATTTTCAAGAAGTTTTCGAAGCATTTGATGCATCATTTCATCCACTTTCTAATGGTTCTAATTTCATTGCATAATGTTCAATGAGCTCTCGAAAAATTACCAAAATCTGCGACCCATGCTTTTTGCCATGGTCAAGTTCGGCTGTTTTTCTAAATTTTTGTACCTATCCTGCGAAGAAGTACAAGTGACAGGTAGATGGAGCAATCCTTATAACACAGAGCAATTTTTCCTTTTCCTTAGCTTGCTTCTTAAAGTTTCTACAATCAATTTCTCACTTCCATCAAATTCCATATTTGGTCAACTCAAACCTCACCGAGCAACAACCGCCAAGCAACTCAGGTGTCATTCGACGCCGCTTTTTCTCCTCTTTCTAACGGTTGTTTTTGTTTCCGATTCATCAAATTTTCCGGAATAAAACCACCATAATTAAAATTTTCAAGGCGCCCCATGGTGTAGCCGGAATTTTCGAAAGTTGCTAATCTGAAGCGGCGAATGCTCGTTTGGCTTGTAAAATTGTTGTCAAACCATAATCATCTTTGTAAGTTTCAAAATCCGAAGACTTGTTGGCGTTTGGTGCACTTGTGTCTGAGACGAGCCTGCTAAAATTCGGTGGTTCCATCAAAAAATCTGTACAAAAATTGTGACGAGTTCTGGAATGTAGAAAAAAGTTGTGCTGTTTCCTGTAGGGTTTGCTCTATCCATCCATCATTTGGACTTCTCCTGAGGGTTGTTATAAAATTTTAGAAAAATTGTGGAACTTGGCCTTCTCAAAAGCATGGGTCGCAGATTTTGATAATTTTTCGAGAGGTTAGATGTTGTGCAGTGATTATGTAACCATTAGAAAGGGAATGAAATGCTGCATCAAATGCTACCAGAATCTCTTACACATCTTTGTTCCACGAGATATGGTATACGTTTGAAAAAAGCGACATTACTTTCGGAACGACCTAATAGTTAAACTAAAAAAATTAATTTCTATGATAATGAAGATTACTCAAGGAAAACCGATATCAAGTACAAGAGCAAGGATTGTTTATCAAGGTTAAAATATTTTTCAACTTTCTTAAGAATCGATAGCTCTAATATTTTCCTGTCATGTGCATTCATTTATGTAGGAATCTGTTTTTTTTTTTTTGCGATTTCCATTTTGCATCACATAACCTCCAATGAAGCAACACACTGGAATATGCCAAAAGATTGACGTACGATGGCCTAAGATGGCCTACTTGGGTTTGTAGTGTTCAGTAGTTCTCCTACACCTATTCAAGTGTGCCTTACATTTACTAAACTCTTCAAAACGCTTCAACTTATCTCAAGCAAGAAACATTAACTCTGCTTTTAAAGTGTGGTTTCTTTAAATGAATTTTTAAAATTTAGATAGAACGCATATGATTTTGCTCAGCAGGTTTGATGGCAGAGGGTAGCGACAGTCAAACTGTGGCCGTATTCATCAATGAACCCTGAGGGTTAGATTTATCCCCAGGGTTAGTTTAACCCTCAGGGTTCATTGGCCGTATTCATCAACCATAGGGTAGGGTTTGCCACCAAACGCAATCCACCCGTATCGATCAACGAACCTGTGGCCGTATTCATCAACGAACCCTATGGTTGATGAATACGGGCAATGAACCCTGGGGGTTAAACTAACCCTGGGGATAAAGGCGTCAGTTACGCGTGCGCTGTGCAAGCTCACATCACAGAATGCCTAAGTACGTGCTAAATTCACTTTATACTTCTATTCTTTCACTGTCACAGTAGTATAATCAACGATTAAGCTTCTAACACTAATTTTTATAATACATCTCTAGCATATTTGTGCAGCATCCAATCTTACAGCGTGAGTTTATTTTCATGTGTGCAATTGTGCCGTGTAAGTTCTACTTTTGCGCAGTTCGTTTTATACCGGGCTTGTGCTACTCTTTTAGGGTTCAATGCGTGTTATCATAAAGTGGTTCATCTGTTTTGGCACTTGTCGGAGTGGAATGCGCAACCATTATTCCTCGTCGCATTCACTTGTTACCAAAGCTAGAATTCTTTTTCTCGCGAACTCAGTGTTTCATGTACTTCGAATCTTATATATAAAGCTGAATGTCTGTTTGTCTGTATGTCTGTCTGTCTGTATGTATGTGTGTACGTATGTTCCGAATAGAAAATTCCATTTCTGAACCGATCCGGACCAAACTTGGCACACATACACTACGGGCCCCGGCGGGTGTCATAGGCTACTTTTCGTCATCGATCGAAATCGATTTTATCGATTTTTATCGATTTTTTTGCTGAGTTCACCCACGGGGCTGGGAGTTGGCACAGGGGGGTAATCGAGCATGGGGATTCCGAATACAATATTGGTTTTCAGGATTATCGATTACTTTTATCGATTTTATCGATTTTTTTTGCAAAGTTTGAGCTACGGGGCTGGGAGTTGGCACAGGGGGGTAATCGAGCATGGGGATTCCGAATACAATATTGGTTTTCAGGATTATCGATTACTTTTATCGATTTTATCGATTTTTTTGCAAAGTTTGAGCTACGGGGCTGGGAGTTCGCACAGGGGGGTAATCGAGCATGGGGATTCCGAATACAATATTGGTTTTTGGGATTATCGATTACTATTATCTATTTTATCGATTTTTTTGCAAAGTTTGAGCTAGGGGCTGGGAGTTGGCACAGGGGGGTAATCGAGCATGCTGATCATCCCCAAGGGGGGTGATCAGCATGTTCGATTACACTCCTGTGCCAAATTCCAGCCCTCTAGCTCAAATTTTCAAAAAATCGATAAAATCGAAAAAGTAATGGACGATCCTGAAAACTAATATTGTGTTCGTAATCTGCATGCTCGATTACCCCCCTGTGCAAACTCCCAGCCCCGCAGGTCAAACTTTACAAAAAAAATCGATAAAATCGATAAAAGTAATGGACGATCCTGAAAACTAATATTGTGTTCGTAATCAGCATGCTCGATTACCCCCCTGTGCAAACTCCCAGCCCCGCAGGTCAAACTTTACAAAAAAAATCGATAAAATCGATAAAAGTAATGGACGATCCTGAAAACTAATGTTGTATTCGGGATCCCCATGCTCACTTCCCCCCCTGTGCCAACTCCTAGCCCCGTGGGTGAACTCAGCAAAAAAATCGATAAAAATCGATAAAATAGATATCGATCGATGACGAAAAGTGGACTGTGACACCCGCCGGGGCCCGAAGTGTATGTGTGCCAAGTTTGGTCCGGATACGGCGGAGCCGGGTAAGCCAGCTAGTTTGAACATAAAACTAAGTCGAAACTAAATACTATAACAACAATCTAATACTGAATGCTACAATACTCGTTGATCGTTTTTCATAAAACTACTAGATGCGAGTAAATATTTGTATGAAGTGTCAGGATAGAGTTAACCTTGCTCTGAGTTAGTTAGTTTTTCCTGTTGTGTTCGTCGAACAGTCATGCAAGTATCACGCTGCGACACAAATTTTTCTAGCGCTTTTTTTGGAAGCGTTCTGGATTCATGCCGAAAACTCCAAAATGAATGGGTACGCACAATGTCTACAGTGACAAATGGTCTCCTGCTGTTGTATTATTAGCTAGCCGGGGGAATCAGTTCCACCATGTGGGTCTGAACTTGTTCTGTAGCTAACATATCAATACTCATCTTTCTTCTAGCCAAGTCCTCTTAACAACAATTTATCTCCATCTCCCACTGCACCCTCCATTCTCCCGCATCCCTGGCGCCGCAAGGTTTCTGTAACTATTCGCAACCACCTCACCGCAAATTGGCTGTCTACTACTAGTTTTCACGAAGTTGTTGGTGTTTGATAGCACTTGATGATTCGTTTCCATTGATAGCGACGGAATCCAGTAAGCCGATGGAAGGATCCAGCGAGTCGTCGCAAATTGTAAAAGCATGTTTTTTAGTGAATTCTAGTCTCATCGGACGCGCAGAGGAATTTATAGATAGCAAACATACGCGAGGGAACCAACTTTCTGCTTTACATGTGCAAGTGGGAAGTACTCAGCTAATCAGTCAACGCTCGTTTTCATAAGGGAAACTATTTTTATGAGAAAAATGATTGACTGCGGAATTGTGATGGAGTCATCTCGAGAACAACACATTCTTGATATTCCCGTGTTCAATTGTATAAGGTGCATGGCAGCGTAAGCTGCAGATCGTATCATCCTCTAGAGTTTTTGCCAATTCAGTCTGCCGGAACATAAGCACTAATTATATTTGAACCAGTGCCAGTTTTGATTACGGTTTGGAAGAACGAAATACCAGTCACGAGGCACCTCTGACACTGAAAATTGCAAAATACCATTGTCTCATGAGAGGTTGTAGACGCTTTTTGCACATGCAACGTTTGCTGTATTTAAATCCAAGCTAAAGAGAAACATGCAGCCTATATGAGGTTAGTGAGGTTTAACCTTGTTGCCTTCGTCGGTTAAACCATTTCCTTTTTTTTATTCCTCTTTTTACCTGAATCTTTGCGGCTAATTGGTTTGATTTTCTATGCTGATTACCTCTGGTCATCTGTGAGTAATCATATCTTTATCAACGTCATAAGCAGTACGGCCGCCGTCATTCGATCCGTCTATCACATCAGAGATGTCCCCGATTGAACGAGATGTGTGCTACTGATGTGCCGTGGTTCGTAATATCAACGATGGAGCTATTGTTAGATGTTAATAGGCGGCAGACGTCATCAGTTATTCTCGGGTGATGAGATTGCCGCTAGGGCTAATGAGACGTTGCCGTGTATCACATCGTCACACGCTCTTCTTCACTACAGGCGCACAAACCACGCCCGACAGTAAAATCGTCGTTTATCTCTTGCTCGTCTACCACAGCAGCCTCTACATTAATCTGAGAAGGACGCTGTGCAAGCAACGATAGAGACTGATACTCTTCTAACCCACAAGAACATGGTTGTAAGATCGCTGGAATTCTATGACTTGACGTCTTCCGAAGAGGACAACAACGAACTGCATGTGCCTGGGTGAGTGTTTCACCCTTACATGAAAACCTCGAACGAAAAATGGCAACATTTTCCCCAGTAGGCTGTTGTTCAAAATATGTGACTTCTCTTCTGCTTCTGTTCCTATGTCTTGTCAGTCGTCATACACTCATTTCATAGCATTCGCTCTGACAATGCCGAGGCCTATAACACTTTGTTAGACCTCTCAGACCGATGAGATCTGTAGGTTTCATCACAGGCCACTACTATCATGACTTATAATAACAGGCTAAGGGTGTTTATGTGACTTTGTCTGTGTGTGTCTGTTACGAAATTCGTGGAGCGTGTTCCAGCTAATGTCTTGAGCCCAAATTTTGCATGGCGCATGCTACCTTCATGAAAGTCCAACATGCAAAAGTACGAATAGATTCGTTGAGTGGATCCCTCAGAAATTGCGCGCCAAACGGGTCCACCTGGATTCTGTACCGCAAAATTCGGTGCGTATCACCACTTTTTGCAGAGTCGTGAATGAGTTTGGTAAGCAAATGTGCAAGCGATGGAGTTTAGCCAGAAAAGTGGTCGAAAGTTTACTACATAACGAAAACGGCGCCAAAACGAATTGGTTGTGTAAATGGTCAATTTGCCAAGGTTCTAGCTAAGCGTTTGAGAAGATTTTCGCACAGAGAAGTAGCTCACGGTTACCATTACCTTTATGGCGACTACCAGGTCATGACAAATCCAAAAACCTATTCAAATTTGCGTTTGTCTTCCTGCGAAAAGTTTCATCCACGCAAAATCACCGATCTCACGTGAAAAGACTTTCTAAATGAGTGGTTGTTTACATTTTATTCGTGGTAGTCGCCATAGCGCGGTGAGTTCCAGTGCCACGATTTTACGAGAATGAGTAAGGCACATAGATAGTAGAGCCAGTGCGAACCTCTGCGAAGCAGAGGTGACGCACTGATTCATAATATTCTGCTTTACTCTCCACACTGATCTATCTGGATGGTACTAAGAATGATTGGCAATAGGTAATCACAGTTTTGAGAGAATAGCCAGCGAATGGCTCAAACTGATCCTATAGATGCAATGAAGTGCAGATCAGATGACTTATCCATCACCTGAACTATCGCACCAAAACGCTAAGAAGCAATCATCCTTCTCAGGGATTCGCGCCGTGGGGCGGCCAGCGACGACCTTACAATCGCTCGTCGGTGTGTGCGATGGTACGCTCGTCAAGGGCCGTTGGCACGGTTAACGTGGGGCGCTCGCACGGTCTATAATATTCGCCGCTTGCGCGGAGAAAGTCGGTCGCTCGCTTGCTCTTGGAGTAGATGTATTTGCGATATCTTGACCATTTTTCTTGGATAGATCAATCCTTTACACATTTTGGGAACATGGGTCGATGCTTGCAGCATTGCCAAACTTTTCATGGGGAAGCCCTCACCATCACTCTTGATAACTGTAGCCTCACGCAGGTTCATTCCAGCCTTGGTGGTAAAAGAAAATGTTGATAACACGATGTGTCAACGCTTAGCCAGCCTAAACACTGCGTCGTACCGTTTACGCTCGCTTGCACGACAACATGTATTGCCGACCGATAAGACGGACGCATTGCTGGCCGCTCGCTCGAACATGTATTGCATGCCGTTTGCACGGTAACATTGCCTGCCGCTAGGACGGCGCTTCAGCTGTTTGCCGCACGCCTGGAGGTTTTAGGCCCCGGGCAGACTTCACGCGATTTGATCGTCGCGACTGAGTCGCGACGAGACAACTGTTACAACATCATTCCATGCCGATCAACTTGCATTCGGTTGTGATATTTTTCCAGCCCGAAATTTGTGAATGTGAAATGAAAATGAATGGAAATCTTGGCGATTAGATCGCGACGATTAAGTCGCGTGAAGTCTGTCCGGGGCCTTAGGCTTATGTCGACCGCTTGTACGCTAGCCCTTATAGGAGGATCGCTCGCACGGCGCGAATCCCTGAGTTCCTTACACATACATTTTCGAATCTTGTTTTGTGAGCATGAGTGCTTAGTATGGGCATGACCCTTGTTTTACATAGTAGTCCAAAAACCAGAGGATTTACACCTTTTGCCATTTTCAACCGCCTTGGAAACAGGCTCGGAGTCAAGCAGGTTGCTTTTACTCTCTTGACATTTCGGAACACCTCAATTAATATACGTTTCTTAGTTTTTGTAGGCTTGACGCAGATATGTTCTAATCAACTCTTTGCGGCATTCAGTAAATTTGCAGAGATAAGCTGTAGTGCGAGCTGTGTTATTTTTGAAGAACTTAGTACTTTGGAACCGAATGATATATGCTGCATAGCCGCTAACCGTACTCCTTGGAATGAGACTCAAGGCCATGCCGCTGTCACGAAATCCTCATTGTGACGGTCTCAAAGTCATCATTATGCGAACATGAGAAAGGCAAACGGATAGGAGAGCCAGTGCAAACCTCCGCAAAGCGGAGGTGACGCACTGGTCAACTAATAAAGAAAGTAGTCTTTTTTTGCAAAAGTAAAAGTTCCAGAAGTTTGCAGAGACGTACCATTTGATTTAACTGGCTTGGCATCGGCAAAGGCGAGGCTTCGTGACCTAATTAAGGCTAGGTAATGATCAGAGAGCACTCGCGCGAAAGAGACGCAGGTGCGTCGCGGGCGCGAGCGGCCTCAATTAGACTACAAAACCCCGCCCTAATGGTGCCAAGCCAGTTGAATTAAAGGTTAGGCTGTGTGACTGCCGCCTTGGCGCAGCGACTTCAGCACCTGTGACATGATGAGGAAATGGTGTGCTAACGTCTCACACAAGGAGCACACTTCTTCCTGCACCCTTTAGACTGTCAGCAATATGATCACACAAATTTCGGCGGGAAAAAATTGTGAGCTCGCCTGCACACCACCTGCTTTCTTTGGCATTTTTATTTAGAGGAGTTATGAATCTTCTATCTTATATATAAAGCTGAATGTCTGTTTGTCTGTCTGTATATCTGTCTGTATGTCTGTGTGTACGTATGTTCCGAATAGAAAATTCCACTTCTGAACCGATCCGGACCAAACTTGGCACACATACACTTCGGGCCCCGGCGGGTGTCATAGGCTACTTTTCGTCATCGATCGATATCGATTTTATCGATTTTTTGCAAAATTTGAGCTACGGGGCTGGGAGTTGGTACAGGGGGGTAATCGAGCATGCTGATTACGAATAAAATAATGACAGGGCCGGGCGGAGCCGGGTAAGCCATCTAGTTACTTATACTCATAACGTCTTATAACCCCCCAAACTAGGAATTCATGAAAATGTTGGGCAGTATTGGCGTTCTCACCAATCACTTCGAAGTTGGGGCTGAGGGCGATACCTGCCTTTAGAGGGAAGGGTGCTACCAACAAAAATATTTTGTGGTACTTTGGAAACTGAAAATGTTGAATTTCTCGGATGTCACGCACTGTAGCATGATTGTTGCTGAATGTACACTTTTCTCATTTGTTGTTTCAACCAAACCAAATCCACTTTGCCATTCACATTACCTTTTTATGTGTAAGAAAATCTCGTTTTCACAGCCGTCGCCTCAGCAACGTCTCAAGTACATAATGAGAGTTAGCTCCAGTATTGTTCATTTCATATTGGTTGGTATTCACCATCTCAGTCTACTTGCTGTACAGGCTGCGCTAACTTAGACTGGTGAAATTAGTAAGCATTATACTGATTGCTGATGATGCAGATACTGATCACATCGAATAGCGCAGTGCTTTGAATCAATTCATATCAATATGCTGTTTTTGATAATCAGATTCATTCAGCAAAGTTTTGCTTCAGAATGCTAAATTTCTTTACGAATAAGACAAAATCTAATGAGATTCGTTTTTGAGTCATTTTGTATCTCAAAAGTAGTCTGTGAGATATGAAAATAAGTTGCTCATAATCATATCTCAAAATGCGCTTGATCGTGAACTTACCAGAAGGAAACGCACTAAACCAGAAATTGTACTCCAAAGATGTTGTATTAATTTTACAAAAGACAGAAAACTACGGATTTTTCAAAGGTAACTAGAAGTGAAAGCTTTGTTCGACCTTCTATATTCCGCATTCAAAACGAGCGATTTGCTGCTCTATGCGGTATCGTACACAGCTCTCACCGACTCAGCTGCGGTTTGTAGACAACCGAAGCAGCTGATATCTACTTGAACGGTGTAGACTCTATCTACTTTCAGTTGTTTTCGTCTAAGAATTTTCTTGAGCAAAAATATTTCATACATTCCGACAGTATATGGTGACGACCACATTTTTCCATCAATGATAAACACTAATGCGAGCGTTTTATTATACACTGCAAATTATGTCTCAGCCTACAGTTTATGATCACTGAACACAGGCTACAGTATGCTTTCATTACTGCACTCATAGTAAACTTGCACTATTCAGACCAGATGTGAAAAATGATCCGAACTTGCACTATTCACACTAAATATGAAAAATGATTCCAATGTTAACTTGTTAGAATTACCTTGACATAATCAACTTTATTGAACTGACCTACTTTATTGACTTGCTTCCATAAGCCGCGTCTTGTTTGACCATAACCATAACTAACATAACCATAACTCAGTTTCTAGTTCAGACACTCCTATCCAAAAATGAATAATCAAAAAAGTTCTGTTTTTAGGCGTTCCTCTCGATCCGCATCGCTTTCGTCCCCTTCTCCACGAGCGTACGAATTAAAGGTACCGTCACCTGTTCGATCACCGAGCGGGCCGAAGCAAGATAAAAGGAGCTCGAAAACCTCATCTGAGCGAACCTACGCAAACGTGAGTATGTCAGTGATTTAATGAAAAACATATGCGGTTGTAGCAATTTTACTTGGCCAATGTGGACAACTAGAAGACTTGTCTAACAAGGTCAAGAAATTGAGACGTATAGGGGAGAGATATCTATGAATATTGATGTTGGAAGAAAAATTACAAAATTAGGTCCATAATGATAAATATGAAAAAGATAAAAAATATTTGCATAAAAATTTCACCTTGAAAATAAATCTTGTAAGAGTCTCGAGATGAAAAGTAATTTTTCACAACCGAATTTGCTTTCATTGCATGCTAGGTAAGAGGCTGCGAAATAAATTGTAATCTCTATTTGCCTTCATCCTATACCGACAATATGTTGACGAAGTTTTAGAAGACGCGCTTTATAGAAACGAACCTTTTCCTCCTCTTTCTCATGCTCCTCACTCTTCCTCCCTCCCCCTTATCTCCACAGTAGGTTAGCTAGATACGCATTTTTCGAATTCGAAATGTTGGAAATTTGCGTAACTCTACATTGTGAATGTGTGAAGTTGTAGACAAAATGGCTTTTGCAATTTATGAGCAAAAATTGATATTTAAGTAAACTGATTAGACTACTCTTTGATTTGCTTTTTTTCGAGAACTGGGCCCGTAGTAAAGCCCCTTCATTGCAATGTTGAACTTACGCTGCCTCAGCATGGTATCAGCAATGCCATCGTCCTCAGACGATCTCAACGGACCTTGTGGACATCATGAACCTGCGCCTTCTCAATAAAGGAACTTTACCTTTTGTGCAGGATTGGAGACAACATCTTAAGGATTTCGATGCAAAAATTAACAATTGTTGAAAAATAAATAGAGTAGAAAAGCTTTTACTAGATTTTGCCCTTTCGGCCCTCGAAATTGTGCAGTTTTTCGCACTTGTCGTCCGTGGCATTACGTCAAATTACGCGTTTTGTAATCCACAAGCAAAGTACAGGTCAATAACAAATTTTGTTTTTCCGAATGTTTGATTCTCAGCTTCTTAATCGTCAGTTCAACTTACGGCCTACCTCCTTCAACTCACGGTCAGCCCGGTAAACTGACATTAAAGCCAATGTCCTGACTAGGTTGAGGGTTCTGCGAATTCACTGTCGCGCAAAAGTAGCCGGCCTGGAATACCCACCAGATCAAAGCAGTCACATATGGTGGAATCGGAAGCAGAAATAAACGCTTTAGAAGTTGGGAGAGCTACGCCACGATTGGAGGGGGTGTATGTCAAGAGGCGCGACTTTTATTGCCAGATGGACACCAAATAGCGCATAATAAGCGTTTTATAACTTTCTAGAAGTATTCAAAAATTAGAAAGAGATATAAGAGATAACTGCATAGGTTGTTCAATCTTAATACCTTTGAATCAATTCAAAACAGTAATTTTAAAGGTCAAAAACCGATGAAAATGCAATTAATAACAAATTTGTAAATATTTCGGTCCGTTTTCCAGCAAAAGCCACCAAACTCAGCAAGTCGTAACCTCAGACAGATAGTAAGCTAATACATTTTATCTGGTATCTTTTGAAGACTCGCATAGCACAAAACAGGAGTTTTGAGCTGGTGACAGCCGGAGAAATCGCGCCTCTTGACCGACTCCCGATTGGAGGATCCTCACCCACCGAGGGATAAATCTAATTAGAGTGCGTATCTCTAACACATTCAAGACGTAAGATCCCACCACGACTATGCGTCTTCCATCGGCGGCAGGCGATGGAAGACGCAGAATACCATTCTGTAGAAGAGGCTTCAACTTAAACTAGTATTATCGATCGATTCACCGATCGGTCTTCGTTATTGTAGGATTACGGCAAAAACTTCCAGCATGTGGAACCATTGTGAAATATGCCATCTGACAGAATTATTTTTTTAATAATTCGGAAAATCGTGTAATAGGGTTTTCGCGCATGCTGATTCCGCTACACAACTTTTTACAAGTGCTTTCAGCTTTTTTGACAGTGCAATCACATTTCTGGCAAATGCTGGGAATTCAGATATTACGGTTTACTTGGGATAACTTTGGAAAAAAGCATCACAGTGAAGTGGAAATTTCATATTCGAAATCAATGGCTTCCGTTACCATAGTATAAGAGTTTTTGGCTTGTTTGGTTTTGTTCCGAGGCAGAATATGGCTTGCAACGGCCTAAAATCCCTGTGGAGGTTCCTACAGTAATCCTACAGTAATGAAGAGTGAACGGTGATTTGCTCGATACTGTAAATCGAAGTTGAAGCCTCCTCTAGAGAAAGATACTTCAATGGCGGAAAAAGACACAATGGGAAGAGAGATGTTAACGATTGAAAAGTGTGTACTTACTTTTGGGACACCCTATATAACTTACAAAGTTCTTCTGATGTGGTCAGGTCAGTCAATGAAGAAGAAGTCAGATTTAACTAGCATCCATTCTGTACATCTTCTTATCCATTCCTGAACGATGTGAGACAAGAAACGTGCAATCATAAAGTATTCTCCCAGCACGCAATCACAGTTACCGGATTTCTCATTGTCCCAGTGAGAGTTTCCCACAATTAGTGCATCCCTTCAGCGAGACAAACAAACAGTGATGCATAGTACGCAAAATTACACGTTCAGTCCTACAGTAATCACAGTAGAAAGGTAGACAAAATGTTAAAATCCACCAATTTACCCCCCCCCCCTCTCCGGCCGTTCGCGCTCGTAAGGAGCGTCGTTTCTCAACTCATAACTGGTCAGCTTCTTAACTGCTATCACGTGGATCCTTCGGCAAGAAACCTCATTCTGTGAATATGACGACCCAGAAAATGACATCATCAGTGTGAACACCCAAATAGGCGTATGATTGCTTATGCACCTGCATGTATGGGATTATAATGAGGCGTTGAACTTTGCTCGCTCTGTTGACTTCAATTTGGAAAAAGAGGAAGTACCTGATGTTATATGAAATCACCGCAGAACTAGCTATTTATTGTAAAAATTGCGGCTTGCAAATTGCTGAGTGTTTCAGTCCTCGGTTGCTCTTTTCAATCTTTCTCTGCTCCTTGCTTTTCCCCTTAGGCACGCGCTATACTTGCTCCGCTTGATCCACTTGATCCGCTTGATCCGCTTCATCATTGGTTAATTCAGTGAACTAACCAATAGCGAAGCGGATGAAGCGGACCAAGTGGATCAAGCAGATCAAGTACATATGGCCTGCCTTACGTAGAAATCCACCACCAGGCCTTTCCTTGCAAGTTCTACTGTCTCACTGTAACAAACTACTTTTTTGATAAGACTTATTGACAGCTGAAGATGCTAATGTGCCTGCCGCCATGGGTGGCGAAAAGCGAGAACTACCGTAGCAACGCGCTAAGGCCCAATCTCTTCAGTCTATTGTCTCTGCACATGTGTGGCTCATGTGCTCACTTACTCGTTAAGTATTGTTTTGTTATTCTTTGCAGGCTCTGCTGCTTCCTTTTTGAGCACATACCGTAATCGCATCGCCTTTGCCATTCGTTCTCAACCTACGCAATAACTCTGAGCTTCTTTGAAACCATCTAAGCTGAAAAAAAAAACAAATATAACGTCCTCAGCTCCTCAGCTTTCTTTAGTTCTCAAAAAGAGCCGTTTTGATCCTTTTGGTTTGAATTCTTTTTTTGCTTGAAATGCTAAGATCTTCAAATCTGTGATATTCAGCATTCCTAATAATTGGCACAGAGAGCTTTAGGCTTATATCATTTGTTGCTTAGCAACGAAAAGAATAAGTCGTTTTTCGCTTTGCATTTGGAATCATTGATACTACAGAATTTTACCTCTTTTTTTCTAAACTGTAAGGGCGTTAGTCTAATTTTCATCCAGCGCGGCTCGGAAGGCTCAGTACCCCTAGAGGAGGGCTTGAGCCATACAAGACCCTAAAAACTAGGAACTTGCGCATTCGCCACCGATGGACTGTTCGCACCTTTACCCGCTGCAGGCACCCTACTCAATCTCTAGATACAAGTTTGTCTATAAAGTACAAAACTATATACGTAACTAAAATGCTGTAAGAGCTGCGTCCTTTTGTCCTCTCGATGCTCTGTAAGCTCACACCATATAAGATGGGACCCTCCACCAAATTTGATTTAAACCGCCAAGTCCGTACGAAACGGTGCATCCTCAACCTCACTCCCGCGGTGTTGTTCATCCACAATCCAAAGAAGTTATTTGCGCTGTCGCGCGTCCACCCAAAATCTTCTAACGCTTAACCTTTCACATACAACAATTTCTTCTGCTGAAGCATCTATAGAGGAGGCCAAGCAAGATAAATGGCAAATCAGTAAAGAAAAACCAAAGAGGCAACTGTCGTCGTTATCAGCGCGGCTATATATACCCCTCACCTTGGCCGCATTCTCGGCCAGTGGTCCAGCCGCGAACAGAGTAAGTGCGACCGATTACAGCGGTGTACGGCGCTCTCGGTCGCACAGTTAAGAGAACTGTTTGCATCCGGAGCCAAGACACTACCGGTCCTTTAAGTTAGTCATTCTAATGGGACTTCGTTGATTTGAAAAAGCCAAGAACAACGCTTGGTACATCTATAGAATTAATCAACTGCAACCTGATCAACTGAGCTTCTTGACAAACTTTCCAGGTTCCTCATTTTAGGTTACTTGAAAAAAAAGTTACGAAACTTATGTAGTGGTTCCCCAAAGCTTTGTGAAAAGTCGTTCTTTTTTCTCTTAAAAAAGGGCACTATTCCAATAGTGCTACTAAGAATGCCATTTCCTTGGTATATAGGTAATTGACTACTGATGCAAAAGCTTGTTTGCAAAGTCTTCTAATTACACAATGATGTGAGAGATACTACCAGCAGAAAACTTCTACAGCCCGAATTATTGCTTCAAAAGAAGATTTATTCCGACTTCTAATTTTTCTGACCAAGGCTTCGAAATCTTTGAATTTATATGGGGCTTGCGTGCGTGATTACCCGCTTGCCGTATCAGGCTACAATCTCAAACAAGGCGAAATCAATGCACACGGATTACTCGCTCTCGTCGCAGTTATTATCGCTTCTGCTCGTACCTGATATGTCAGCGTTGCCACTGAATTAACTCTATTCAAAGCATCGTGGCTCTACTCGGCTCGGCCTCTGCGTTATTAGCAACTTGCTGTCATTACGATAACGCCTACAAGCTCTCAGCTGACTGATCTTTTTCATGGATAAATTCATAAATAACATGACATCGCTTTTTGGTTTTTTTACGGTCATGTGTTTTCTGCTAAGCAACCTTTGACGAGTTTTTTCAGTATCAGTGTGAATTCTCAGCGATCAGTGGCGTGTGTTCTTTTCGCACAATCTATAGAATACAGGGTGTCCCAAAAAGATGTGCACACTGTTTGATTGTTAATAACTCTCTTGCTTTCATGTCTTTTGCCAAGCTTGCGGTACCATTCCTTAGAGCGAGGTTCAACTTAGATTTACGGTATGGAGCGATTGATAAGCAGCTCTTCATTACTGTAGGATTACGGTAGGAACTTCGGAAAGGATTTTGAACCATTGGAAGCAGTTTTTTTGCCTCAGAAAAAAAGCCAAACAAACCAGAAACTCATGAACTGGGTCAGTCGAAGTTGCTAATTCTAAACATGAAAATTGCACGTCAGTACACTGTTTCTTTCATGAGTTATATCAGATTTAGGGTAACAACTGATTTTCCAATATTTGTTAGAAATGTGAATACGCCATCAAGAAAGCTTGAAAAACTGGTGGAAAGTTATGTAGTAGAATCAGAACGCCTGAAAACCTTGTTACACAATTTTTTAGATTTTTTTGAAGTTATATCATCAAAAGGCTTATTCCACAGTGACGCTGTATGCTGAGAGTTCTTACCGTGATCCTACAGTAATGAAGAGTGATTGGTGATTCGCTCCATACTGTAAATCTAAGTTTATCCTCGCTCTATAGAATGGTACCTCAAGCTCGGCAAAAGACATGAAAGCAAGAGAGTTATTAACGATCAAACAGTGTGCACATCTTTTTGGGACACTCTGTATAATGGCATAAGATTAACATTTGTATAGAATGCATTAGTTGTCAGCCACTGAACTCTTAGCTTGCTTTCCTCCAATAGTTTTCTTCAAAATTGCCGAATTTCTCCTTATCCAATACAGCTTCAATGTCTTGTTATTTTCGTAAACCCTTCTGGTTCCCAAAATGGGCTAGTTTCTGCTCTATTCCATTTTCCAGTGACTTCCAAGAGGATTTCAGACCTAAAAGAATAGAAAAAATGAACGGATTTCAACAATCTATGAAGGTGAGCTATATAGATAGTTTGGGGAAGAGAAGACCAATTTTGAAAGAATTGATGGCTTCTTCTTGATGAAAGGGTTATAAGGAGTCTAAACAACTGTAATGGTTAATACTTCTAATTGCTCGGAAGTCAATTTTCCAATAACAAATTGATTTCAGTTCCGAGCAAGTTACATTATCTGTCTACTCCATAAATTGCAAAAGAAATAGAAAAAATAACCATAAACTACAAAAGAAATAGAAAAAATAAAATCACCTATCAAATACATTACATTACTATTAGGTTGTCCCATAAGTCTTTTCATATTCGGACTTTCCATCCGATATTTCTCAACAACTAGGGCACCTAATAAGCTGCAAATTTGTAGCAGTAGTTCTGAGTGAATAGGCTATATAAACCTATATGCGGGGAACATCGAACTGATACAGGCAAAGTTTGAAAACCGAGGGCATTATTTTTTCTTAGTTTCTAGCCATTAGAGAAATGCAGCAAGTGCATGCATAAATATCCGATGAGGGGAGTATATGTATGAGAAAGTGGAAAATTTGCAGAGTTGCTTTGAACTGAGATATGTTGATTTTCGTTTTTTCGAAAATTCACATTTTTTATTTATTTTGGCTTGAAACTTGTTGCAGATTAAGCTTGGCGCGAACTTATGAGCGCCATCTTGTAGAGCTTGCTTTGATCTGTCGAGTCGTTGCCCGCATTGCATAAGGATTACAAGAAGAACTGATTTATGTCGTTAAAAAGTCAGGTATGAAAAGACCTATGGGACAACCAAGTATAAGCTTATTCCTTCTTACATATAAGACGCTCCCAACTTGAACTCTTCCAATGTCAATTTACTTTTCATAGAAAGTAATTATTTATCCTATTTATTTTAGTCGATATTTTAGGCACTCGACGCCATAAAAAAACTCAACGCCAGAAACTCAAACACAAATCTCAAGTCATACGGTACAATTAAGTAGGACTTGCTATCTGCTGGCCGGATTTCTAAGAATGGTGTTCAAAGAACGCCAAGGCAAAAAATCTACGTCAACTGCAGTATAGTGACACTGTTTCGTCTCATATTTTCAACCTAATGCATAGAAAAAATTCGCTAGTGTAACAAAATAACACAGTGCAAGTTGTTAGATACTTCCGAAAATTTGCAAAATTCTCATTCTTCACCAAGAGCTTTGACCTTACGCCTCTAGAAATGAGTCATTTGCAGTAGCGTAGAAAATAACGGAGCATGATGTACTATCATAGTGGATTAACATCACCAGGAATTATCACTACTTCCGAGTAGTCCGCATTGGAGGTAGTACCTAGTCGAAATGGCTAGTCCACGCGCACCTAGGCGTCCATTACGCTACCTCATTACCCCCATTACATCAGATATTGCATCATCTCGACTGGAAATAATGATGAGTGGACATCGCTGACTGCAGAAAATGTAGAGCCATAGCCTGCTAAAATGTATTTTTTCGGAATAAATGCTGATAAGTGAACTCAAAATTGTGAAGAGTTAGACATGATAATGAGAGGGTAAATTGATGATTTCTTCAAGAATGTGAAATGCAACACCAATGGGGTCGTAAGAAGAGCATTCAAGAAATCGAAAAATTTTGAGCTAAATGCAGCTGGCCATTTATTTTAGAACATGTCGATGTTTGATCCCACCGCCAAGACTGATCGTCAGCCTCCTCCAATGCCCGACACAGTCGGTGTGGAGTATCCAAGAGCGGCTAGTTGGGCATCGGGCTCATGTGCAGCTGTGCTAAAAGACGAGAAAGGTGGCATCAATTAATTGTTGTAGAAATCAACAATATATATGTAAATTCAGGGTGCCAACTTTTCCGCTGTTTCCTATACGAAGCGTTAGCTGAAGAGAATCTTTCGTTCGTGGAAGCTGTGGATAAGCTGAAGAAAATGAAAAATACCGATGAAAAGAAGGTAAACATCTGTTGCGCATAGATACTCGGATACAATCGAGGAACTCCTCCTCTACTTGCATAAATGGCCATAGTCTATGTGAATTCAGACATACGCCAAGGAGATTGTACAGCTCTACTCACCTTATATTAACCTGAGCAGCGGCGCAATGAAGGTGCTTTGTTTCTATTTTTACGAACTCAATAGAAAATAAAAATTTTACAGTCGCTGAAAGACGCTGTAGAATCCGAAAATGTTGATGCCGAAGGCTTTGCTGCGGCTGTGAAGGAGGTATTTGCATTCTTCTGTTCACCGATAATAATCTAAGAATTTAGTGTATTAAGTCAATTGCTTCTTTTAGGTGAAGCGGCTCCTGGAAAACGATCAATTCCCTCGTTTTCGTCGTTCAGAGATTTATTTGAATTATCTAGAAGAGCTGCTACCCAGAGCTTATGCGGAAAGATGGGCCACCAGTTTTGAAGCTCTGCTAGGAAATCATGTGAGTTCGGATATGAGATGTAAAATTCTATATTCGTCCCTCTCTGAGGCCCTTGACCCTTTTGCACCCATGTGCTTCATGCTTTTTGCTTCGGTGCTAATTCTGCAGTAATTTTTTTCGAGAACTTATTCCTGAAACTGCACCCGAGAGTTTACAGCGCAATCCAGTTAGCCCTTAGAGCTTACCCTTAGATACTGTAACGGTATAAAAGGGTCGTTTTGCTAAGGATCTGATGCTGCGAAACAGATAGACACTTAGGTACTTACAAAGTTTGCCTAAGGAGAAATGAGATTTCATGTGGAAATTTCTAACTTTGAATAAATGGATAATTCGGACAAACGAACCTGCAATCACGGATGTGCTTACTTTCAAATGCTCTTACTTTTGAATGACTTCGGCAATTAGTTCCGTGTTCAGGTCGGCCGTCATCACTTCCGCCTTTTCCTGCGTGGCATCCACGCCGAAGAAAATTTGCGATTTTGGGAAGCCGTAGTGGAATTCCGTGGACAGAAGAACAAGAGCCCAGCACAATTGACTGCTGGTAAAACTTGTCTGAATACTTTTCTAGCAGAAGGCGCCAATAATGAGGTAAGAGAATCTTGGAGAATGCTTTGTCAAAAATCAGGACTCCGCTAAAATACGCAGTTTTTAGTCATTCGGCCGGTCCGAATCCGGTCGTAGATTTGATATGTACGTGTAACCTTCCATTACAAAATTTTAATGAGATTTTTTAATTACATGAAGGCTACCGTAGGATAACGGAAATAAGACAACGTCTATGAATGA
Source organism: Cylicocyclus nassatus (assembly GCA_958299035.1). Taxonomy (NCBI): domain Eukaryota; kingdom Metazoa; phylum Nematoda; class Chromadorea; order Rhabditida; family Strongylidae; genus Cylicocyclus; species Cylicocyclus nassatus. Next base: position 90,448,445 of record CATQJL010000316.1, on the reverse strand, counting down.
AAACAATCCAGTTCCACTGTTTGACGATAAAAAGATTTATGATTTTAAAAGCCGATTACGGTTCTTTGCCAGCCAAAAAACGTTGAAGTTCCTGGGTAATTGTTCGGCAATTGTTGAGTTTTTAAAAAGGTACTTGCAGGTATTTCTTCCATTTGGTGTGCGACAAGTGATAGAGAAAAAGATCCAAGAAAAAGATGTTGATATTTCGCTCTTTGATGAGGCTATCAAGCATGTGGAACAGGTGAGGCCAAAAACCTTCACTCTTATTGTTAGAGATTCTCTAATCTGCTCTGTAATATTATATTTATGAGTTTTTACAGGTTCTTCGCAACGATCCATATGTGCGTTTCCTGCAAAGCCCACAGTACCTTAATCTACTGGCAAAGCTCAAAAATTGATCCCCTCAATGTGATTTTTTTCATTGATTTAGCACATTTTTGCTTGCACGAGGTTGTGCCATGTAACCATTATGAATGTCATTAGATTGTATCTGTCGTTGATCTTCAATGTTCTTGATCTCAAAATACATTTTTTGTAGTCATATTTCTAGAAGGATAGGCTGCATGACGAAGGCGCTATATCTTTAGGCGCGAACGCGGTTTTATTAGCCGCAGAGCGCATGAGACGCAGAATTTACAACAGCGAGGATACGCGCGCACCTTGTTCGCGCCCGTTCAACTAATACCGCTTCTACGCCTTTGTCTTGCAGTAGCCTTTATTTGATTTTTGTCTTGAAAATAAAGACTTGAAGCACTGTGATGTACTCTTTAAAGTTATTTGAAAACAAACAACTGTAAATTGCCTCTTCCTACTGTTTCAAAAACTGTTGTTTCAGACAACCCTAAACACAGCATTTGTTCCACTGTTTCTGGCACATATCGACCCGTTTTTATACAGAGCAAAACACCAAAAAAAGGATTGAAATAAACGAACGGAAGCTTATTCGACAAGCTGGGTCGTTACATCCCAGATTAGATGGTATGAGAAGTGAAATCCCTCGTCACCATATTGCAGAGCGGGAAATAGTGCAAAGGGCTCTAACGCAGGAGGGAAATCAGCTGGTGGGCGCTGCTCTGTCGCGGATTGGGGTTCCCATCCTCAGACGTCAGTGGTAAGGTGTTCTCCTGCATCGGCGACAGGAGCTGAGGACTCCACCCAAGAGATGAAGTAACGACACGCGGAGAAAGGTAGCTAGCTTGCGCCACGCTCTTATGACCTACCACAACATGGATACAAAGGCTAGTTAGAGGCCTTAGGCTACCAATCTACCCTTAATCTCAACTGCCAGCTTTCTCAAGCCGTTACACACATCATCGATAGTTGTGTATCTAGTAACTTAGGCACTGTCTAGGATCGTGCTGGTCCTCCTTGCCGATTGAATCCTACTGGACACGAAGTACACAATGAACACATTAAGCATACCGATATTCCTGGGGCTAAGGCCTTAGCTCATAGCCCAACACTCTAGTCAAAGCCAAACAAATCAATACAATGGTCTGACGGCACGCCAGCTAAGATGTTACCTAGGGGCCGGTAGGAAGAAAACCCGCCAGGGTGCTCGTCTGCTGTGTGGCAAGCAAGAAGCACACATCCGCGTTACCGCGAGGCGACGGGCCAGTCCTCCATCCGTGGTGGTGTTCTTCGCGTGAGTTGAGGAAACGGCGCTGCTTGTTCGTCAATAGGTGGAAGTGAATTGAAGCCGACCGCTCGCGAGTAGACACCTATGACGTACGTGACTTTTTAAAGAAAGCTGCGGTATATGTATGCGAGCAAGAGGGCGGGGCAGCGCGCGAGTGCTGGCGTTTTGGAAACCATTCGCGCACGAGCAGCGCACTCCTTGAAGAGTCGAGCAATCTGCGACAGGCTCCCCTCTTTGTGAAGTCACTTTCCCAGCTTCAGGAGCGATCTTCCCGATTCCGATTCCAAGTCACGTCACGCTTTCGCACTTGATCGGTGGCAATGTTAAAGGCAGTGTCCGGGCAAAAACTCGACTCTGTTATTTTATGCTTACCCGGACCTATTCGCTACGCTGAATCTGAAAATGCACATTGGAGAGTGCGAAAACGGCGAAAAACGACTCTAACACAGGATGGAAATCAGTAGGGGGGCGGGGTCCTCCTCAGTGTGAATTCACGCTTCCAGCTTCGGAGCGATCTTTTCGCTTCCGCTTTCAATTCAATCATTCGCGCTTGCCGGTAGTGATCTTAGGACTGCTAGCGAAATCGAGAAGACCGCTCCGTAAGCTGGGAGCGTGAATTCACAGTGGGGAAGACTCCGCCCACCTGCTGTTTCCCTCCTGCGTTAGCGACCGTTTTAGCCGTTTTCGCGCTTTCCAACGTGAATTTTCGGATTCAGCATGGCGAATAGGCCCGTTTAAGCATAAAATCTCAAAATCGAGTTTTTGCCCGGACACTGCCTTTAACACATTCACGACAATACAACCCACCGGTGGGTCGTACGTGTACTGCCATTTCGGACGTACAACCCACCTCTGGGTTCGTACTACTAGGCACTGCAGATTTACGATGGAAGTAAATGGGATGTCCGCATATGTTTGGAGAGATCTAGGGGAAGCCTAATTAGGAGACCACATTTCGGACCATACGACCCATTGGCAATCGAGAAAAAGACACGAGAAAGTTGATACCAGTGAGTCGTATATCCGAAACGGCAGAAATCGAAAATGGCCGTGCCGTGAATGTGTTAAGGCGACTAGCGGAGCCGAGGATCGCTCCTGAACTGGGAGCGTGAATTCATAGTGGGGAAGACTCCGCCCACTTGCTGTTTCCCTCTTGCGTTAGCGACCGTTTTCGCCGTTTTCGCGCTTTTCAACGTGGATTTTCGGATTCAGCATGGCGAATAGGCCCGTTTAAGCTTTTTCTCCTTGTGACTTCACAAGGAGAAAAGTCCCGCCCATTGCTTAATTTCCCTCCTGTGTTAGGATTCTTTTTCACTATTTTCGCGCTCTACGGTGTGCATTTTCGGATTCTGCGTAGTGGATAGGCCCAGATAACACAAAATCTCGGAATCGACTATTTGGCCGGACACTGCATTCAACGGGAAATACATTAGTGGCCAATGTACTGCTCAGACCTCGCTAGACTGGATGTACATTTGTCCCTCTTGCGAACAATATGAACAGTGCTTGTCCCGATTCTGAAGACGATCTCCGGTGTGCTGGTTAGGCGACTTTAAGACGGTTTTGCGAAGGTTTGGAGAAACGGAGTCAAAAATCTTACTACAATGTGGTAGGAAATTGTGTGCAATAACAGAACATACATTAATGGCTGAATTCTAACAAACATTTTATTGACATTTTACAAACATTTTGTGAGAACGCTACGAACTTATGAATGATCTAATGTAACCACACTGAGTTGATTGATTCAAGAAATTGGATTAAAAAGAACTGAGATGACTTCTTCGTTTCCTAGCAATAACATGCAGTCTACATAATGTAATGACATCTGGGCCTGTAGTAATCCCCCTATGTCGTAACGTACGAGGTCGCGAGATAAGCTCGAGCTTAGTTTCATTCCTCAATGCATTGATCAGTTCACCGGCTATCTTTCAACACACTCGTCGAATCACGTCAAGAACAGTTCGTGAACTAAGCACGAGCTAAAGCTCGTGATCTTAGACACGACATATCTCATGAGCTCGTACACGAGCTCGACTTTCCTCCTCAGATAGTGGGCAATGGTAAGAGACGCAGAAAAATGGCACGAGACTAGAGCTCGAGTACGCCAAGTTCACGACCTGGGCCGGTAGTAAACCTGTCGAAACGCGCAGTTCAAACTCAGGGTTAACTCTGAATTAACTCTGAGTTAACACGCACCTTTCAAGGACCATTAACACCTGCATAAGCAAACCAAATTGGGGGAAAGGCTTATATGGCAGGATATCCCGCAAGACGTACTTTATGCCAAGTATGGAAACGTAGCGTAACTCGTTCCACGCGAGAAGCTACGCGACGAAACGCGCAGCTCAGCTGCGCGTTAACTCTGAGTTTGCTGCGCGTTTCAGCCGCCGCGAAACTTGGAGTTAACTCTGAGTTTGGTTAGAGAAATGGAAATAGTGCGTAAACGCAGAGGTCCAGAAAAAAGTGCTCCGGGGTAGATTTTGCTCCGAGTTTCATGAAGCATGATGGGGGTCATGGTGCACCGTTGAACACAAAAATTTGAAATTTTGTAAAATTTTGGTTCCGGGGGTTATCGGACGCGCTGATCACGAATCCGATGCTCATTTTTCGCCATTCGCCCACATAAGGGGGTTACGGTAGGGATACGGTAGTTGGGCGAAAGTCACGAAATTGCTTGAAACTTGGTACAATGGGGTTTTTTGGCACGCTGATCACGATTATGATATCTATTTTTCGCTACAGGACCACGAATTGGGATTACGGTAGCTATACGGTAGTTGGGCGAAAATTACTAAATCGCGGAAAATTGGTATTGTGGGGTTTCTTGGCACGCTGATCACGAACCCGATGCTCATTTTTTTTCATTCATGCAAATTAATAGCTCTACGCGCATGCAAATTTAGCAGACAGCTTGGCCGGATTACACGATTGGAGGAGATTTTACCTACAGGGACAAGAACAAGGTCTTGTTTTTTTATAATCAACTAGCTGGCTTACCCGGCTCCGCCGTATCCGGACCAAACTTGGCACACATACACTTCGGGCTCCGGCGGGTGTCACAGTCCACTTTTCGTTATCGACCGATGTCGATTTTACCGATTTTTATCGATTTTTTCGCAGAGTTCACCTACAGGGCTAGGAGTTGGCACAGGGGGGAAGTGAGCATGGGGATTCCGAATACAATATTAGTTTTCAGAATTATCGGTTACTTTTGTTGATTTTCTCGATTTTTTGTAAATTTTGACATGCGAGGCTGGGATTTTGCACAGGGGGGTAATCGAGCATGCTGATTACGAACACAATATTAGTTTTCAGGATCGTCCATTACTTTTATCGATTTTATCGATTTTTTTGTAAAGTTTGACCTGCGGGGCTGGGAGTTTGCACAGGGGGTAATCGAGCATGCAGATTACGAATACAATATTAGTTTTCAAGATCGTCCATTACTTTTATCGATTTTATCGATTTTTTGAAAATTTGAGCTAGGGGGCTGGAATTTGGCACAGGGGTGTAATCGAGCATGCTGATCACCCCCCTTGGGGATGATCAGCATGCTCGATTACCCCCCTGTGCCAACTCCCAGCCCCCTAGCTCAAACTTTGCAAAAAATCGATAAAATCGATAAAAGTAATCGATAATCCCGAAAACCAATATTGTATTCGGAATCCCCATGCTCGATTACCCCCCTGTGCGAACTCCCAGCCCCGTAGCTCAAACTTTGCAAAAAATCGATAAAATCAATAAAAGTAATCGATAATCCTGAAAACCAATATTGTATTCGGAATCCCCATGCTCGATTACCCCCCTGTGCCAACTCCCAGCCCCGTAGCTCAAACTTTGCAAAAAAATCGATAAAATCAATAAAAGTAATCGATAATCCTGAAAACCAATATTGTATTCGGAATCCCCATGCTCGATTACCCCCCTGTGCCAACTCCCAGCCCCGTAGGTGAACTCAGCAAAAAAATCGATAAAAATCGATAAAATCGATATCGATCGATGACGAAAAGTAGCCTATGACACCCGCCGGGGCCCGTAGTGTATGTGTGCCAAGTTTGGTCCGGATCGGTTCAGAAATGGAATTTTCTATTCGGAACATACGTACACACATACATACAGACATACATACATACAAACAGACATTCAGCTTTATATATAAGATTTGGTCACTTGCTCGTGCACCAAGAAATTTTCCATCTCGCTGCGACTATCGTACCTCCTTTCACCACTTCGTGCATTCGGCACTTGCCCTGCGTTTGCGTCTTTGGCAAAAATGAGTGTTCTGCTCGCACTCAAAATTTTCGACCGAAATTAGCGTCACACAACGTTGATCATGCTTTACGGAAAATTCGGTCACAGGTCGATTACAAAGGCTAAGAATTCACGCGTCCCCACCCAACGTTTTTAGATAAGTGACAGGGATAAGGGTAGAGCAATCTTGAATGAAATCACAGGATTGGGCCGCGTTAAACACGAAAATCCACGTGCAGTTTATTGCGTGGTTACTACATGCTATCACAAGATTGCATTTGCATTCATGTAGTGCTAAAGCTTGCTAGCAAATCGGTTGATGTAGCGTAGTGGCTGTGCTCGCTGTTCGCAATCGTCACGTGAAAGGTACGATGTCCGTGGGCGTGCAAGTTTTCCGGAGACAATTGCGAGGCTCGCGCTAAGTTCACGCTAAGTTCGTAATTTGCATTGAGTGTCGTGAGCTTAACTCATATATGTTGTGACTTTCTGGGGTAGATTACTACAGGCCCTGATCACTTCCCTCCACTTTGCTCGCGAACGGTCGGCTAACTCTTAGCTCTGACCAATACCATCAAACAAGTATTGGGATAGGAAGACCTGGAAGGTTGAAGAAACCGTAGCTGGTCCACTAGATTTTTTTTTTTTTGAGGAGAAGTCGAAGAGCAGGATCACGAACAAATGCGCCGACTGGCAAGAGCAACAACGGGTCCTCGTCAGTGAAGTTGAACTACTGAACCATAAGTAGGATCATCGCGGTGTTAATTGCATCTAACCGCTAAGGATGAATAAATGTAAATGTAGATGGCATCTACTGCAAACTCTTTTTCTGCCCTCGTCAGTATAATGCATGAGGATGTCGAACATTACTTCACAAAGGTTTCCGAAAATTGGATCAAAATTTCATTTGCCGTTGTTGAGTTCCACTAGATGACACAGCCACTTTTTCGACCCAAAGCGTCAACAGCAATTTTCCCTAGCTTTCAAGGGCTTTCAGCTAATTTCCTTCTTCGCCCTCCGCGACTATAGCGAATAGGCTTTCGGATGTGAATAATGAAAGCGGTAATGAATTGGCGAGAAATCGATGCCGACTGAAAACCTGCATCGGCAACCGCGCACGCCACCCACAGGTGCCATATCCGAAACCCTTGGTGCGTTTTTTTACCGCGACCTCTTCCTTCTCTCTCCCCCCCCCTCCTCCACGAACCTTCCGTTCGTCGTCAACATCAATGCCTTTGCATATCCTAAATGGGTCGTAGCTATTAGGTGTACCTTGTCAACAACTTAAGACCAGAATCAGCTTCGAGCACTTCTCTGTGTGCTTTTTCATGCAAAGGCATGCATTTTGAGCTGTTGGGACAGCTTTCGCAACGTAACCCGCATTTTTTGGGAAGAGCAAAGCTTTATTAAAATGTATTTTTGACGTAAGCTTTAGGCAATATTCGAATGTTCGGTAGAAATCTCACACAATATTTTTTGACTGCTTCCATGATTTTCTGCCTTTGACGTCGAAATTAGGACCCAAAATAGAACACACAAATAATTGTAGCTAAAACTAACCCTGCTTTCATAGGACAATTTCAGAGGCTTTTCTTCTTCACTTCGCATCTGCGATTCTTATACTGCACAGCTGTACTTTAGAGCCATAACATATAAACTTTATGGGCACATCGTTTCTCAGCACATCTGCTTAATGCTTTTTCTACATCACTCAAAGACCATCCATAATTGTCCATCCGCCTCAAGCGGTCTTCAACGAAAAATGTGATGATTATTTTATATTAGGTCATTCCGAAAGTAATTTCGCTTTTTTCAAACGGGCGCTACATTTGATGGTACAAAGATTTTTGAGAGATTTTGGAAGCATTCGATGCAGAATTTCATTCTCTTTCGAATGGTTATGAAATTTTTGCAAAACAATCAATGAGCCTTCAGAAAATAACCAAAATCTGGGACCCATGCTTTTTGAGATGGTCAAGTTTCACGATTTTTTAATACTTTCCTATCAATCCAAGTTCAAGTAACGGTTCGATAGAGTAAACCTTATAAAATACAAAACTACTTTTTCTCTTCCTCGTAGCTCGCCGTAATTTTTTGAAAGATTTTTCAACAAACCATTGGATTTTGGCAGGTCCACCTCAGTCACATTCGCATCAAACATCATAATTTATCGTAATTTGAGGCTACCAAGATAGTACTATGAGCTAGCATTAATTTTACAAAGCAAGTGAGGGTTTACGGGTTCGAAATATGAAATTTCGAGTTTTTAAGGTACAGCCTGGGGCTCGCTAAAAAAATGAGCTATGGTGATTTCTCCCCGGAAACTAAACGAATCGGAAACAAAAAACACCTGTTAGAAAGAGGAGAAAATGCTGAATCGAATAGTGCGCGAGCTGCTCTTCTTTTGATGTTCTACGAAGATTTAGCTGCTCAAGTATGGAAATCGGTAGCATCAGTTAAAATTCTGCTAAAAATGTATGACAAGCTGTGGAAAGGAGAGAAAAGCAATACTGTATTCTGCAAGGTTTACTCTATCAAACCGTTACTTGCAATCCTTCTGAGGATTGATAGGAAAGTTTTAAAAAATCGTGAAACTTGACCATCTCAAAAAGCATGGGTCCCAGATTTTGGTTATTTTCTGAAGGCTCATTCATTGTTTTGCAACAATTTCATAACCATTAAAAAGAGAATAAAATTCTGCATCGAATGCTTTCAAGACCTCTCAGAAACCTTTGTTCCATCAAATGTGGCGCCCGTTTGAAAAAAGCGAAATTACTTTCGGAATGACCTAATAGATAGAGCTTCTTCAAATTTTGCCCAAATTATACAGCCTCCACGATTTTTTTGTATGCGGTCAATCTACCCATGCATTATTATTCTCCAAATTTTGAAACAGGAGTTATATTGAGACAAAGTCAGCTCTGAGCACTTTTACACTTTTCCGAACTAAGGGATACTGAGCTTTTGTTACAGCTTTAGCAGCATTGATTGTAAACTTTTCGGTGAGACACAGCTTTGATGAATTACATTTTTGCATGTTTGTTGCAATAGAAGTTAGACAACACAAGGAAACTCTTTGAAATGTCAAACAATTTTCTAAGTCTGCTTCCAAAATCTTCTGCCCATGAAGTCAAATCCGGGAACGAAGAAAAATACAGCAGACAACGGTCTTTGAGAAGAATGTATTCTTTAATGAGTTTCGAAGCTCTATCTTCTTCACTCCGCATCTGCGATTGCTCTACTGCACAGCTGTACTTTAGAGCCATTATATAAAATTTATTGGCACATCGTTATTCAGCACATGTGCATAATGCTTTTTCTTCTACATCAGTTAGACCCTCCACATTTGTCGGGCCGCCTCAAGCTGTCCAATGTAGATTCCTGTGATGACTATTTTTGCAAATAGTTTCCTCAAATTTTGCAGAAAATACGCAGGCTCCTCGTTACTTTCTTTTTTCATTTGCGGTCAATCAACCTTGCTAATGCATTTCTATACTTCGCATATCGAAAAATTGGAACTGGGAAAGCTGGTGGAAGGGAAGTGAAAGTTCTAGTAGGCGAAGTAAGTACCCAAAATGGAATCCGAGTCCAGTTCTAGGTCCACATTTCTCCATGAATTCCTCTCTATCTCTAGATTGTGGCAACTTTTCCCTCATCATTGAAAGTGGCAGCTTCAACAGACATTTGTCGTAAAACATATGGAAGTAATTTCAATAATCGAAATGGCGTTACCATTAATTTCGAAGCTGAGTATGATAAAACATCTGAAACTCGGATTAATAAGATTATTGAAAAAGTTTTTGAATTTATAAATGTTGTTCATTATCAATACTTTCTGGAGATATAATTTCTATAGGCTCACTTACAGTGCTTATCCAGTGTCAACTTTCGCCAGATGGTTCACTAAATGTTTAGCAGCGCTAAAATTTGTCCACCCAGCCGTAATCAATTTCCCTCGCTACACACACCACACACACACGACGGAATTATACTCATTACGTATCGGTACGTCTGCTCTCGAAAACACTCCCGATGTTTGTTCACCATCGATTTCATTTGTACTACAGGAGCGCCATCCACACATCTAGCCTCTATTCATTTGTAAAATTCACAACGAATCAGGCAGTCGTTAGCTGAGAGCGCTTTGTTGAGCGATTTGTTGCTGAGCGATGGATACTCCTGAGAAAATGCTAATGCGGTGAGGATTAGCTGGGAAACGGAGAGATTCTGTGGTTTTTGTTGTGGACTGAATGCTTTGTTCACAAAAAGTCATGGAAACGTTTCGTAATGCTGACTTATTCCAGATTCCTTTCAGAATTTTCTGACTACATGGCAAAAGGCATTTATGCAGGGGAGCTCTTGTGTTTTTTTTGAAGTGCTGCACTCCATTATGAAAATTAACTTATAGTTCAACACTACCACATTGAAAACCCTTTGATTAAAGAGGTTTACTGCAAAGCGTTACGCGCAATATAGCTTGTCACTTAAGTTTTGTAACATTTTCATCGTCTTTTGGAAATTCTAGAAAATTCGGCAGAGTTTCATACTTGCCATATGAGACGAAGGTTTATTCGCGTGGCATTATTTTCACCTTTACGACTTGAGTTACAGTCAATATATGCAAATTACCTAGTGCCTTGTAACATCCTTCGTCATTCTGCAGAAATTCTCGTTCTCTCTTCTTTTCCATACTTTTGCTTTTTTGGAGACTGCCAGGAGCATTAGCAATACGCATTTCACAAATATAAAAATAAGAAGAAATTCTCCTTTTTCGAATATAACAAAACTCTTGTAACAGTCTAATCTGCTCGAAAAGATAGCAGCTATTTTTGTTTTTGGACGTTTTCTTGTTTTGACTATCCTCATATTAGCTTCCACTCAATATTCAAGAAATGCTCGATAAACATGGTATGCCGTTCTTCAATTTTGCTGTACCGAACAGGTTTTTTGTGACATCCAGGCTTGAAGAGATTGAAACTGAAGTCATGATGTTGTAGTAAGAGCTTCTATAACTGTGAATCAGCATCTCGTTTACCACCAACAATTCCCACCTCCGAATATTCTTTGAACAAATGATAGAATGAGATTCATGTTATTCGGCTACAGATACTATTGTGACGACCAATGCCATAGATACCGTTAGCGGCTCGGCTTAGCTACGCTCTACTACTTAGCCGCGCAAACCGGTCCTATGAACCAATATTAGGATGATTACATCAGCGCATTACAGCTACTTGTAGAGCTTTTTGTCTTTTGTGTCTCTCTTCTGTTATGCTAGAATTCTCTGAAGCTGCTACGTTATACTTATGGCAAGTCGGAAGCACTCTACAAAACCAGAAAATGTAAATTTGCGCGACATGTAAGCTTCACAAACTTCCTTCACTACTAATGATTCAGGGAAGATTGTATTCCACTGTATCTTGTGTGACCAAGAACGAAAGTAGTTGGTGGTACTTTCTTGCTTCCCTTACGAAGTTGGCTTATCGCTATTCCATCCAACATACCCATTTCACTGAAAGAGCCTATGAATAATCACATTTACGATTTGAAATGGGTTTGCCCGCGTTCCACTCCACACAAACTCATTGCTTTGCATCTAATCTCTTACTGCGTAGATGTTCTAGAAATACCTGAAGAACTCGATCTTGCTTTCCTTCATGACCTTACCATTAATTTGAAGCTTATGCAGTGTATTCTTCAAATGTCAAAATTCATTATAAAGCTATCATGAGCTATCCCATCCATGTGAACCTATTTTTGACCTACTACCACAACCTAGAAATTTAGCAGAAGGAAGAGCTGTACTGAATGAATGGGATGTTTTGGTTGATCAAAATACCCCGACAGTATTTCGGAAGATACAATGCAATTCGTGTGATCCTTGTACCTATGTCTTATGAAATTTGAAAACAATAGTCTATACTGCAGTTTTGTCAAATTTTCCCAGTAGTTTTAGTTCTTAAAAACTACAAAGTTCCTTATAGTTGCTTGAAGACGCAAAAGTAAAAACGAAGCTAGACTTTTTTCTTGTTTTTTTTTCGGCTAAGTTGTTATGTTAGTTCCCATTAATTCTGTTGTTTGTAATTACTTCCCTACAATGCATCGCTGAAAGGTCTTTGAATAGACATGTAAACAATAATATTCGTAAAAGTGACAAAATATTCTTTTAGCTGAAGTGGTCCATCTATATAGTAAGTCAACATAATTGAAAGTAGAAGTTGAAGCTGTAAGGTCAGTTTACATTCTCCGTAATAGTCATCTTTTTTTTTGTTGAGAACTAATACTTGGATCCCTTTTTTGTATACGTTATGATGTAAACAACGATGCAATTTTGCTTATTCCTCCTTGGGAAAGTTTAGTGAAAAATCTATGTGTGTATCTCAAGCATTTGTCAGTGTCGTTTTCTATGGAAAAGACCCAAAATCCTAAAGGTATTCGTAAGCATTTCATAAAATAAACTTGCTAGATTTATTTGATGCATCGTCAAAATGATTAGGTGATTGTTTTCGTTCGGGTGAATGCATATTTTCACTGCACGTAGGATAGGCAATGAGATATTTTGCCCAGAATTTCCAGCACAAATTAAAGCAACGGGACTTTTGCGGACATGTAAGGCCCTTAGTCCCTTTATGAGACGCTTCGTCTACTGCAGCTGTTGCATAATATTCTGTACACTTCATCGATCCAACAATTATACGAAAAACGTGCGATGTATGTGAGGTATGACAACGGGGGGCTGCTGGGCAATTTCTGTCCAGTTATTCCTGCCCTGTTCTGAATAGAGGCAACGACAAGCTAAAAAAGGCATGTTATGGCCGTTAGCAAAGCAGGAAAGTATGCAGCCCGCTCTTCACGCCTCATCGCAATCGCCACATCCACACATTCTCAGTCTCTTCCATGAATAAATTATATAGCCAGCTCATTTCCACGAGTCCTGGAGAGAATCGCCAGGCACTTGGTTTTGTGCATCGTGAAAGTTCGCTCTTCTTCCCGAATTCTGGCTGCAAAGCAAAATTCTTCTTTTCTTTTGTAGAGTGATTGATCACAAAATTTCACGAATTTATTGCATTTCATTTTTGGACATTTGAGTAGGGGTGAGGGGGAGGGGGGGGGGGGGGGGAAGGGGGAGAGGAGTAACTCATTTGTCTTGTATAATACCCCTTATAAGGTAGTCTTAGTGGGCTGGCACCCAATCCATCTCTCTGGAATTTCTAGTTGAAGAGCTTTTCCATCTAATAATCGCTCAATGCACTAAGCCGCGTCTTGATTGCTTTTGAACTTTCTTTTCCGGCGACCAAAAACCAGATTCCATGTGTTTTTTTTCGCAGAAACCAAGCAACAACTTTTTCTTATATAAATTATTCACGTAAGCACTTTAGCACTGCAATCTCAAAGTTTGAGGGCTCTTATAAGCATTGCACCGGCCGTAAGTGCACTTCCGTTCCCTTTTCTTCAACCTCCGCGTTCTTATCGGCTCTTAAGTGAAAGTAAAATTCTCTGGCATATGAGCTATAATTTATTCTTTTCATTGAATGACAGGAATTTTCTGCAATCCTGAATGATTTGTCTCGAGTCTGTCAATCAAATTTTCCTGAGATTGCCTCCCATGAAAATACGCAAAAAGTGACAAATGGGCTCTACCGCTTTGCTCGAGCACCCGTATCAGCTGGCAATCTAAGTATTTTCAAGCAAGCAATGATGAAATGGGGAATGCAATGTAGTGAAAGTGGCCTCCTTATATTAAATTTCCCGAAGTTGCCATGGCGAAAACGTTTTTCTATGAAATATTCGCTATCTCATGTACTTTCTTATAGAATAAAGCCGAAAATTTTGTTCAGATTTCCTATGGATGTAACTGACCGATGACCACGGAGCAATCTACTATCAGATGTGCAAACTGTAAAAGAGTACCTCGCAATGGGACAAAGCTGATGGTACGTTTAGAACTGAAACCAGAAAATTATAGTTGAGGATAATTTCATACAGAAGAGACAAAGCGAGGTGGACCTAGTTTGAAAATTTCAGTTACTCCCTATTTTAAGGATGACCGCCAACAATAAGATCGATATTGCCTCCCTCAGATTTATTAAGACGTGAGAAGGGTGCTCCAAATCAAAAAATGGGCGTGACCAAACATTTCACAGAGCGTTTTTCAGTTCTGCGCTATTGTCTATTGGATATTCGAATGATAGGCAGGGTCGACTCGGACCAGAACGAGGCGTATCTGAAAATCCTGCACAAATTTTTCCTATTATTTTGCCATAAGTCCAGAATTTCAGGTATGTCGCGAATGTCAACGAAATGGTCGTCATAAGCTACCACAATATTTTCCTTGTCATTTCTGCTCCATTGACTGCTATCTGAACAACAAAGCCTCCCACATACTGTTGCACTCACGGCTGGAAAACTTTGAAGAACTTCTTAAATCCTAAAACTCCATGATATCATGATATACGCGTACAAATGTAATAAATTTATTCCTTCACATGCTCTCCTCTTTGTAATAAAATGTTATGATAATAAAACTGAGCAAGTGCAAATGTCAATAGTGTAGTGAGATTTGAAGAATATATACAGAATTGTGCCCGCACAGCTTCACCACTTTTCCAAATGTTCCGGATCAATATGCATCGTTTTGATGGCACGGCGTAGTGATTTCACTTTATCGCACATGAATCTTGGCTTTGCTTTGTCGATGAGTTTCTGGACGAAGACGGGTGCGGATACTTTCAGGTCGCATTGGAAGAACATCGTGAATTCGACGTCATCTGCAAATGTTAGCGTTTTATCGCAGAAGCTGCACAAATCAACTAAGAGCTCTTTTTTGCAGAAAAAATTAAGAAACGCATGATTGAAATGGATGAGACCATTAAATCTATTCCTACGGTCAAAAATCGAAAAACTTCTACATAAGTGGCGTCCTGGCCTTTTTAGAATGCAGATTTTTTTCTCAGAATGAAAAAATAAAATGCTTCTAACAGAGATACAAATAATGACCTTTTACCAATAATCAGTCTTAGCAGGCACGAGAAATAAACAAATAGATAAAATGTTATGTTTCACATTTACATGTTCGCAGATTGAACTTCAAAAACTTTGTTTTCTGAGTTTCCAGCAATTTTTCTTATAAAAAAGTTTTTGATGCCCTATAAAGCAAGTAGAGAACATTCCATTACTTCCACCATTTCAACTTTACCTTTGAGATTGTTATTAGTGCAAGAAAAATGTTATTTACCATGGAACCTGACTGTTTACTCTTGGTAAGTGTCTATTTATGACAGAAGGGTAGCACTGTTTTGGTCGATTGGGTAGATTGACTTGATTAGGAAAGTTAGGAGTTTTAGCTCAAGCAAGGAAACTTGGCAAAATCAAATCGAAGCTGCACCAGTTACGGAACATTTCCCAGATTCATGTGCATCAATTTTTACAAAATCTAGATATCGAAAGATTCTGGGAATGATTGATTTCAGGGCTTCATATTATTCTATAACATTTCGACCAAATCTATGACTATACTTATTGATTTATTATTTATTTGTTTATTTCTTGTTCAAGAACTGCACCACTACAATACAGGCTACTGATACAGTCCTGTTGATTTTTTTGGTTTTCCAACGTAAATGGCAAATTGCATTTACTTTGAATAGGGTGAAGTACAAGTAACCTGAATTTATCGAAATGAACTTACGTTCTCCCTTGGTACAGAAACGATATCCACCAATATGCTGGTAAGTGCGCACGATATCTGGAGTTGGAGCTGGTGCAGCGGTGGGGATGCTTCTAGCAACCATTATCACCCGATTTGGCTCAAGAATTTTGCCTACTATGTCTACCTTAATAAAAAAAACAATTAAAAAATCCTGCTTAGAACTCTTGAAGCTTACAGAGTCTCTGGCAGAAAGAGGGAATCTTTTCTTGGTTACATGGTGGACCAAACGATAGCCTTTGTCAAGTTCTTGAACTAGTTCGCATTTCTGAAATAAAACTGGAAGTTTTAGTAGGGTTGCTTTTATCCGTACCTGCAAAATATCGTCCCATTGGATACGATAGGGAAGCCATGGTGTAACCATAGCCAGCACTGTTGCCAGATCGGTTTCCTAAAGAAAAAGAGTACCTCATGAACTAGGAAAAAAGTTCGAAAAAACTTTGGAAATATCACTCTAAAAGAGTTTATGGTTGTTATTTGAAATTTGTTACCTCAAGGATCAGACGACATCGAACAATATCCACAGCGCAAGCATCGGTGCCCTTTCTTGTGTGAAAAGCAATTCCATCGTCAGTCCAAAGCTCCTTCCAACCGTCTTCATCACCATCACAAAGTTCCAGCATATCCCTCAAAACCTCATCGCCGACAGCTATCATGTCCGTGGAAGTGTTTTCGACTGTGGTGGTCATCTGTAAAACAAATCATTTTGAATTACGAAACGAAATAAAAACGATAATGAGTTTTTTACTGGCAAACGAGAAATAAATGAAGGACTGCTACAAATAATTTAGCAGAGAAACTGGTAGCATAGCAATCAACCTACCACCGTGCAAGAGTTCAGCAACTATGCTGATCCTGGGCAGTCGCATGCGACCCGGTAGATCGAAAATATGGCGGGATGCAAAACCCAATGTTATTCGAAAGGAAGAAAGCTGAAAAAGAAAAAGAAGCACTAAACACTTCTACTAAGCGTGTAGCAAGTAATATTAGATACAAAATAATGAGCTTATGTTCAAATTATTCAAAGTAAAGTAGCGCAATCATGCAATAGTGATTTGTATCGATGAGTTGCGCATAATCTCTCTTTACGCATGGTTTCATTTGATACACATGTTTTTTTACTTTTATCCTCATTCTATTGCCTTTCAATTTTTTTTCTTCTCCTATCTTGCGTCCTACTCTGATTTTTCAATGAAAAAATAATTCGTGGAGGCAAAAAGTATTACGACTGTGAGATATATTTGCAAAGGTACTTCGTCTATTGATTTGCTTTTGGGATGGCATGTAATCAGGCAAATTTTACAATTGCTGGGGTCAATGGCTTGCTTTTTAGATTTTTGACCGCACTGAGCAAAATATTGAACAACAAGAGCCATGGCTACAGTCGGACCTTATTAGTGACCGGAGCCATTTGATCCGTTACGAATCATGGTGCGAGAATTTGTGGAAAACAACTGCAATGGACTACCATTTGGATTAGATTGTAGATGAATTTCTTATTTTAGAATTCCTCTCAGATTTGAATTTCTACTGGAAACATGCAAATGCGAAAACTTACGAAAGAATAGAAATTGTTCTCCATATTTCTTACTTTTGAACAGTCCAGATACATAATAGAGTTACTTGTTACTTAACGGTAGACTTCAAACAATAAATTCCTTCATTTTCAATAAACTCGCTTGGTTTGGTCTATTTATGGAAAACCGCTTTTTAGGAGCTGTGAAAGAAAACAGACATGTGTTGTCGCATCGTGCAGTCGCGATGATTCACACTCAGGTTTGCAATTTTGTAGTTCGCTCATAAAATTGTATTGTGAACAAATTCATGTAGTCAATGATACAAATTGTACTAGGTTGATTCAGAAGTTCTTGCGTAATTTCTGCAAGCTTCTAGCTAGCCCCAAAGAATCTGCTGAAATTATCTTGCATAGCAGTGGTCCATACCTAGCTGTAGCAGGCTTCGATCTCGCATGAAAAATAAACAAAAAATTTGCCAAAAATGTCATTTCACGGGAAATCCCTTTTTGCTGCACTTTTTCAGCAAAAACATTGTGTGATGCCCAAAAAAACCTCACAGACTTCTAGATAAACGTTAGATCACTTCCTGGCCTCGAACTGCATTTTTGTGAAGAAACGCGGTAATAAAAAAAATGACTTTTTGACTAATTTTTGTTTTTGCTTTCAATGCGAGATCGAAGCCTGACAGTATAGTGTCGACTACCGCTATGCAAGAAACTTTCACGAAGTTCTGGGGGCTAGCTAGAAACCCTTCGCATTTTAGCATCAAACTCAAGTTTGCAGATTTTGAAACGCTATCTCAACTTCTGTTATGGAGAAGAAACTTCAACCTTCAGCTATTTTTAAGGAACATATTGATAAATTTAGATTTAGTGCTTAGAAAGTTATTAGATTCTGTTTGACTTACGCGATAACCTTTTGCGTCAACCTACATACTAATCTTTACATGGTACTCCTAACTGAGAAAAACTCGTGGCGAAATATTTCCAGGTAAAGTTATAACTTCTCTATAGTATGGCATTTTACGTGCATTCTTTGTATTATAATTGTTATATTGACCTTGATACATATGTTGAAAATGATATGTAATATGACAAATTGAATTGCAGATATTAAATTACAAGGTTGTCGATCGATTTAAAACAAAAAGTTGGAGAATGCGACGTTTTGAGATATGTAGCAAGAGATATGTTTAGAATTGAAAGCTGAATATTGAAGAGCTTGTAGCAAGCTATCTCGCATACTTTCACTGAACGCAGGGGATTCGACGCGAGTTTCTTGAAGTCGGTGCAAACCGGGTTGCTTTTCCTTCTCGACTAGGAAATTAGCTATCGGCCAGCAATAAATAAATCGATGCATTCTTCAAACACTGTTGCACTTTTGGATATACATACATCAGCTCTAATTTACAGAATATGTGACCATGGACTTTTGATAGTTGGGCCCCGACTTCTAAGTATGAACAGCCCTCATTGTAGTATACATCACTTTGTCTTTTACCATTGAAGGATTCAAAAAGAATGTCACTAGCATTTCCGCTGCAGTAGTAGTTGAAGAGCTCCAGAGTGGAAAAACTTATTGTGTGGTTTTGAAAGCTTCTGTTTAAAACATCACGAAAATTTTTTGTAGCAAGCTCAGAAAATTTCACCGTTTTTACAAAGAAAAAAAAAATGAAATTTCATTTTCACTATAGTCACTTTTGGGACCTTAAAAAAAGTAGGTTATGGCCGCGAATGTGGCAGATCAGTTATATAATCATTGCGAAAAACTTGTGCTAATTTTTATTTGGAAAACGCTTCATACGTTCCCCTACGCCGCGTTTCTCCACCCCCCCTCCATTCCCCCTCCTCCAAGATCTAGATGCAACTGGAAAAAATTGGTTCCTTTTTTTTCGTAACCATATCAAAGTTGAAAGAATGAGAGATGTTGTCGTCAATGACGAAAAATTGGTTCCTTTTTTCTCGTAACCATATTAAAGTTAAAAGAATGAGAGATGTTGTCGTCAATGACGACCAAGTGATCCATAATCAATATATATAATTTGGATATATTTGTCGATTGTTTAACCAATGTATCAAGTATTTGTTCATGTATTTGAATTGATTTGTGTTCTTTGTAATCGTATATTTCTCAAGTATGCGTTGTTTTGCTGTTTGTGACGTTTATTATATCATCTATATTTCTTTTCGTTTGAAATATATTTTGAGATTCAACTTTTATCTGATATTTTTTCTGTACAAACAGAGCTCACACCGCCGTAAGATGATGCTTCCTCAAGTGACAAGTTCCGTAAGGACCTCAAGTTCAAGTTCAAGTCTCTCGCAGAAGAAGAAGAACTTCCGGAGCGTGAGCAAGAAGACAGAAAATGTATGTGAAGGTTTGAACAATAAACCTGTTTGTGAGCCCGTTTCCAACCACAGATTATAGTCCCGCGTGGCAAGCGAGCGAGTAGAAACACAAGTCCTAGTCTAGGTGAAGAAAAAGAACACTCTTTTCTACATGGTGCATCGAGCAGACGACGAACTCAGGTCAGTCTAACGATTTCGCAGTGCTGACATACTTGACTTCCTTTTGATGCGGCAGCAATTTTGGTTGCAAGTTTTGAACCAAACTGTAATTTTCGGTTGCAAGTTTTGAACCGTTATCAAGAAAATAGCAATGCGACTTGGTACATCTAAGCGCTTACTGACACGATACACAAAGAAATTGGAAGCGATCATCACATATTTCACGAATTAAAGGTTGGAAACGCTCACGGCTACTCCATAGGATGGCGAGGTACTTAGGGACAGCTTACGACAACTCAACGAAGGAATAGGGCCAATCACAGCATTTACGGAGAAAATTGAGAAACTCTTGATGAATTACACTACAGACGTGTCAAGCTTGCAAGGCTTGGATGAATAAGAAGTAAGCAGCTTTGAGGAGTATTCCGCAAAGGCGGAGGAAGTTCTGGCCTCCGCATGTGACTATTTAGTACTGTTACAGTCACGCAGACAGGCATACACGGTCTGCACGTCTCGTGCAGGGGAAGCAAGTAACACGACAACGGAATCTGCAGAAGGAGCTCCTCAGGTACAAACGAGATTTGGAAGCGAGCTCCCAGCATTGCCCATTCTAATACTCCGAGGGAATATATGGTAATGGGACAATTTTTGGGAACTCTTCAACACCAATGTCCACTCGCAGCAGATTCCGACCTCTACAAAATCAATAATTTGAAGAATGCACTTTGCGGCGAGGCCTACCAAGCAATTGAAAAGTTTCAAGTAACACCAGAGAACTACTCAAAACAGTCAAGTTCTTCCAGCACAGGTATGGAAATACACAAGAACTAGTTGCACGATTGCTTGATAAGCTGGAGAAGGCATCACTGAGGTCACCTATATTAAAGGATCAACGTTCTCTCTTTGAAGAACTACAAGTAATCATAGCGCAGCTAGCTCACAAAGGGAACAAGTACACAGTCAGTGATGCATTAGAAAAATTCTCTTCAAATTTCCGGCGTCTGTTCAGAAAAAAGTACTTCTGAAAAGGAGCACGACCTTGACAGAAGATTCATTTTCTATGAACAGACTGTTAGAGTTCTTAGAAGAGACAATTTCAAACGAAGAGTTGATGTTACTCTACATGGAGAAAACCGGAAAAGAGCAGAGCGCTAGCTCTAGATCACTCTTCATCAGAAAGGACCTCTTAAGGCAGCAAAGCAGATGCATGTATTGTGGTGAAGACCATAAAGCTATTGACTGCAACAAGTATAGAACCCCACAGGAAGGATCAAGATATCTGCGAGAGCGCGGGCTTTGTCTCATCTGCGCGTCAGCACAACAACAAACTTCACAATGTAAATAGCGTTGTTGCTTCAAGTGTTAGAGTGCACACCACATCATGCTGCTTCAAGCTAACCAATAACGCAACAAGTCAGCAACAAAAGGCAGGTCTAAATAAGAAGCGGCTGAAAGAAGAACCGAAAAGAGCAAGACCTCAACGAGTAAACCATGTGACCTCCAAGGAAACGGACATAAGAGAGACCGCTACACTTTAAGTTCACTCGACGAGATTTGCGCTAAGATTTCGGATAGGGCACATTGCAATGATATCGGATATGGAAAAGGCATTTCTTCAAGTGGGACTTCACGAAGAAGATCGCGATGCCATAAGGTGCCTTTGGTTGAGAGACCACAAGCGAGCGCCTAGTCCAAGTAATATCCGAATTCTGCGTTTCACTCGAGTAACTTTTGGACTTATGCCATCTCCATTTCTTTTAGTAGCAACTACACATTACCATCTTGATCAATACAAAAACGTCAAGTTAGTGAAGGACATGAAGGAAAATCTGCACGTAGACAACCTCATCCCATGTACAGATCAGACAGAAGAGGCGATCAAGTTGTACCATACCACTAAAGGAATGTTTCAAGACCTCAACATGAACCTACGGGAGTTCGTCTCTAACGATAAGGAAACGAGACAAGCAATAGCTCTCAAAGACAAGTCCTTGGAGCTATCACCAAAAGTGCTAGGCATAATATGGAATTCGCTTGAAGACGCACTCCAAATTGGATGTTGGATGAAGCGCTAACACTACAAAACGCAGCGTCGCAAGTACAGTAGCCTCCGTCTATGACCCAGTGGGTCATATGGCACCACTGCTCCACAAAGCCATCGCTCCTTGCGGCAGCAAAATTTTGATTATGTTATCCTGCCCGAAAAACTTGCGCAAACCTGGGACTAAATTATCAAAGAGGTCGTCGGGTTTGAAAAATCAATTCCTCGATGCTTGTGCTCAAGAAAGACAGAGCATGACGTCATCGCTTTTGCTAATTCAAGCTCAGAAGCAATCGCTGCATGTGTCTACTTGCACTATTTATTTATTTATTTATTTATTCAACTATAAAGATCAAGCAAGCTTGCTCTTTGCAAAAGCCAAGTTGCCATCTCTCAAGTCCGCGGTTACGATGCCGAAGATGGAGCTCAATGCAGTTACTCTGGTCATCAGCGATCACGCAACTACAATATGTCGTCAAGATAACGCAAACAATTGTACTATCAGACTCAGAAATTGCCCTGCAGTGGATAAAGTCAAAAAAACAGAAAGGGGTAGGAAAGATGATAACCAGCAGACTTACGGAGATCAACAAAATTGTGAACAACATAGAGGAATCAGGATGTCAAGTATGGTTCGCTCATGTATCCTCATCTGAAAATCCTGCAGACTGTGCCACTCGAGGTCTATCCAAAACGGAGCTGCTGTATCATTTATGGTGGACCGCGCCTGAATTTCTGCGCAAAAATCCGAAGGAATGGAAAGGCACTGCTCTCTTCCACCAAAAAACATCGGGTGAAGATGAGGATGAAGTAACAGTAGCAGCAAGTGCAAGTATATAGGTCCAACAAACAACCACTTCAGTTCTCTGGACCGGCTGAAGAAGCATCCGCTAGTGACAGTAAAGCGCATTGAAGCATACGTGCTACGACGTCAGAAATTTGGTAACAAGGGTAAACAGAAGAAGAACCCTTCCAACCCTCTTATCAAGCTGACTGAAACCGGACATAATGTATGACGGGATAGAATTAAATGGCGCGGAAATTGCTGTAGCCGCTAAAGCGGTAATCAGCCAGCACCAGACACTAATCACTCAAGAAATGAGGCGATCATTGCGTCATTTAAACATCAAGAAAGACGAAGAAGGTCTCCTTCGCTGTTATGGAAGACTGGGTAGAAGCAAGATGAAACAAAGTGCAAAACAGCCACTGATCATCCTGCAAAACACGTGGCTAACCGAAGAGGGAAAGCCATAACAAAGGTCATGCAAGTATCAACCATACAATGTCTCTCGTAAGACAAGATTATTGGATACCAAAACTCCGAGCTCAAGTAACTCGAATCATCCGTCGATGTGTTCCTTGCCAAAAATTCAACAACTTGCCATTCAAGTATCCGAGCAAAGTGACCTTCCTAAAGAGAGTACAACGAGCAAGGCCTTTCGAACATGCCGGACTGGTCCACTCAGTATGGCTCTTTCTGACGGAAGCAAGGGCAAATGCTACGGATGCATAATCACATGCATGGTGACCAGGCTTATTCATTTGAATATAGCCCAAGATCTGTCAACAACAGCGTTTTTGTTACTGCTTCGTCGGTTCTTCGGACGCCGAAGAATTCCTCGAACGATAACATCAAACAATGCGCCGACTTTCCTTCTTGGAGAAACCATACTCAGGGAAAGCTATGAAGCAGCTTAAAATGATCCAAGCATGATGAAGGAGCTCAACGATAGAGAGATCGTTTGGAAACATATTACACCGTATGCCCCATGGCAAAGGGGCTTTTACGAACGCTTTATCAAGTACACAAGTATACTATGCTATACAAAATGCTTGAAAATCAAACACTGGCAAATGACGAACTGATCACGGTGATCGCGGAGATAGAAGCCTTACTCAACAAGACCACTTTTGTATATGGAAACGGGCAGCCTAAATGAAGTCGCCCTACGACCGATATACTTTTTACAAAACGAAATACAGACGAAATACCCTGTGGATCTTCCCGAGAAGAAGAAGAAGATCAAGTTATGTATCAAGTGACGAGCTGGTCTTCGAACAAAAAGGCAAACGATGAAAGCCTCACAATCTTCCTGCAAAGCTGTAGAAAAATTTTGGCAGGTATGGCAGACTCATTACCTAACGTCATTACGGGAAAAGCATCAGAGAGAGGTGGGACAGAAACGTGGTCCTCATACGAACCACGAGATGGAGATTTGGTGCTGATTGCAGACCCAGTGCAACCAAGTCAAGCCTGGAAACTCGGACGGATCATCGAAGTGGTCAAAAACCAGTGTGGGACAGGGCCCGGCACGCGTTGGTTTGGAGGTTTTTAGGAAACGAAGTCCCCCATGACTTCGCGAAAATTTACGAAGTCCCTCTCGACGTGAAAATCAGTAGGGAAACCCTTATTCAACAAAAATAGCAACAAAAAAGCGAAAAAAGCGCATTTTAAAGTATGTAATATAACAAAACAGCAAAAAGAAAACATTTCGAGTCGATTAAAGGCTCTGCCGGGTATAGTACCATTTTGATGCTGGGAATGCCGAGAATCTCCTAGGCCAACCAAATCTGTAGCCTCAACAATCCTGCGAGGCAAATTCGCCACATATTTCAAAGGACACCGCAAGTGATTGGAGCGCGGTATCTATCAACTCGTAGGATTATACTACTTTTGACTCAAAAAAGGGGAGAGGCAACGGTTTGATCCGCTCTCTTCACTATATGATAGACTTTTGACCGTTCTAATCGTCCAAATCAAAAAGGTCCAAAACTTATGTGAACTCTCCGGTATTTATGCTCCGAACCAACCCAGTTGGTTTGGTAGTTGGTCTAGAAACCAACAAATTCGAGAACGGATATTAGGACACATAAGTTTTAGGAACTTTTTACATAACATAGTTTGGGTCGTGTTTTTTTGGCGCTTCCTCCAGAATCTCATAAAAACGATGTCCCCGTTGCTTCTAACTCCAAAAACGAAGTCCAGTTTGACCCCAAACCATCGGTGCCGGGCCCTAGTGTGGGATCATAAGGGAAGCAGGCGTCATGCTACCCTCACACCACAAAAAATTCGGTTGGAGCGATAGCGCTCACGTTGCTTTTATACCTGATAGCAACAGGTTCCTACGCTCTACTGTACGTTCCTAGTAGGCAAACCTATACGACTACTGATATACAGCATCTACATACTATTACGTCATCTCGTCAAATGCTGCAGAAGGACACAAGGCCAACCAAGTCATGATAGAAGAAGAAGAAGAAGAAGAAGAAGAAAATCGATCGAACTGACCAACTTGTTGGTTATTTTCACGATGATGACTATGCACGTGATGGCTGCGCACGGATGCCAAATGGTGAACATATTCAGCCATACATCCACTTTGTGCACAAATATGATGACAAAGGTCAAGTATGTAAAGTACAAGTTTTCGAAATACTCAAGCTAAACCGTTCAAAAAGGAAGCCCGTTTCAAGCTAATGCAGGATGAAACGACCATCCACCAGATACGCGCTTCGTGGAAGAACTTACTTCTCACTTGCGAAAAGATCACGGATTAGTTCACTCGGGACACAAGTTCTGAAATTGTAGACAGTAAGCGTTGTCGGCACCTAGGATCATGTGTGGAAAGCAAGTGCGCTCGAATAAAAAGTACAAGTCTCATACCAGAACTCGCTGTGGGAAACGGGTATCCAGGAAAAATTGTAACCCTACAGGAAGAACTACGCACTATCATTGTCGTAGACAACGACATATGCACGGTAGAGAACACGCAATTAATAGGGTGCTATAACTGCAAAGAGGGAGCCTACTCAAAAATCAAGTGTTTTGCCTCTAAGTCAAGCAAAGCAGAAATCATCTGCGAAGGAATAAGTTTCACGGCTCCGTGCGGCACAGGGAATTAAGTCAATCCATGGAATCAGCCCTACTCAAGCAATGGTCCGCATGAAATGTTCGTTCTCATATGGAATGATGGTTAAAACCTTTGAAGTCGGAGGAATCCTCAAATATACAGCAACTTTCGAGACAATGCTGTACAAGTGGCTCACGAGCAACAGCGAAAGCGCTCCATCAGAAATCAAGTGGCCCGACTTCTATCACCTATTTGACGAATTTTGCCAATGGTATAAAACAGTACTCATTGCAGGAATCACACACACTCATCCCTATGCTAGGAATAACCTATGCGCTCACTTCGACCTGGTGACTTAGATGTGTTATCATCCTAGCAAAATTGATGACTAGACCGATACGAGAACTGTATCAACTCATTTGGAGATTTTGCTTTTGGACCTTGCGCACATGTCTGACCAAGTTACGAAAGAAAGGCGCAACAAAAGTGAAGCTATAACGATTGCAACCAAAGAGAAAAAAGAACAAGAAAAAAGAAAAAAAGAATAAAACGTGAGAAAAAAAGAAAAAAGTTTTGCAATTGGCTAGCCTTCTCTCCACTAACACGACTTCGTTACAGACTCAGCGCCGCTGAACTCGACGGAGCAACAGTATTCTTGAAGACGATCCTGAGAATAGCAAGCACACAAGCGGAATTCCTCGAACCCCAGCTCCAAGCCATTCTGAAATCGCTACACAATCAAAAGAAAGTAGCGACGACGCAGAGAACACTGTGGACGTCACTAACGGGCGAAGCAAACTTTTTGCAATCATCCATAAACGAATAACTTATGGTGACCAACAGATGTGGAGTGCGATGCAGACCAAGGAAAAGATACGGACTCGGCACATGAAACATCCTCACGGACAGGATCTATGACCGACAAGTACAAGCTAATCTCATAGAGGACGGAGATTCCAGCGGCTGGAGAAAGGAAAGGAACAAGAGTACGATGTGAATGGAATCAGTGCACAAAATGGTTCAAAGCCTGATGAGCTTCACGAAAACAAGTAAGCAAGATGGAAGATCATCTGAACAAAGTCGAGAAGCAAGTGAATGAGAGCGAGGAAACAAAACTTGCTGTTCAATGTAAACGATTGAAGGGACGCATCCAGGAAATAGAGCTTGACTGGGTGGATCAAGTGGAGCGACTCGAACAAGAAATTAAGGCACTAAAGGAAAAGATGCAAGAATAAAACGAAGATAAGCAAGTGGACTGGAGTGCTGGAGTTGAAGAAGCAGCCGATGGCAATCGAGATGAGAACAAGGAACGAGACGAGGAAAAATGCCTAGAGCAAAATGATGAGCAATGGACTGGACGGCTCCAAATGAGGAAATAGCAATCATCGATCAAGCCGATGACAATAAAACAGAGGGTGTCTATGAAGATGACAAATCAGAAGCAAATGAGATGGAAACAAACATTTCTTACGATTGAAAGATTGAGGGACCAGGGGGACAGCAGCAGAGGGCAGAGAAATATTACCATGTAGAGAACGAAGGAAGCCAGCAAAACCAAGCATTTCTACAATTGAAAAATTAAAAATACAAGTGTCAAAGCTGCAGGATGAACTCGAGCTCAAACGAGCAGCCACAGCCCCTCTGATAAATGACGTCAGCACCCTCCTAAACAAAAACGAAAGGAAAAAGAAGAAATCATCTGACTTGCGACATGAGTTGAGATCGGAAAAATTTCGCGTAGAGGAGCTGACGCTGAAGCAGCGTCAGCATCAAGAGGCAATTGATCGATTAGAGAGCGAGATAATGCGACAAAAAAGACATGGAAAAGCTTTGCGCGGAAAAGGAGCAAGTCGAACGCAGTTGGAGCAAGCGAACAAACTAAGGGAAAAGCTGTCAAGTGATGAAAGACAGCGAGAGAAAGAACGTCACAGACTGTCTCAGGAACCTGCTGCTAACCACAGGACCGACAGACCAGAGACTTCGAGAGCCTGGGAGGATAGACTTGAAAGGGACATCATCGAAATGGACAGAGTCTTGCAGGATTTCCCTCATCGGAAAATTGGACAAGTAAACCTTGGCGTTAAAGGAATCAAGTGCGTCTTCTGCGATGAAAAAGTCAGCACTTCTCTGACTCCTTCCCCAGATATGTAGAGGGGGAGAAAGATGGGAGATTATTACGAAGAAACGATTCAATCGAACGCTGGAAAAGAAAGTCTGTCACAGCGCCGCGAGAAGGAAAGAAGTCGTTTATGACGGTAACAGGCTGGAAGAGCTCATATCAAGTTGTGACTGGCATCGAGGAGGACCCAACGTACGACTACGACCGGCTTCTGAAAAAATTGCGAGCTTGCGGAGAGTGCGCCTCAGCATCTCCTCAGAAAACTTGGAACGTATTTCGAAGACCACCAAGGGATTGCTCGAAAGAGAAGACTTCTGAGGCAGGATCCGAATGCAACTCATCTCAAGCGATTGATAGCCAACGCCAGTTGCAGAAGTTTTGCAGGAGGATCTCAGGAAGTACAGGCAAGCCAAGATACTGGAAGCAGCCGAAGGAAGACGAAGTCTTAAAAAGTGCCGAAGGGACCTCTGTGAATATCACGTACCGCTGGCTGCACTATTGAACGAGGACGGGACTCCGACTTCTTCCCGATACAAGATGGAATCTATCGCGAAGAACTTCTATACCAACCTCTTCCGCTCATCAACACCCGTGCCGACGCCCGTTGTTCCCACTGGAGAAGTACCACCAGGGATTCTAATTGCTGAAGTGCGTATTGCGATACAGACCATGAAGACGTCCACGGCGCCAGGATTAGATCATCTTTCCGTCGAACTTCTGCGAGCCGGAGGACACCATCTACACGAGGTTCTAACGTCGTCTGCTGAGTGCGTTGTACAAGCTTTTCACGAAGATTATCCTCGCTCGCATATCTAGGACACTGGATGAAGCTCAACCTCAAGAACAAGCTGGATTCCGCAAGGGATTCAGCCGCATGGACCACATCCAGACGGTTTCGCGAGTCATAGAAGTCTGCCGGGAGTACCGACTGCCTCTCGTCCTAACCTTCGTCGACTACGAGAAAGCCTTCGACAGCGTCGAAACCAACGCCATCCTGTCAGCGCTAGTCGATCAAGGAGTGGACCCAGCTTACGTGAGGACACTAGCCGACTGCTACAAGGGATGTACAACAACGATGCAGCTATTCCATCGTCCCCTGATCATTCCAATTGGAAAGGGGGTTCGACAAGGCGACACTATCTCGCCGAAGCTGTTCACCGCGGCCTTGCAGTGGGTGATGAAATCACTGGATTGGGACGAAGGAGGCATGCGAGTTGATGGGAGATTCCTGTCCAACCTTCGTTTTGCGGATGACATCGTTCTGTTCTCGAGCAGTATCAGTGAAGCAGAGACGATGCTGAAGGAACCAAACGAAGTAGGGAAGAAGACTTGCAGTTATAACATTGCGGCATGCCTTACTGACGGGTCAGGGAAATCGTAAGCTCGTCCGAGCGTATTAGAATGGCTTGCGCGTAACGGGTTTCGGATTGCGAATAAATTGGAAGAAGACTCAGTTCATGAGGAACGCCTTTTGCGAAGATGCAGAGATGAAATTGGAAGGCACCCCGATTATGGAGACGTCTTCCTAGGTGTATCTCGGACGTTCGATGAACATGGAGAACGACTTAGAGAACTAAACAAGAGAAGAAGGGCAGCCTGGGCCGCCTTCGGGCCTCTGAAGGAAGCCACCGACCAACTGACGGACCCGGAACTTCGTGCCCACCTGTTCGACTCAACCGTTCTCCCGGCGCTCTGTTACGCAGCTGAGACATGAGACGACACTGTAGCTACGTTGAAAGCTTTACGGACCACCCACAGAGCGCTTGAGCGCAGTCTTCTGGAGATGAGCCGGCGCAAGCAACATCTAGTCGGACTTCGCAGTACGGATATGAGAAGATTGTCCCGTCTTCGTGACCCAGCGGATTACGTTGCGAAAGCGAAACATCGATGAGCCGGTCACATCATGAGAAGAATGGACGACAGATGGACACTAAGAACATCTGAGTGGATTCCTCGCGAGGTCAAACGTCCTCGAGGAAGACCACCGACGAAATGGGCAGACGTGTTCGTGGAACGGATGGACCAGCTGAGAAATCAGCTGGATACGATTTTTGCACCTGGAACTCGCGGACGCAGCCACAGACGTCAAGCAAGAAGATCATGGATGTCTGAAGCGAGGGACAGGGATCGATGGAAACTTTTGTGCTGAGGCCCGCACCCCACTTGAAGACGGGCCATCTAAGTATCTAAGTAATTAAGTAAGGTTGGGTTTCTCTCAAGATACAATCCCACCTTGGTCTCAAGGTTGATGAATACTGTCAAAGCTTGGTATGGTTTGCTTAAAATTAATTTCTTTTTCAGATCTCTTCACAATCGCTACCCTGCTTTACATTGTCATGATCATCCATTTTTTTAATGAGTCATACCACACGAGTTGAGATGCTGATACGATGTTTTATTTTTAGTTCTGAGTGATTATAGTAAAGCGTGCGGTTCATTCTACATGTCTGAAAAACAGAAGGAACACGGGTAAGGATATCTCTTTGCTGTCAAGCTCATATTCAGATCGAGCAAAAGAGTTTGGCGACGCTAGACAGCGCCCTGATCCCGCAAATGCGACAAAGACCTCGTTTGTCAATTAAGACTGTTCAATTCGATGTACACTACCGATCCAAAAAAAAATCAGGTGCCTTATATGTGCTATACAAGACTCCTGTTTTCAAAAGTACAAAGCCCAAATTCTGCTTTGTTGATTGCGAGTTGCTTCATACGATTGCTGTACGACACGATTCTTTATCCATCAACGGGGTTGGCAGCTGAAAGGCGATCGCTCGCGCCCGCGACGCAGTCTGCGAGTCTCTCGCGAGCGTGTCTCTGATCATTCCCTAGCCTTGTTTAGGCCTTAAAGCCTCTTTCCAACCGCCAAAACCGTTGAATGTAAGGGCAGGCGACGCGCACCATGGTATAAGTCCTTTGGTCGCCTAGAGAAAATAGTGCGTCTCGCACGCATAAATCGGGGTAGTTCCTTTTTCTACGTCCTATGTCAAAGAATTTTGCAACGCACCTTCTTTTTTGTGTGAATGTAAAAGCGCTCTTCTTTGGTGAGTCACACTTTACAGTTAGCGCTATCCTAAGGCTTCATTTGCGTAACGATTTTTTTAATCCTTGCATTCGTTCCGCTCATGATCTGCTTTTCTTGTCAGGTGACTTCATATTTCCTATCTGAGGCAAGGTCTTCATCTAATCCAAGTTTTCGCAGGTTTGCCTTGATCCTGCCCATCCTCTCATTCTGGGCCAAACCTGAAGTTTTCCACCTGGTGCCTCTACCGTTAAAGGCAGCAGCTCGTCGAACATCCCAAAATTTTGACATGGAAGGTTGCTTGCACCCCAAACATGAGGAGCAGGTCCGAGCGCACAACATGCTGCCCTTGCTCAGAAAACTGGCCCTAAACCCGTTACGCGCAAGCCATTCTAATACGCTCGGACGAGCTTACGATTTCCCTGACCCGTCAGTAAGGCATGCCGCAATGTTATAACTGCAAGGGTCCCGCAGCGATTTTGCCTCTCTTACCATGGCGGGACTTGCCCTCTCGTCCAAATTTAAAAAGGGAGTCCTTTTGAAATGGTGGTTTTTGCCATTTTCGCACTCTTCAAGGTGGATTTTCGGAATCAGCGCCTCGAATTACCTCATTCAAAAAACTTCAAGTTGAGAATCTGCCGACTGCCTTTAAGGCCAGCCTCGTGATGTGGCTTTTTTCCTTTCCTGCGCACATGGCCGTAGTATCGTAACTATTTCCTGCAATTTCTGAGCAACTGGAGCTACTTTCATTTGGGCTCGTATAATGTTACCAGTGCGTCACCTCTGCTTCGCAGAGGCTCGCACTGGCCCTACTTTCTGCATGCCTTACTCATTCCCGCAGAATAGTGACATTAAAACTCACCGCACTATGCAGGCTATCACGAATAAATTGAAAACAACTACTCATTCTGACATTCTCAGCTTTTTTGTGTAAGATCGGTATTTTCGCGTGGATGAAACCTTTCCGAGAGGAATAAATGCAAATTTGAGTAGGTTTTTGGACTCTTTATGTTCTGGTAGTCGCCATAACGACGATGATCGCTGTTAGCTACATCTTGGTGCAAAAATCTTCTCAAATGATCAGGTTAATTCTTTGAAAATTGAAAATTCACGCAACTAATTTTTTCGGCGCCATTTTCGTAAAGTGATCAACTTTAGTTCAGTTTTTCGAGCCAAAGTCTGTGGCGTGAACATTAGCTTGTTAATCATATTCATAACTTCGCAAAAAGTGGTGGAACAGGCCCAATTTTGCGGGCCAGAAGCCAAGTGGAGCCAGTGCGCCACCTCTGCTTCGCAGAGGCTCGCACTGGCTCTACTATCTATGTGCCTTACTCATTCCGCAAAATCGTGGCAGTGAAACTCACTGCGCTATGCCGACTACCACGAATAAAATGTAAACAACTTCTCATTTAGAAAGCTTTTTCACGTGAGATCGGTGATTTCGTGTGGATGAAGATTTTTGCAGAAAGACAAACGCAAATTTGAATAGGTTTCTAAATTTTTCATGGCTTGGTAGTTCGCCATAAAGGCAATAGTGGCCGTGCTCTACATCTCCGTACAAAAATTTTCTCAAATGCTTGAGTAGAACCTTAGCAATTGACCATTTACGCAGCCAATTCTTTTTGGCGCTGTTTTCGTTATGTAGCGAACTTTTGACCTCTTTTCGGGCTAAATTCCATCGCTTGCACATTTGCTTACCAAACGCATCCACCACTATAAAATTGGTGATACGGACCCATTTTTGCGGGATAAAAGCCAGGTGGATTCGTTTGGCGCGCAATTTTTGAGGGAACCACTCAACGAATCTACTCGTGCTTTTGCATATTGGGCTTCTATGAAGGTAGCATGCGCTATGCAAAATTTGGGCTCAAAAGGTTGGCTGGAAACTGCTCTACGAATTTCGTAACAGACACACTCACACACACACACACACACACAAAAACACGTAAACACCCTTAGCCCGTTATTATAAGTTATGATTGCAGATGCGTGGCCTTTCAGTGTGACATCTACATAATGTTTATCGTAGCACCCTCGTTTCCCTCACACTGAGCTTGCACTCCTCACTCCGCGCACATGGCCACCACTCACTACCATAGAGTCCGCTAGACGGATGGTCCTGCAGTTGGGACTTAAGCTGCACTGCATTTACGCTTGTCTCGCATAAAACTCTGGTAGGGCTCTTAATTCCGTCATTCTGTGTTCACTCTGCCTGCGACCTTCTCTTGTAGGTCTCCTTCCGCTGAGATGTGACTGTCTAGGTAGTACCTGTATGGGCTGTCTTCTTCCACCCTTTATTAGTAATACAAGTAGTTTCTGAAGTTTGTCCACTTCCATATATTTCGTCTTCTTAGCGTTGGGCTTCAGCCTACAACTACTTTGACCTGTTTTTCCTGTTTTGCAACGTCTTGCAACTCTTTTATGGTACCTGCTATCAAGACCACATCATCACGTAGAGGAGTGTCCAAGGAGGTTCGCGCTCTGAGGCCTCGGGCAGAGTCCACGCGATTCGCCGTGATTCTTCCAACAAGAAACAGTTACGAGTCCATTGCATTCCGTCTTGCATATCGGTTTGATAGTTAGACACGAGTGGCGTGTTGGAGAACTATACAACCGAAAAGCAAGATGTTTGGCATGTAATGGACTCGTGATTGTTTGCTTTGTTGAAAGAATCGCGACGATGAAATCGAACTCTGCCCGAGACGTGAGTGGTTCTATTACGGCGTTCATCATTGTGATGAAGAGTAAGGGAGAGAGAACTGAACCTTGGTGCCTATCTTTTGAAACTGGATTGCCCTGCAGCTGTTTGTACATGACTTGAAGCGTTGTTATAAAATAACTTTATGTAGACGTACTCCTGTGGCACCTTGTGTTTTCTTCCCGAGGCCCACCGGAGGACTTCATGAGGCAACTTTTCAGAGACTTTCTCCAGGTCCAGTAAGGCTGCATGCAATTCCTTCTGCTTCTCTCTATATTTCTTCATCACTATCCGAGCGGAGTGCTTGCGTCAGTTGCACTTACTCCTTTCACGAATCTACAAACAACTCTATGATATCTCGAAGACGCGTTTTGATTATTCGCTCGAATTTTAGAGTGTTGCTCATCAGTCAGATTGGCTGGTAGGATGCGCAGTCTGCTATGTCTACTTTGTTCTTCCACATCGTGATCGCCGTGCTGGTGTATCGTCGCGAGACATACTCTTGCTCCTTATGATTTGATTGAAGAGACTCGTTAGCCATGTGGCTCCGGATTTTTCACATGCTTTCCAGAACTCGCTTTGTATTACCAGTCGTGACATTCTTTGTTCTTCTTACGGCTAGTCATACCTCCTTTTTCGTGACTGCTGGTATTAGTCTTTCTAAGGCCCGTATGCACGTACATCCCCGCGGGGAGGGGAGGGGATCCGAGAGGGGAAGCGCCATATCTCGATGCTCTAAATATCTTTCTTCCTTCTTCTCTATGGTGCTTATAAAGGTTCTCATACCCTTATACCTGCGTATAATGGATGCCAGGTTACTGTTATACAAGATTAAATATTCGCTATTTCTTCCGATCCCCTGGAGATCCCTAGGGGATCATCTCACATTTTCAAAGTCATTTATCTTCCTGAGATATCAATGAAAACACTGCAAAATTGTACTGAAGATATATTACGATACTGCTGAGCATGTTTCCGACAGAAGAAATGGAATCTGAAGATTTTGATTTTTTCGATAATCCCTGGCTCGCGAGCAGCGGTTCATCGAAGATTTTAATATCTTGAGATTTCACTCATTTCTACCATAAACATGTTTAGCGATGCTGTAGTATATCCACAGTACAATTTTGCAGCGTTTTCATTGATCTTTCAGGAAGATAAATGACTTTGAAAATGTGAGATGATTCCCTGGGGATCCCCAGGGGATCAGAGGAAATAGTGAATATCTAATCTTGTATGGCAGTAACCTGGCATCCGTTATGCGCAAGTATTAGTGTATGAGAACCTTCAAAACCAAGACAGAGAAAGAAGAAGAAAGATACATAGACTAGCGAGATATGACGCTTCCCCTCTCAGATCCCCTCCCCTCCCCGCGGGGATGTACGTGCATACGGGCCTAAGAAAGGTTTCTGGGATGGAGTTGATGGTGCTGTGGTGTCATTTCTTCAAAGTAGGTTCTCCATCTTTCGGTTGTTTTTGATATAGAAGAAGTGCTCCCTATCTTTCGTAGACTTCTCTTCTTCTTGCTATTCGATATGTATCACGTTCTCTCTTGCTAGATTCAGTATTTTGTAGAGCTGTTTTATGTAAACCTGCCTTGCATTTTTTACTGAAGCTTTCGCAGCATGTTTGGCTTGTGGTTCGAATGACAATTGTCCTCCAATGTGTTATGCCATCGCCTGTGAAATCCTCTTATCCTTTATTACGTTTCGTATCTCATCAACTCCCAGAACCGTGTCTGCCACATGGTGTACCCGATAACTAAAATTTGCTAGGATTGCTCTGAGTTTTCTTGCAAGTTTGTGAGAGCTATTATTAGTGTGCTTGCTTTGCTGCGTCGACGGTTGCTTTCACCATACGTTGCATATCCAGGTCTCTATGGCTCTGATGTACTTATTCGAAATCGTAATGTTGGAAAGAACGGTTTATACCGAGGTGTACAGCTCTCACCGGGGATGACTTTGCAATCCTTCACCTTTTTGAGGTCACATTTTGAACAGTCCAGAAGTCTACCTGCTTTCGTCTTCGCCATCGTATATGTGTAGGCGATGCATAGCCCGCAAAGATCGGGGATGTATCGGCGTCTCTTAGATCAAGGGCTTTTTCGTTTCTCTTACCATCTGCTGTCTCTCCCATGCACGAATTGTTTTGGTCGCACGCAACGCCCAGTCTTTGCGTGTCATGATCGTGTATAATAAAGTGGTCATTCTTCTTGATGTAGTATGCTCGCCAAGACCAAATCATAGCTGAGGCAAGTTCCGGATTGCGGTCACCTTTTTCATTGCATGCTCCGTACTCAAGGCCTCCGTGACATTTCACAGCTCCTTGCCCGTTCAGGCTCCTTTTAGCAGGAGTGTCTCATCCAGTGGAATTGAACTGATTTGGTCATCGAAAGCCAAAACGCGTCCTCTTCCATCCTTACATCCGACTTGTGATGCATAGGCAGTGATCACTCGTAGGACTCGTTTTCCAGTATCCGCCTTTATGCTAAATAAAGGCAGTGGCTTGGCAGATTCTCTACTTGAGTTTTTTTGCTTACCTGAGGTAATTCGAGGGCCTGATTCCGAAAAAATTCTGAAGAGCGCAAAAGTGGCAAAAACCACCATTTTCCAAGGCCTCCCATTTTGATCCCGACATGGTTAGAGAGGCAGATTCTTGCGGGGCTCGCGCAGTTATAACATTGCAGCATGCCTTCTCGGTTAGGGAGAATCGCAAGCTCGTCCGCGCGTACTAGAATGGCTTGCGCGTAACGAATTTAGGGGCAGTTTTTTAGGCAAGGGCAGCATGTTGTGCGCTTAGACCTGCTCTTCTCATGTTTGGGGTGCAAGTAACCTTCCATATTGAAACTTCGGGGTGTTCGGTTTTGGCGAGCTGCTGCCTTTAAGCGATCGCTTATGCGTTCAACCTCGGCTATGTTACTCTATGTTACTTCTTAAAGTTTCCGAGACAGCACTAACTCCATTTCTGTTGCTGTTGGAACCGTTGTAGAGGAGCTTGTATTCATTTCCAATGTCTCGTGACTTTGCCCCTCTTCACTTTGTTTCATGTAGAGGCTTCAACTGGCCGTCTTTTCAGAAGATGTGCCAACTCTTAAGAACGCGAAATGGTATAGGCCGTCTGCGCTGTGCTCGGAGAGCAACGCTGTTGCGTCCAATCGAGGCAGTTCATGACTGGCGGAGGCGCAGAGAAAACAGGCACCGAGAGTGCACAAAGGAAGAGGAGTGACGCGCAATACACACGTTGCGCACTCTCCGCGCCCTGCGCGGACGGCCTATACCCAGTGATAGTAGTTAGACGAAAAGGCGAAGCCTTAATTCGTTGCCTCCAATGAACTAGCCACTTTAGCTGTCACCGTTCACTTTTTGAGGCGGTAACACTCACCCACTATTCACAGTCGTCGGGGTCGAATGCGTTCGCTTCCGGGGGCCTCCTTAACCTTTACTAAAGTGACTGTATGGAACATGACTGAACCGATCATTGCGACGTGGTGTTCCTCGGCTTGTCTCATGCATTCTTTGGAAAGGCAGCTTGCCGCTAGAATTGTGAGCAGAATTTTTGCCGCAGAAGTTAGGCTCAGCGTAAAGTCGAATCTGTAAGACTCAGCACGGTAATGTGACGTAGGGCATCATTAGACCAACTTTGCTTTCTGCGCAACATATGGAGGTTATGAAGATCTGGAACAGGTTTTCATCTAATGCTGTTAACGGGTTTTGAACCGCATTCTTGACATGTAGATCAAACCACATCGATTAAAGATTGACTATTTTTTCCTGCACAAGTTTGTCCATAAGAAAGATAGATATAACTGATCAACACTCATCCATGAATTCATAGCTGTACCTATATTTTTACTAAAAGAATTTTCTAAACAACATAATTTACGCTTATCTCCATCCTTACAGCAGCACCAGTTTTCTGAACCTCACGTCGAGCAGGCGGAAAGGCCACAGACATCGTGCGACAAGAAGAGAGTAAGTGACACTGTACATTTTAGAAACTGAAGAGTGTTATATGTAGTTCCTCCACTTCCGATTTTGCACCGGGATCGTGTCATTGGATGCTAAAACTTTTCTTGCAATTTCTTCTCGAACCTTTCTCTGTTTTCTTTTCCATTCTACTGCTTCTGGTCTGCATGCAGCAAAAGTGGTGTTATATAGAAGGGGATGGCAAAATGGACGATTCCAATAAAAATTTTTCAGAAAATACTCAAAAAGCAAAGTCCATCGCAAAACAAGCAAGTCGACTAGCACCCACAGAAAAAAGAAAATAGACAGAAGCACATCGCAAAGGAAAGAGATTAAGGAGCAAAGGAAAGCAAGTCGTGAATCCAAATTGAGTGTGCGAGGTATGTTTTCCCACAGAAAATTTGTGCATATTTTCATAGTTGAAATACCTTCTCTGAGATATCCTATCGATAATGTTGCACTACAACATGCCTCAAATCTTGGGCACCCTACAGCTAGTCTGCCATCGTGATCTCGTCCCTGGGATTTGATGGAATAACGGTATTTTTCTGAATAGCTGTATAGTATACTAGCTGTTTTACAAAACTCAGCGTCCTCTTGAATTGATTGGAAATAACAAAAAAACTTTTCTAGAACTCATTGCACGTTGATACAGAGTATGAGGTCTTCTTCCAAAAAATGAGCGAATTTCTGGAGATAATTCGAGTTATAAAGTGGTGCCGATTTTTACGTGATAGTCTGATTGTATACGTTGATACAGAGTATGAGGTTTTCTTCCAAAAAATGAGCGAAATCTCTGGAGATAATTCGAGTTATAAAGTTGGATAGTCTGCTCCAAATTCTCAAACAAACTTTGTGGACAGTGAATTAGTGAATGTCTTGCCTTTAGCTTGCAGGGCTTTCTCATTTTGTCGAATGGTGTTCCACAAGGGAAGAATACCAGCTCGCACTAGGGAACCGAAATGATATGCACATCGTTAGATTCGTTTTGATGAACTAATTCTACCTTTGGAAGTGGCTTTTAAACGTTGCTGTTGTTTGAGCTCGTTTTTGTAAAGATTTTAAATTTCTATCTTGTGCTCAGTCCTTCTTTTTATCTAGATGATTACCACTTTGCATACTGATTCATAATGGGCGAACTTCGCTTGAATGAATAGTAATTGTAATGATGATTACAGGAAACATCATGGCAACATCACTGAAAATTAGGAAAACTTTGATAAAATCTGTGAAGTCAGCAGTTGCAAAGAAGCCAGACCTTGCTGATAACTTAGTAAGTTCTGTGATAATCGCTTTACAATCAAGTAGATATATTTAGTCACCTACACAACACGAGGATGTGGAGAAAGATGATGAAGAAAAGGAAGGAGGCGAGGAGAAAGCATTGGAAGAAGAACGCGAAAGGGTTGCTCAAGCTAAGAAGGATTGCGATATAGCGCGTGCTATGGTAAGATTGATCCTTGCTGTTGTAGGGAGCGGTGCGGACTGCTTCTACGATAAAGATCAACTTCATTGATCTACAAGATTTTTTGTTCTTTCAGTGCACAGAGGGTTTTAGGAACGCGAGTACACGCTCTTTGAGAAGACAGCCGCTCCAACTCGTCCTGCACTGGTCGTAGAACCTCCCGCGAACATTACTTGTGATGGAAAACCAATTAATGCTACAGCTGGTAGACGTGTAGAAAGTAGAGACTCACGAGTAGAAAGTAAGCTTATAAACTTCGTTATTAAGTAGGACTATTGTAACTTTACAGGAATCGATAAAAGCCCGAAAGGAGATATGCCATTAGTAGTTGATAGTAATCCTGGTGCTCAAGGTTAAAATTCACCTTTAGTATGTGAAAATTTGGTGAGTTTTCAAGTGATCAAGCTCTGCTTTTCAATCGTTCCTCTTCAGATATTCATAACTCCAGACTGATCAGCAACAAAGCAACAATCATATCATATTATGTTAGAAACTTTTGACTTGGGAGTTTCCAATAAAATGTATAGTTAAGTTGTATTCCTCAGATACATTCACACTCGCATCGATGGTTAGTAGAGGGAGGGCGCAGGATCACATAGGGTGACGGTTTTTTAAAAGCAAATACCTATAGGGTTCTGCATGATAGTGAATGTCAGTGAGTTTGCGGCCATTGCTAGCGCATTGAGCCTTCTTAGTTTCCTTTCTTCTGCCAAACGGTTTTCTGCCACCAGAAGTTATCTTAGAATTACATGAAGCGGTTCTGAAATGTACGAGGGTTATTCAACCAAGGGCCTTGGAATAGCATCCTGTGTGGGCAGTGGCCGCAAACACCCGCCCTTCACGTCTGGCAGAGATCTTTACAAGGAATGTTTCAAGAGACAAGAGGCTCCAACAAGATAACGTTGTCACAGCATGGTGAAAAAATATATTAGAGTGTTACTAAGTGCTGCTAAAGGACAAAAACACCAAATCTGAGTTGCAAGTTTAATTTAGCAGCTATCCATGAGATTTCACCGGCTTTCCTAGAGCAATGTAATACTCTAATCAAATATATTTTGTGCACAGAAAAACTATGAAGACGAGGTGCTTTTGAATGACGATTCTTTATAACTGACAATCAATAAGCGATTTAGTAGTATGGGTTGGATAAGGAGCAGATATCGAAGTATGAGCATAGCCAAGTAAAATCACTGCAAAGATCTATTTGCAGGGCAGTAAAATTTATATTGGAGTCAAAGGCACCGTTCGCCCAGATCAATTTCGAGCTTTCGCCCTTTTTCGCACTTTTTGCGCATGCTGAGTTCGAATCCAGGCCTAAAATTGAACGAAAATTTAAATCATTGAGTTCTCCAGAACTCACCGAACTAGAACTAGAACTACTACTAATTACTAGAAGAAATCACTAAATGAGCGTGACGAACGTACCGCCCACTCGGCTAGGAGCCAACGTGACGAACCCCCTTTCCGGAGGAATTTGCTCACTTCGGGCAACTTTTGGCAGCGCGAGTTGGGCGTATATGCAGTCGCGGGCCTCGCTACTAATAAACACAAAAACCGACACCATTTTGGGTGGACGGGCCCTTAAAGGCAGCGTACACCCAAAATTTCACCTTCGATGTTTTTGTCATTCTGGGGCCTTTCCATGCCGCTGATTACAGTTATGTCATTGAAATCCTCCAAAAGTCCCAAAAAACCCCGATTTCCGGGGACCCTCTTTTCAAGGGCGGACGAGTTTCGAACTGCTAGTCCCCGTCGGCATGCCAGCAGCTGCAACAGCATGACAGCCTGCAGTTGCAACTGCAACTGCTGCATATGCTGTCGTGGTTCGTCGCCCAAAGGAGGCGCACCGCAAAAAGCACTGCACTGTTGCAATTGCAGTTGCAGGATGCAACAGCATTGCAACAGCAACTGCAACGGCAACTGAAGCTTACGCTGTCGTGGATTCGTCCGGAGGAGGCGGAGTGAAAGAAAAGGGACGGAGTGAAAGAAAATTGAGGGGGTTTTCTCCGCTCAGAAGCAACATTGGGAGACCGGACCAACGCAGTTGGTCTTCTTCTGGGCCCAGTATATACACGGTATAGAAAGATCTAGGAAATTCGGTAACTTAGATTTTGGGTGTACGCTGCCTTTAAGGAAGCAAACCAGTAGAACGCTGCTCGTTTGATAAATGTTCAGCGGACGTGTGGCGTTGCGTTTAGCACTCCACAGAGTTTATGCTGCCGACACTATCATGTGGTCATTTGCGTTCAAGGCCGCTGAGTTACAAAATTTTTTTGAAATTTTAATGAAAACCAATATCAGAGTGCGAATTGTGCAGGGATAATTAAAAGGATCAAAGCGACGCTGTTGATGAGAGTCTCCTCAAAACTGACCGATAGCGCTGGTTGCTGCTGTACCGTTCCTCTTACTTGGCCCGCTTCTTCCGCTGGCGTGGTGCCAAATTGACTGAGAGTCAGACCCAACAATCACCACTTCACTTCGTTTGGTTTTCTTTTTACGCCGCAATTAATGATTGCATCGGATCGCGCTTAGAGACTGCTGGGAAGCTTGCCCTTAAAACTGTTTCTTCTGTCAGCGGATAAGCAGTAGAAGAATATGCTCAATAGGTGGCGCCTTTTCCCAACGGTTTGGCGGCTTGCGATCGGCACTGGTGGGCTTTGAGAAACGCTGGAGGCTTTTTTGAAGATAACGGTTGAGTCATCGGTGGCACGGTGTATTGCAGCTCTTCCCTTAGCAGTATTGGTATCTTTTTCTATTCCATGTGCTCTAACGATTTCTTTGAGGTATCTAGGGCAATGCCGATACAATTGAATGGGTATTCGGTCCCTCTAGTGGCGTATGAACACGTTCCTCTAACAGCGCCTGAACGCAGTCTCTTGTACAGGGGTATTGAGCAAAACGGTAGCGCGTAGCGCAAAGGAGTATGGATTCCCACGTAGCCATTTTGAGAATAAAGATGGGGATGCAAGGCAGTGAGGACACGGCAATGATCCATCTTCTGCAGAAGCTGCGCTCTGTTTTCTGTATCCCTTGGCTTCCTGGCGCGTATTCATGTTAAGAGTGAGATCTCCCGTTTTACTCTAAAAGACCTAAGTTTCTCACTGTTGTTAGCCCTTATAACTCACCTTGATTGTTATAAACATATTAGACACCAGCGTACTATTTTTTAGCTGTAATGTTTTGGTGTTTTGTATAATCATCAGAAGGACCCGTAGGAGCAACGCCAATCAACGATAAGGTGGTAAATATGTGCGGAGACTTGAAGTCCTCAATGCTGAAGGATAAATTTATGGGATTGTGTAGTTTTCGATAAATCACAGTGCGCGCGTGTGAGATTTTACGATTATGACATCATTTCGAGACTTTATTTGTTTGTTCTTGAAGCTGTCGATTTGGATCGTCAACACATCTTTGCGACATTTCATCAATGAAAGACAGGGGCCGGTAGTAATCCCCCGGACCTGGCGGCACGTCTCGTCGGCAGGTCGCTGGCACCTTTTCCGTGAGGTGGCCAGAAAGTGAAATCCCAAATTTAGGCGGTCCCAGGCCTATTTCCAAAAAATTTTCTCTATAAAGATGCCGCCTAGACTCTGTAAAAAACTCGAAATCTGCGGTTCTAGAAATCCTCCTGTGGGAAAA
Organism: Cylicocyclus nassatus; assembly: GCA_958299035.1. NCBI lineage: Eukaryota > Metazoa > Nematoda > Chromadorea > Rhabditida > Strongylidae > Cylicocyclus > Cylicocyclus nassatus. Next base: position 90,406,028 of record CATQJL010000316.1, on the reverse strand, counting down.
TATCTGGAAGCGCAGAAGGAGCTGCCGGCAACTTCGCGATGTAAGTTGCCGGCAACCTGCCGGCAGCTCGTCGAAATCCGCTGGCAGCTGCCGGCAGGTCAGAGAGCACGGGAAATAGCGTGCTCTTTTGAGAGAGGCAGCTGCCGGCATCTCGACGTGCCCCTACCACGTCGAGGTGGTGGCACCTTTGCAGACGGCGTCTGCGAGTTTGCGAATTGCGGCGATATCACACAATTTACGTCAGGCGAAAAATCAAAAATTCTCCTTTTCATCAAAAAAGTATCATTTTTTTCATTATATGAGTTTTTCTTTTTCAAAACGACGATTTTCTTACAGAGAAAAAATCCAGTAATGCCTTAGACCGATAATATAAACATAAAATCTAGCCACAGAAACTACACCATTTCAGATTTATTGTATTACATCTTATATATAAAGCTGAATGTCTGTTTGTATGTATGTATGTCTGTCTGTCTGTCTGTATGTATGTATGTCTGTCTGTCTGTACTAGGCTGTTGCATAAGTTCTGTCCGATTTGAATTTTTGAGTTTAAAATGTCATAACTTCTTTCAGAGTCAACTTTTTTCCAAGGTCTTAGTTTCTATGTGTTGAGCAGTCCCTTGGCTAAAAAATGCATATTGAGATCTGCGCAAATCTTTGTTAAGGAAGAACCAAGAATGCAAAAACTTCGCAGCGTTTTTCTTCGAATCTGTCTTTTTTGACATGGTAACGCTCCCTTATGAAAATTGATAGGCATCTTTTCTAATAATGGATGGATAGAGAAATTTTCGTAGATTATTATGCAACATAAAAGAGCCCATAGGGTTTGCGCTGCCGAGAGATTTTCTTGACCGAACAAAAAATTAGCCACTTTTTGACCTCGCTTCAGCACATGTGTGCATGCCTATTTATGAACTACGAACGTTTTACAACTGACGTGAGCGCCGAAAAGGAATTGGTGGATGGGCCCTGTTAGCTCTTGCTTTGCCCTAGCACCTCCAACTTTGAGCTTGTCGATTACTTCTATTCGCAGAAAGTTATTGCTTGTAAAACATCTATACCAAAGATTTATGTTCGAGGATAAATTTCACTAGCAAGACGTATTCTTCATGGGACCGAACTTCTGCATATACTAGCATTCCATACCCTTATTCCGAAGCCAATGAAAGAACCTGACTTGAAGGGCGCATTGTGGAGATATCCTCGCAAGGACATATTTCTAGGGATAGAACGTACCTCGGCCACTTAGAGATTTTAGGCCTGTGATCTCCGTACACTAAGAATTTTATTGAATTCTGGTATGCTTTAGAAAGCGCAAGAAAAGCACTTTTCAATGATACCAACCGTATCGAATTAGAGATGAAATTCTCTTAGAACAGCTGCTTCAAACATGAGGCAAAAAAATCGGACAGAACTTATGCAACAGCCTAGTACGTATGTTCCGAATAGAAAATTCCATTTTTGAACCGATCGGGACCAAACTTGGCACACATACACTTCGGGCCCCGGCGGGTGTCATAGGCTACTTTTCATATCGATCGATATCGATTTTATCGATTTTTTGCAAAAATTTGAGCTACGGGGCTGGGAGTTGGCACAGGGGGGTAAGTGAGCATGGGGATTCCGAATACAATATTAGTTTTTAAAATCGTGCATTACTTTTATCGATCGATAACGAAAAGTGGACTGTGACACCGCCGGGGCCCGAAGGGTATGTGTGCCAAGTTTGGTCCGGATCGGTTAAAAAATGGAATTTTCTATTCGGAACATACGGCGGAGCCGGGTAAGCCAGCTAGTTGATTATATTCTTGATAGCAGTTTCTGTAGATTTAGCACATACATTTTTGAACAAAAAATAGGGGTACCACAAGGCGGTAATTTTAGTCCATTGTTAGCAGACCTGACACTATCTTGGTATGAATACAAGTATATAGTTAATAAAGTAAATAACAATAAACAACTTTTTGCATTTCGTTATATGGATGATCTATTAATCATACACAACCGCACTGAACCTACAATTCATAATATAATCAAAAACGTATATGATAACAAACTAAGTTTGGAAACTATTCATATAGATAATTTACATTGTAATTATTTAAACTTACATATTACAATCATTTATAACAGAATCACAACTAAAATGTATAACAAAACTGATAGTTTCCCTTTTCAAGTAAGAAGATTTATACACATCACTTCTGGTGTATCCAATCAAATCAAAAACGCAATTGTTTACACAGAAACTTTAAGAGTTGCCCGTACTTGCACTTATCTTGACGATTTTGTCAAAAAAATACTACAGTTACGAAACTTACTTATTTCCAATGGATACAATGAAAACATGATTTATACAAATATTTTCAAACGCTTACATAAGAATAATTTTATACTATATAAATACGAATTTTACAATTACGATAAAATTAAAAAATTATTACACATTCTACATCAAAATTTACACAATATATAGTTAATTGATGTAATATATGTCTTATACCAGCCTTCAATTAAGCTCTTTCATAATCCTAATCAATAGCACATATCATCAATCAGTATAGTTATTTCAATACACATCTACTACAAACAACCAATTTAGTAAAGTAGTCTATCAAAATGACTAACATCATCTATATATATATAAAACTCAATGTCTGTGAGGATGTTCGTTTAGTTGTTCGTTCGTTATAGAAACGCCAGTCATTGAACCGGTTGAGCTAAAACTTTGCACACATATGCATTTGACCCCGGAGGTGGTTTATGGCTATTTTTTGCGGCGATTCGCAGGGTCCTTCTATTGATTTATTGATTTTTGGCATAAGAATGAGTTCTCAACGTCGGCTAACAAGTCAATTCCATGATTTGGTGTAAACAATAGAGCAGAGTTCATTCGGTTTTCGCGGTAGGAAGGATGCGGTAATCCAAGACAAGCCTGCAGCGGGTGAGTTACTCTGATAAAGGAAACCCTTGCAGCGCAGCATAACGGCCAGGTGGGAAGGGGGGGGGGGAAGGGGGGAGGTGAGGAGGGGCTGGAGCAGGGACCAGCTGACTTGATCCGGGCTGGACCGGGAAAATCAGCTAGTAATAAATAAAATCAACTACAAAAACACTAACATGTTTCATTTTATCCTCTAGTCTACCAATATGGTCACTACTATAGTTTATAGTATATGATCGATATATATAATATATCATATATTATTATATATATGTAAGACTGAGTATAAAAATTGTAAGTTGTTAAACTTCATATATTTTAACAACATTCAATACACAAGACTCATGAACTCTCCTTCCTTACTGATGAGTTCCGGGGAGAGTTCTGAGCTCTTTTACTCCGTCTAAGGACAGGAACGAAACGGAGTTAAATTAGTTCACTGCAAAATTGATTTCCATGTTAAACAAATTATGGCACCACATTTTGTATATAACTATCTCTATTTCTATTTCTATTTCTATTAGAATCATAAAGAACATCATCTTTTTTGGCAATTTCTTATAAATCTCGTTTGCACCGATTTTGCCCCTCTCTCGCTCATATCAATCAGCTGTTCTTTCAGATCAAAGTCTTTCACGCAGTGTATCGACCCCTCTTACAGGCAGCCATTTACCAGCGCGTTCCTCCTATTGCTGGTGCAAACGGCAATGGTTGACCGAATGGTCGAATGGTTAACGTGGTTGCACTTCAAATTATCGCACATGGGTTCGACCGCGCGCGAGGTAGCAATTTTGCGGCTGTCTGCGTCATCAAAATTTAATGTGCGAAATGATTGCGTGCTAAGGATAAGACTATTAAAACCAACAATCACTCCGCGAGCTGCCGGCGGAGTTGGCATCTTTCCGCGATGTGTGCCAACTTGCCGGCATCTTTGATGCCACCAGGTAGGGTAGATTACTACCCCAGGGTTTCCTAAAAGTAAGCACACACTTTTTGATTGTTAGTATTGTCTTCTCACATAGTCGTTTGCTTGCTTCAAGTACCAATCAGTAGAGCAGGCTTGAACTTAGATTTGCAATTTGGAGCAAATCACCCATCGCTCTTTATAACTGTGGATTGCGGTATAAAGTTCCAGCATACAGCGCCATTGGGAATACGCAGTTTAAAAGTTTTGAAAAATGTGGAAAGTTGTGTATCCATGTTTCTGAAAAAGTGTGTACTCACTTTTGGGACACCCTGTATTATAGATGAACTAGTGCGTCACCTCTGCTTCGCAGAGGCTCGCACTGGCTCTACTATCTATGTGCCTTACTCATTCTCGTAATATCGTGGCACTGGAACTCACAGCGTTATGCCGACTACCACGAATAAAATGTAAACAACTGCTCGTTTAGAAGCTTTTTCACGTGAGATCGGTGATTTCGCGTGGATGAAACTTTTTGCAGGAAGACAAACGTTCGAATAAGTTTTTGAATCGGTCATGGCTTGTTAGTCGCCATAAAGGCAATAGTCACCGTGAGCTACTTCTCTGTGCGAAAATCTTCTCAGATGCTTGGCTAGGACCTTGGCAAATTGATTATTTACGCTACTAAATTTGGCGCCGTTTTCGCTATGTAGTAAACTTTTGACCACCTTTAGGGCTGAAGTCCATCGGTTGCACATTCGCTTAGAAAACACATCCACGACTTTGCAAAAAGTGGTGATACGGACCCACTTTTGCAGGACAGAAGAGAGTGAAGGAATGTTGAATTCTATGGTGTTCGACAAGGACGAGCCGAGCCGGGCATCCCGGGTTGAGCAGTATTTGGCAACGGAGCTACAGTATCTACATCAAACTTCAAATACGATTTACAAGTATGCGAGTGTCCCCAAAAATTTTTCTTATAGATCCATCATATGCAGTGGATGCTCTACTGCTCAAACGAAGCTAATTAGCAATCAGTTGCCGTCGTTGTGATGCATGTTTGGGAGGGTCCTTGCTAATGAGTTGCGCATTCGTCGTAAGTTTCTTTAGCAAGAAACAAAATCGCTACTTGTTTGGCCAAATTTCATAGAAATTTTCTCAGTGCAGAGTTCAAAAGTTTTTGAAACAAATACATCTTAATGTGAGTTTCATCTGATAAGGGCTCCGCACAGGGAAGAAAATCAAAAAGGATTTCACAAAAACTTTTCTTTCTTTATCATCCGTATGGTCGAAAAATCCAAGGCACCACAGTCATAAAATAGTAATCTTCTATCTGTTGCCCATGAGGTAATGGTGGCAAAGTTTATCTCGTTACAAAGAAATCCTACAGAGGAGAATGATCGGTATCAGATTACTTTAGCAAATTCCCGACTTTTTTTTTAACACATCAACAAGAATTAAACCAATAAGCCGGAATAAGCACAAGAGTATTTAGTCTATAATGCACGAGTTTTCCATTCTCATGCCCAGTCTTCTTATATGGAATCCTATATGGTAAAGAACAAAAATACCAACATTTGAATGCAAGAAGTCCCTAACTTGGCATCTTGCTTGCTTCCATCTGCTCCATATATAAATACTTTGTTTTGCTCATAGCTTGCGTGCAAGATTTCGTGAAGAAGAATAAATATTTCAAGAAAAATGAATGAACGACTAGGTAACAGAGAACTTGTTAGATAACGTTTGTACAAATGAGATATTAGCATGTCCACGATTTTTCGCCTTTCACGTGATATCTTTGGTAAGCTAAACACATCGTCGAGCAATTTGTAACCTAACATGAGTATTGCAGACCATGAGCGAGCGACGCCTCACGACTCGATGACCAGAACTTACTAGTTACCTGTAATTTCTCCTCGTTTTCTTCTCCCTTTTGGGTTAACTGGATGTAATAAGTAGTCGCATCTCCACAGTTTTTTCCGCTAGATAGGTTTTACTGACGAGTTACTGGTGAAGAGTCGTCGGTTGCGGCGCATAGTGTGCGCTCACATATGGGGTTACAAATGACTCGCACATATGTATCTCTTTCACTCGTCATAAAAAATCCCGAAGAAAAAGCTCTGTTTCACAATAACATTTGTTATACCTTTTTTGGTGAAATCCAGCAAAATGTACGCATTTGCACACTCACTGGTTTACCGTCGTTATAAGAAATGTGCTTGCTGGAATTTGTGAATGCACCGCTTTTCATAATTTTTACTCCACACCAGTGGCACAAACTTTCAGAAAATTTTCGTTAGGTAGAGAGGAGGGGGGGGGGAGAGGAGGATTTGTTTCTGAATATAGAGTTGGTTTCGCGTTAACACAACTTACAAATAAAATTATTGGGATCCTCCCATTTGGCGAGCCTACATTCTGTAAATTTGGAGACAACGGGCATGGCCGTCGCCTCGCTAGATTAATTATACTAATAAATAAATAATAAAAACAAGTTGTTTGCTAGTTAAATAACTATGTGGAACACTTGAAAATCTTTCTCGACCTATTCTCGGTCCGCCACTGCTTCACAACAAATCCTAGACAAGTGGGCTGTTAGTCACGCCAAACCTTCATTTGCTATCTTCTCCTCTTCCCCACCCCCTCTCCCGATCAACCCTCCTTTACTTAGGTTCTAGGATACTTTTAATTACATAGTATCATCTTAACTACTTTTTTCTGGTCCTTATCACTCCAAATTATTCATTTCTTTTAACTTTATCGGATCTTTCCATCTCATCAAGCTCTGATCAGCTTTCTGAAGTTGAGAACTCTATAGCTAAAGCTCAATATTCTGTACACAGCATTACAATGCAAAATTATGGAGACAAATCTTCGACACTTCAACAAAAAAGATGAAGAGTGCTAGATTTACTGCAAAAATGTGCGAACTTTTGCACGCATTCCCCAAAAAGTTTAGCATCGTGTCTTCTTTTTGCTACTCGTTTCATGTCAGCTGTTTGAAGTGTGTGAAGCCCAGTTCTAAATTAGTCTCAAACATTCTTAGCAGGACGCTACTTCTTCCACCGCTTAAATCTCCGGGGAGACATCTGTTCATGCTAAAGACTATTCTCCATTAATCATTTAAGCCTCTAGTCTTCACTATGTACGGCTTGGGCTTGCAATCAGGTGGTACGAACATAGATCAATTTTTTCTCGATTTTCAATTATCCCGGGTTGACAGTTGGTAGTGAAAAACAGAGGAGGTCCCAAAAAGCACATCTTAGTCTTCTTTGACTTCGAGGAGCGAAAGTGTTTATCGAAAAGCTTCTGTGGTTCAGCCGAACACTTTCAGACAGCATCGCTTGGGGTAGTTTTCCAATATCGAGGTGGAACTACTACTTTTGAGCTACTCTTTTATCTTTCCAATATCCAGTATAAAATAATCTGGAAGAAAATTGCTAATTCTATTTTAAAATTCGATTTTTCTAAATGGAACTGTGCAAGCCGATTTACGGTATTTGCATAGCCAATCACTGCCATCCAGTACTGTATCCATTGGTATCATGAAATCATTCGTAACTTAGCGTGCGTATTGCACATGATGCGCGCTACTTGACGAGCTGTAAGACTAGGACCCGTTCATCGTCAGTGATTTCTTTTTCTTTCCTTTCTGTTTTGATTTGGGATATGTACTAGTTGTTAGAACACTTTTCTAAGTTTTTAGTTAAGAAAAGTTTTACGAAGAACTTACTAGTGAAGGTGCCGTCAGTTGCAGCGCAGAGGGTGCAAACTCACATATTGAGTTGAGAATGGCTCAAAGATATATTATATCTAGTATCCAGCGTAATGCATCAACAACTCCAGAAATGATATTCCGTTGCCAGTTCACATTTCCGTAGAAATTTATTGAATCTGACCCTCTCTAATTTTTTCCAATCAGCCGCCAGCAAAGAATATTTGAGCAATGGGTTGGGTGCTTTGAAATATCTATTCATTTTATTCTACCCTCCATTATTTTGGGCCTAAGACGTGCATTTTTTATTGAAGAAAGTTTTATGATCAAGGGTTTTGATAACGTTGGTGTTAACTACATTTATCTCTAGCTGATTCAAAGGTTTTCGCATTCAAAAATATTTTTTATTTGTTACACTTGTATTTTTGCTTTGTGACTAACTGTTACATCTCAGCTTTTATGTATTGGCTCAACTATTTTTTACTTTTTATGCACCTCAATGTAAAGGTATAAGTATAAATATAAACATCTAGGGGCCTGCAAAGTACATTCTCACTATGCTGCTATGGGGTACTGTAGCTACAGTAAGGCCTGAGAAAAATTCCGACTGGCTTCGAAAGATGAAAAAAGTTTCCTGCATCCTCTTCCTCCCCCACTCACCACGGCTTCCCCTATTTTCATACACTTTCGCCGTATTACGTCAATTCAGCACCTGGCATTCATTGAAGCTCATCGAAGCGGTCCATAAACGGCGCGACACGATGAGAGTGCAGCTGTAAATCAGCAACAGCCTGTCCGGAAATCGCTAGCAACATAGAAGCGAAGCACTTAGTACGGCCGGATGTGCATTACATCGCGATCGAGTGCATCTATTCGCTATTTGACTCCACACGCTATATTTAGCCTTTTGGATATCTGCATTTGGAATTGAAACCGTTCGACAAGATGTTACATTTTATGGCTTAACACTCTGCTTTAGATGGCCAGAAGGAGATTCTTGTTTCAGTCTTAGGCCTCATTATTTAGTTCGGGTCATTCACTGACTTAAGTCTTCATTCAACTCGTAAGTGTCAAGACTTCGCTTGAATGTTTGAACTCCTTCTCCGATTAGGGCGCTATCGCCATGATCACGTCTTGATGTTCGGAAGCACTTCACCTTTCAAACGCAAACTTTTCTTTTACTTTTACTTTTCAATGGCCAACAAAAATCTCAGAATACTGTTTGCTCAAGAATTGCCAGAATATTAACAAAATTACTGGGGATTTACCGTTCGTATTCCTACGGTAGTCAAAGACTCTACAAGAAAGCAATGCGCATGTCCTGACTAAATGTCGTGCTAAGTTGATGTAATGCAAATTTACTTTCTTCGCTAGAATGCACTTCTTCTCATTCATAGAACTTTTCTGGATTTTTCAACGGAAATTAATTTTGTTTTCAGTCATCGTTGCTTTTCCTTCAATCTTCAATGTTTCATATGAGTGCATTTGCTGTTGTATCTCATTTTATTCCCATCTTTATTCAATGATGATGCTTCGCTAAACATCTATTTACTCTAGGTGATGTTTAGCAACCTGTTAGATACTCTTCGTTCATCCATCCAATCTGCATCTGTATTTATCTTACACTCATTCAACCATTTACTCGCTATTCGATTCTCACTCCTGTCGTACCATATTTGGCATCACAAGCGTTTGGTGGCTGTGACACTTTATTGCCCTGTAACAGAAGCATTCGTCTGTTTGGTCCAGCAATTCTTCTCAGTCCATTCATGCGCTTTATGTAGATAGATTTACGCTACAAATTAGTAAGCGATTCTTGAAAGCTGCTTTTTTATCCCGTTATCCTGTGTGCATATTTTTGAACGTAGACTGAGGCTAGAATTCACCCCTAACCCATGTCTTAATAAGATTTCGTTCAGCACTGGATCTCATGATCAGTTAGTAAGTCTGTTGTTTAGTGGCAATCAGTCGCAAAGCGGTGCTACTGATGAATTATGAAGTGGTTTGCAAGTCAGGCTAGCGGGACGTACACAAACCTTCTCGCACCTGCTCAACCGCTTTCACGCATGAAGTACTCTTCTGCTAATTGCAATCATCTCAACACACAAATCTAGATAATCAAATAACTTTTACATAACTGATCAAGTTTCTTATTGTTAGTCATATGGCTTTTGGCAGTTTATGTAGAGCAAAAAAGCAGAAAAATGCTTTTTTATAAAATGTTAATTTGCTATGCCTATTCTGTCGGTCGCTTTGGCTAATGTATCTTCAGGAACTAGTCTTGCCACTTTCAGTTGCTCGCACTGAAAATTTCAGATATGTTTAAAATCCATAATCGGTATTACATGGTTCACAAATTCCAAAAGTGGAAATAGCAGGAAATTTGCAAAGCACTTGCTAACAAGCTGAAGATTCTCATGAATTTCTCATAAGTATTGCTTACGCCTTCGTGAGAAATGGTTTTTCCTAAGCACTTTGGATAAACCTTTTCGTTTTGTCATCAACTCTTTTAGCCAGTGAAAGTATTACGCTATCGCGAACTTTTTTAGAACATCCATAAACCCTTAAAAATTGAGCATTTAGTTGCGCAATCGATGCAGGTTTTTCCTTCTCTTTCCAATGTTATGTTTTCAAACCGTAATCTTCCTATGCCTCTAGAAAATTGCCGAAACTCTTGACTAGTCATTCTAGCTCGAAATTCGGCTAGTATTTGGTTCCTGTTACGCACTTTCAAAAAGAATGGATGCTAGACAAATAGGGCCAATTTTGGGATATACGATAGTGCTTCTAGGTTCCTCCTATTCGCTTGGAGAGCGATTTTGATTGTAACACTAGTATTCCAGGTAATCAAGTTCACTTCACTTCGGAAGCTTAGGTTTTGGGGATTTTGTGTGTGCGTGCACGCTATATAAGCTCAAGAGCTGATTTTCTCTTGTATAAACAATCATTAAGAATTCAAAGATTAATTTGTCTTTTATTCAGTTGTAGTTATCGAAGATTTTCAAAAAGCTAGAATGAAAGTTTTCGAAATTAGGAAAGTTCGGCCGTTATTCTGAAACAAATAAATCACAGAGGAAATGTAGCTATCAGGAAGAATAATTTTATCGAACGATGTCCTGTTCGTCAGCTTTTTTATATTCGCAATGAATAGTTCTTTGGAAGCTTTGAACAGTGACAATTGCTACAGTATCTTGAATATTGTACTGTAGGGCTCCAAAGTGCATACTAGATCGCTCCAAAAATTCTCTCAATTCTCAACCTCTATTTTCTAGAAAGATCGTGTGTCCCATCCAACATATAACATGTCGATAATCATCTATTTGTCCTATCCTGACATAATTTTCTTCGGTAAAAACCCCCTTCTAAAAGCCATCCCGCCAACATAAAATGACTGCTCAACTGGTAGAAGTAAATGGTGTTCTTTCATTCCTCTTCTGTCAGTTTGAATTAGTGCTGGCTAAGATACATCTGTCATCGACGAGGCACAGTCATTACGTAGCGTTTTTTCGTCGTTCACTCCATCGCAACGCTTATAAACATCGTTACGGTCATAAGCGTTACAAGGCACTAAAGGCCTCGTACTAAAGCGAAAGATGAATGACACATCCGTACAAGTCGTTTGTGTCATATATCATTCAACATGCTAAAAGCGTTGTTCCAATTTTGCACCAATCGCGGTTTTTTGGAGGGTTCAGAATGTCTATTTATCAAATAAAATAAAAATATAATACGATAAAATCGAAAAAAAATGTTGATTTTCGTTTCGATGTTAGAGACTATTCTATTTGATTATTTTTTTGTAGTGCTCCTGGATTACTCTCATACTCACATTAATTCTGTCAGAATTATTGCAAAGCCATTATCTCTTTTGCACAAGTTGGATCGGACCATAAGTTTCGTTGTGTATGCATATAAGATGCAGTTTGCGCATTAAGTAGACGAACATCATCTATTTCCGTGCAAAATGTCCAGCTCTTGCGTACACTTATTTCATGTTAAAGTTGGGAAAATGCAAGGAATAGAATGTAGCAGTATTGTAAAAATTTTCCCCTCTTCAATACTCATGAGCTTTCTGATCATTTTTTAACACATCTCACTAACGAAGTGAATAACGTTTAGCCTGAAGTTATGTATTACTACATTTATTGAGGAGGAACCCTTCTCTGAGTATTACGTGATACGCATTTTTTCGAATCTTTGGGTGCTCTTAACTAATATCCTTTCAAATTCCTAGCCTCTTTTCATTCCGTTCTGAAATCTTGCTCAAAAACTTTTTTTTATCAAGGTGTTCCATCCTCTCTTACCAAACTTATAACTCTCATGCACATGTATGCGTTACGAGAATGAGAAACACGAGAGAACCAGAGAACGATGAAAAAATAAAAACGCTACGAACTTATGGAACGACCTGATATCATTGATTATACCCTTTACACAGAAGTGCGGAGCTGTACTAATGAATCTGCAGCTCTATAACATGTTTTATTGTGGAAAACTGACATTTTTAATTTTTTCCGTGAGTAAATCATCCTTCAAAGCAACCTCCAATGTCTGTATAGAGGCCATATCTGGAAGATCAAGCTGTTTCGTGCCAACCCAATGTTAAGAAATCAATGGAGATGAGAAACTCATTTGCTCACTTTTAATGTCTTATAGAGATTCCGTGATGCGCGCACAAATTTTCTTTGTTTTCATTTTGTCAAAACATTGTTCCAACGAAATGAAATCAAAAGAAAGCCGTGAACTCAACTGCACGTTTCTTCGAAATTGCAAGAACTGTTTTGAGAAAACGGCCAAGAAAAGCAGGTTGCTTATTGGGTTGTACAATTACAGTACTCTGCTGCAGCAACAAAGGTTTGTGATTGGTTGTTGCTCCGGAGTACGCTAATCAATCATTATAGCCGATAAGCTGGTTTTGTATGTGTCTTGATGTTCTACTAAAAATTCTTGAGAAATTTTTTCATCTGAACAAAATCGCTTCACATGAAATGTGAGACTTGAGGATAGGTAAAACAACTCGCCGCTACTTGCAAACCATGGCTTTAGCTTTACAAGTAATGCTCTTGGTAAGCCTATAGTTAAACCGATTTTCAAATTTTCCAAATCGAAGCTCGTGCAGCTAATCAGTATCAAATTCCAACAAAGTGAACCATGGCTAATCATTCGCCGTACAGCCTTTGTTCCGCCGCATTTGCACATTTTCTCGACCATTCAAGTTATGTACTTTTTGTGCTACGACCAATGTTCACTTTTCATTTTTCACGGTCCGACGCTTGTCAGCCTGAAACACAGTTGTCCTTTTTGGATGGTTTGGTTTCATATTTCATATTTCGCATTGGCGCACTTATGCTTTATGTTTGACAAGCGACCACTGCCTTAAAATCGTCTTTTGCATTGTTAGACTTATCCACTCATTGACGTGATCGTATGGTAGTAACAGTCATCAGTCTTGATAATTGAAGAGTTTTTTATCCGTTGAAAAAAAAATCGCACGATTTGTATCAAATGAGAAATTTTTTTGCAGCGTAAGCAAATCACAAGGAGGTTAGGACAACAGCCATTTTTCGCCCCTCGGCGCCACCTCTCCCTCGCTCACTCTCCTCCTCTCTGTTAACTTGAATCTTCTCGAAATATGTAAAATGTTCTTTTCTGAATTACCATGTAACCTTTTTCAACTGGCTTGGCGGCTGGAAGGCGTGGCTTTGTGACCTAATTAAGGCCGCTCGCGCCCGCGACGCAGTCTGTGTCTCTCCCGCGCGCGTGCTCTCTGATCACTGTCTAGCTCTAATCAATCGCCTTTCAGCCGCCAAGCCACTTGAATCAAAGGGATTACTTGCGTCGGTGAATATAGGAATCTCATCTGTTGCTGTGTTGATTATTCCGGATCTGTCCTTGAAAACAGTCTCATAGCCGAATTTATAGACTGTTTCTGACGTGAGCCCGCTGTTATTTCAACACTTTGCACCTGCCTCTCCACACGAATAGAATCTCGCAAATAAAGTTCTTGCGAACTTTATCGAAAATGGCGCCTAGAACTGCTCAAACTTTTTTGCTCGTACATCTAGCGCATTGTGTTAGCAGCTGTCGGTTTGCACTTAACCACACATTCGACAAAATCTTGATTCATGTTCGTTTATGCACCGATAAACTTCATGTGTCGTGTAAATCTTTTACGACCGCGACACGCTGGCAATGCGTCGGAGAAGCCGTCAACTGGGTTCTTTACGCCCCTATTGTCGTCTATTTTCCCTGCTAGATTTATTTTCGTTGCCCAGTCACACAGGTCTCCAGACTGGAGTAACATGATGATTGCGCGTAAATTTACATCTGCTACGGGGCACCAACACTAATTGGATATGTTTTGCGTTGTGTTCATTTAGAGCAGACGCATACGCACACACATGCAAACATCCGTCAACGCTTTTAGCTTATGATTTTTTCTCTTGAAAACTTCATATTATTATAAAAACACAATACCAACCGTCAAATCTGAACTGGTATGTGCAGACGGTCAGTTTTCCACAAGAAAGTTCTAAAAATACTGGCCGTATCAGTGAATATTAGTGTTTCTCACCAGTGGACAGTGTAATCAACATGAGGAACTAACTCTATTAGTATTTTGAAACATGAGACTAGCATCATAATTCTCGAAAACAGTTTTGTATTTTTTTATTTTGGACACAAAGAATTGATGAATGCTCTAAAACATTAAATTTTGGATTAAGTTTTATGATCTACTTTTTCTAAAACGATTGACTTATAACTTACATGTACTGGTCGAAGTTTGTACAAGCTATCTTCTGTATTCTTTCATAATTGTTTTAATTTTGTTACAATTTTCACATAAAAAAAATAAGTAACAACATATCATACATATCAAAGGCTACATGTAATCTAGGCTGCTAGGTTACATGAACATTTTTCAAATTGATTTCTACTTGTGTTCCAACCTCATAGAAAACTTACAGTTATTTCTCGTTATTATTTCTTTCATATATTAAAAGAGACTGAAAGCATGTCCCGACACTACTTTATCAGGAACTAAGACCTATGTTTCATTTTTCTTATCGAAAAGATCAATCAGTATGAACTATTTTATCAAACAATTTTTGTAGGTGATTTTCTGGAGAGTTTTAAGTGTATGCTGCCTACATTTGTTCATTACTAAGGACAGTTTATACAAAAGTTTTATGTCACTCTTACTATCTTTGACTCAGTATAAATGAGACTATAGTCAGTTCATTTTCAAACAATAACTGAGTTGTCAGTTTGAAACGCATTCCAAAAGGCTAGGTTGTGCCGGATTTTATGAAAATTTGGCCAATTTCTATCATTGTGAGTGTATCAATTCTTAGGGATAAAGAATAGAATGGCTGCAGAACAATTAGATATTGGAAGAATATGTGCGGTCTAAATCAGATAAATTAAATAAATGAAAAGACCAAAAGAAAAGAAAGTCACATTCTAAAGCTAACTTACCTATGTACCAGTGGCGGTCCCAGGATTTCGGACCGGGGGGGGGGGGCGGAAAAATTTTTTTCCAAATGAAGGTGCGTGCCGTTAGCCACGCACTCCGAAAAAATTTTAGGAGTACTTCTCAAAATTTTTGCGGGTCCCGAAAAAAATTTTTTTATAAGGCTAATTTGAATTTTTAAAAATTTTAAAAATTATTTTAATTATTTACAAAAATAAACAAGTCGTTTGCACGTTTTTATAATCCATATAGGTAAGTTTCAAAAATTTCGCGAGCCATTCTCCGGGGGGGGGGGCGCGCCCCCCCCCCCCCCGCCCCCCCCTCGGACCGCCACTGCTATGTACGTCTTTGAATCTCAAAGATCTTGCTGCTTTTCTAATTACCTTGAATTAGTTTCCGAGAATAGTTTCGTAGCTGTCCAATTGTGCCATTTTCTACTCCCATTTTTACCTTTAGACAGCTGTCTCCTTTCGTCACGAACCATTTGTCAAGCTTTAACCATTTGCGGAATGTTCCATTCAGTGTTGCCAAGCAAAGAGGTATAAAAACCAATTTCAATTTTCGACAGCACCACATCTGTCAATTGTAATTTTTGAAGCGTATACTATGCAGTAAACTCCTAGAACTAACTAGTTTAGATAGAAAGTTTTTGAAATATATTGCTGATTCGTTTCCGTCAAACTTTTTGTTCTTCAGAAAAAAAAGAGTCATGGTGCTGTTAATCTGATTAGAGCACTTTGAGATGTTAATCAAAAACTAGCGTACCAAAATTTTTTTGTCTTGTTCCTCCCCTCCCCCCTCCCCCCACTTCCACGCATGACTTTTTGAAGAAGTACTTTGGACACCTTGGACTTTTACGAGTAGAAGTTCAAGAAGCTTAGACAGAGTCACAACAAAATTAGGATCTCCCCAAGTGTGTCGGAGTCTTCCACTTCAAGATCAAGACGTCAGCAAGCACTATAATCTAATGATCTCTAGTGGAATCGAATTAGGGTTTCGAGCAGGTTTTTTCAAGCGTCGCCAGTTTTCAGAGAAACTTTTACAAGCACTATGATTGGATCACCTTCTGGTACATAGAAGTGTCTGTCTCGCTTGCTTTTGTCAGGTTATGTCTCAAAAAATTCAGCCATCATTCGCTCTTTGCTAAATATTTCCTGCCCTATTCCTCTTGTCCTTGGCATAGAAATTTATTTATTTATTTATTTATTATTTATTTATTCATTACACGCATAGGTGCACCAATAAAGAGAAAGAAAAAAATGCAGAAAGGTGATGTAATCTGGCACAGATTAGTGTATCCGTTTCAATTGCTGGAATGTGCGGGTCGTTCTCCTTCGCCAGAGGGTAAGGACTTCTCGACCGAGTACGCCGCAAAAGATCTATTCATTTCCTTTATCAAGCTGCTTAACTAAGTTTTTATACAGTTTTTATGATTTTTTTCTTCTCAAATTCAAAAGATAACGGAGCAAAAACGCTGAGTTTCTTATGTTGTATCTTTTTGAAATCAATTACCTAGAGCAACAGTTATGATACTTGTGAATCGATTTTGGCTCCAATTGCCTCCCTATTAAATCGTTGGTCAAGTGGAGTCAAATCTAATATGCTCTTATCTCCGAGAAATCTCGCCAATCTCTGATTTCCTAGAGCGTTGTCCTGCAATCGAAAGCATAAAGCTTGACTTTGTAGGCTGCATTGTTTGTGTGTCTTCTGCCATTCATCTATCTTCGTTCTCATGCGGGTTCGGACTCAGTTAAGCATAGAAAAACAAAAGATTGGCCTTTTTTTGTGTTGCAAGATCCTCTCAGGAGTGCTAACTGGTAGTCGATTTTGCGAAAATTCATTATAGCAATTGCAGCTGTAACACACTTAACCACTGCCATAAAGCTCGGCTGATGATTTCATCCACACCTCCTAACTTTTTTTCGTATTAATTTTGGTTATTGCATAAACCTCATTGTTTACTTAAACCTCTGAGCAAATGTTCTTTCTTTTTCACAAAATAGTCGCTTGCTACATATTTTAGCTCAAAGATTTTGATTATAGGAGACAGGTTTGGCAGATTAGCTAATTTCCAAGATAATAAAAAGCATGGGGCTCTAGTACCTCCCCCCCCCCCCCCCCCCCCCGCCCCCTCTGTACGATATCGTTTCTCTTTTGGTCCTCGTTCTGTAACCAATTCCGTGTAAGTCATTTTTAAAAAACAAAAGTTCACACCTTTAGCAGCTTTACTATAGAAAAAGTATTCCTGACTTTTCTCGCAAATGTGGATCAAAAACAAAAATTATCGTGCTTGCAGTTCCTCCATGATTCTGTTCCGAAAAAATTGAAGTGCTAAGCTGTTATATCTACCGGTGAACTTTTTACTGAGTTAACCAAGTCCTTCGATTGAGCCCGTAAAGGAAAGCACTACATGATTGTGATTATAACGTGCAAAGTCTTCTTTTGTTCATGATCTAATTTTAAAAAACTTTAAAATTGCTAAGCATTCTTAAAGACAGTCAAAAATCGGCACATCTGTAAACAATTTGACTTGGTAATAGAATAGCTTTGTTTTTCTTAAGGACTGCAAAGCAGAAAAATTGCTCAGTCCTCATGTTCGCATGAATTGTGCGCTGAAGTCATTTTTCAAATTTGCGATTCATGCAAGAATATCCGCTTATCTAATCGAAGTAATTTCGAGACTTCAGTATACTCTATTCATTATGTAATCAATGCACTCAGTTTTACATTCCGATTCGATGAAATCTTCTTCATAGCTGTTTCATTTCATTTTCGTCCGCATTACTAGCCAGGAGTACTTCCCGAGTACAAGTAAGTTTCTGGAAATCGCTTTAGTGCATATATCCTAATTTCACGCCCAATTTCAATAAACCGCTCAGTGTTTCGCGAAATTCATGAAGTTCAGTGGAATGTCTGAATACGCAACAGCTGCTTTTATTCGCAAACAGCCAATATTTTCCACTTGGATTCACTGTAATGCAGGTACATTCAAAACTTCGGAATCAAGCCCGTGCAAAAGTATCTAAAACTTTGGACGTGGGATGACGGAAACCAGGGTCGTGCAAAAGTGCGAGTGCGAAAAATGGGCGTTCACTCGTTTTGGGGAAAAGAATGTTGTACACTATTGGAACTTGCTGATTTGTAGAGGCATCAGTAGTTTGGCAATTATAACTTGCTAACTTATAACTAAATATGGTATTAGGTTGAATGATTTCTGCTATGCTTTTTCTTTTTGATTCTGAAAGATTGCAGCTGCTGAAATTTCAATCTGTGCTTCACATATGGGGCTGTCTACCCACCTTATGATGATGCCGCAAATGCACACATGGTCAACAAATCTGCGACGATTTTATGAACATACCTAATTTCCCTTGTAAAACTATTCTCTTCCTCTTCCTATGCTTTTTTTCCTCCACATTCTCACAATTTATAGGATTGTCTCTTCAACTTTGACAGTTTGATGCATTTGGTATCTTAAAGCGAAAAGTGAATGAATTATCAACAAAAATAATCAAGAAATTAGTTTCCAATCAAGGGGTTCAAGTTCAAATACTACTTTGCTCATGCTCTTTCAATTTAGAGGACCTGTGCTTTCAGAGATTTATTTTTCAAATCTTTGGCTGCCCCACAAATTCACTCAAAAGTTCGTTTTATGTGGGTGGCGTGGAAACCAATACAAAAGCCTTCAATTTCAACATCTTTTAAAAAGGTTTTTATGTTCGAATGCTTTCGAATAATAAAATAATAAAAATATGAGTTGATAGAAAAATCAGCAAACTCTGTTTTGTTCCTGCCAACGGAGCAGAAAAAAATCTGCAAAGCCTCCCAAGAACTTCTAATCTAAATATAACAATTTATAGATAAGAAATAATTACATAATTACAAAATGATCAAATACTCCTTGTCAGAGCATCTAATTAAAATAATCCTGAATAAAAGTCTAAAAGCAATTGTCAATTATCCTCCAACCATTTTCGAATCCACGCCCTTTTTCTCCTTCTACACACCTTTGGAATGAAGCTGACTTTCTCCTTGTTCCCAAACCTATAAATAGCCACTAACGCTACCCATTGTTAAGTCATTGGGCCCAGTGCTTGGTGTCACTAGGGCTGTCACCTCGTCGCCACTCATTCTCGTCTTCGGCATCAATGGCCGCAATTGAGTGCTGGTGGAGCCAGTGGAGAAGCGGAAGCGGCGAAAAAACTTCTGCACCCAGCGCGTCACTCGGGGGCAGCGCTAAAACGAGCATGTTTGGAGCACATTAAATTTTACGAGCTACTCTCGTCTCAGTGTGCTAACGTTAAAAATCACCTAAAATTACCCTGTAGATGATTGTTTTGCACCAGAAAGGGGGGGGGGGGAGAGACAGGGTGGCTTGCAACTGCTGTAGCTATAAATGTCATTTATGACTGAGTGATAGTTTATTTTCTAACTCTCGCATCATTTCGCGCTCAACTTGAACTCTCTGCTCCATTCAAAGTGCAACATTTTCACCTCATTTCTCCAGAAATTATCGCTTTTTCCGCCTCGAGGCGTTGATTGTCCTTGCCCCGGAAAGGATTAGTTCACTATTTTCCACCATCAATGCTAAAGTCTGACAATGCTAGTGTTTCCTAGCCTATCTCAACTACTCTTCCCCCGTCACAACGCAGTCACTACCCTACCCCGCTCACGAGGATCCCCGGGGAGTCCTCGGCGGCTATGACCGCTTCGCGTTTTAGTGATTAATAACCGACAAAGTGTGTATGATCTTACGCTTTTTTCAGTCCACGCTATTCTCAATTCGCCTACTGAAGCTTTCGGTCCCGTTTTACTGCAAAGAAAAAAAGGATGGCCCCTCTCCAGAGGGTCGTTAAAGCTGCAAAAATAGAACGGGTGGGGTTTCTTAGCTTGCAAACTGAATTTCCAATTTTTTACTTTTAAAATCTTAGCCCCCTCCTCCCCCCCCCCCCTGGGCCAAATCGTAGAGCGAAAATAACAGCTCATCACTCAAGAATTAGCCCCAGCTGCCAACCGCCAACTGACCACTGCTCGCACCCACTTTGTTTTTCATGTTGCCGAAGTGTCCTTCCAATCTCTCTCGATTTTTCTCCCCCCCCCCCTCCGGAACTTCCCCCATCAATCACGATCAGTACCTTCATAATTCCGCGTTCTTCTAAGCGTTGATTAAGCTAGTTGATGTGAGCAAATGGTGCTTTTACACGCACATCCGAGGTGTTTTCGCGTACTCGCACCGAGACTCATGGCCCCGCTAATCGGCCTAACATCTCTTTACCTCGACTCACACTAGAGTAGTCTGTAACATTCCTATAAAGCCATTTTTGGAGGGTAAGAGAGAGACATTTCCACCTCTGTACTAAATTTTCATATTCTATGCAAAATGAATGTTTTTCGACTGTACAATTTGAAATCTCAACCAAATCAACCAAAATTCCATTTCGAACAACTAAAGTACAGTAGTGCTTCCCTAATTTCTTCTTCCGCAATAAAAAGCTTGAACACCTCATCTCGTTATAACTTGGGTTTTTATTCCTCCCATTCTGTAATAGTAGCTGAGCATCCTTTATGTCAAACACCTCTAAATTTTGTAGTACCCATTCTGTTTTCACCAATCTTTTCACTTGTCTTGTGATAGAACTAAAAGAAGGCATAAGAAATTTTAATGGATATGGCACCCTGAATCAGGAACGAAATGTTCAAAAAAGACTCATAGTATCAACTTACTTTAAAATATATTATTCACACGAAACCTAACGACCACACTGCTTTTAAGTTATCTATGCTTTTGATTGTTTTGAGGAAACAAACTCTTGGTGGCATAAATTCAAAAAATTTGTTCAAAGCAATTACTACAAGATTCTTCATCTTCGGGAAGAAAATCAGAACCTCTAAGTGAATTTTGAAAACTGGTGATCCTAATAAGAGCTTCAACCATTCGTGGATTGGTTATCTCAGCTTCACCACTAGTTCTACCGCAATCAGTAAATAGTCATATATTTGCCCTGTTCTACTCAGAATGCGATTTGCACTATTTACTCTCATCAAACAATTTTATTCTAGACGGTGCCAAGAGAAGACAGGGAAAAATCAACTGTGAAAGTTTTTATCCGTGCTTCGCGGATCAAATTTCACTGCGAGGAAGAACACCTGACATGAAACGTTACCTGGCTGCGGTAATTATTAATACATCTCTCTCGCTTCTCGCTTATTTAACGAATCTTCTAGAAAGATACCGTACTCTCAAGATATCCTAGCTCCTCTATTATCATGATTGGGCTTTTTACTTCCCGACGTTTCTTCTCTTATTTTTCGCGCAGTTAATTCCAGAAATCTTCGATTATCGTAGTATTGGGCTTCTTTTCTCGATACCATATGCGTAGATTAAGCGTTTCACATCTGCTTAGCTGTGTTTTTAATGGTTTTCCGGCGAAGTACAAGCAGTCACTGACAGCCGTGTCAGTGCTTAATTCGTCCTAGTCGTCTTGTAGACGAAGGCTGCTTGCCTTCGCTAACGCGGCTAATCATCACAGCGGTTTCCGGCTCAGTCAACTCGACATCAACAGCCCTGACAGCTTCATTTTCTTGCAGAGAACACCTAACAGGGGTCTTCTACTAGTTTTCGTTTTCAAGAGCTGAAAGCAGAGCTTTCCGACTCCTATCATGCGCTTGAAATGTGTCGTTCGCCGAAGCTGCGAAAGCAGAAACGGCTCCCCTGGGGTTGGCGCAGTTATGATCCGCCTAGTTATCTGGCGTCTCAATCTTGCCTTTGACCTGGCAAACACTTGTCTCTTTGAAGCGGGGACCAGCCCCCGACGGGTGACAAACTCGACTTGAAGCACTCAATTTTCAGTAAAGACCGCAAAGGCGTGGTCATCGGGGTTAAGCCTCCCGACAAGTCTGGAGTTCACGCTGTTGTAAAGGCCTCAATGACTCAAGCGCAGAGACATTAGCTGTAAAAAAGACTTTTTTCAAACATCAAGAACATTTTCATCCCGCTGACAATTTTGAATCATCACTGTTTAGCACTGGCCACATTTTCGTTGATTCGGGGTATGCTATGTATGTTCAAAAATACTCGCTTATAGCATAAATTTAACTTTATACGGGACAATGAAAGTTTTGGCAGCCATATTTGAATAGTCTTTAAACTGCCAGAGTAATTCTGTTGAGTAGATCTCAAACCTTCAAAGGAGTCATCTATTCTTCGCTCAAGTTTTATTTCAATTTCCAAAAAATATAAGGGGATGAGGGATAGAGCGAAGCGGCGCAATTTTTATCAACGTCTTCTTATACCTAGGTTTATCTAAGGTTAGGAGGAAGTTAGGTTACTTGGTTCATTCACATTCATGGCATTCTTGAGATTCATTTTGAATACTGTTCTGCTGTAGAATAAAAGTACAGTTATCGGAAACGTTCGCTTAGCGGGTTTATCAGCAAATATGTACTCAAACGGACATATTTGTAAACTACTAAAATCGAAATGATTCGAATTTTGCACAACTTATCGCCACATTTCAGCTCAAGTGCGTTAGTTTGTTGTTTTTTAATACTATCTCATAGATTTCCATTTTTGATCCGGTCATAAATAAATGCCATTCAGCTCTATTCATGCTTAATGCTCGCAACAGCTCAGGCAAAATTCACAATAGAGCGTTTAGAATTATAAAGAGCTATAGTTTTTTTTCCAAAAGATAATTTCCACCTCATTTCACACTAGGAAATTGTTAGTAAAGTAGTATATGGGTTTTGTTGAAGAAATCCATATGCGTATTTGTCTGGATGGTAGGGGACTGCCAAAAAATTACGTAATATCCTGAAAGAGTAAAACAACTAGGAAAACTTTGCGGATAAAGGATATCAAGCATTAGGATTAGAAATAGCCAAAGAAGAGTGGAACCATTTCAAGCACAGCTCTCAAAATTTTGGAACGGGGCGCTGGTTTTTAGGCTGCGACGTATTTATCGCAGTAAAATCGTTAAAAGTGTAAGTTTTTTTTACAACTTTTTGTTAAAAATTTTTGAGGGGTTTTCGCTCATTTTTCGCTACAGTAATTATCACTTATTGTTAGCATTTAGATATGACACATAAAGCTCTTCTTTTCGTCATCTAATGTCTTCTTCTAGACCTTATCACTTTAGGTCATTATATCCTCTAATCACAAAAGCTGTTTTCTTGACTTTTTCCTTTCTTATCGCCATTTTCTTGATTAGTTTCCATTACATAATATATATTAAGAGCATTCTAGCTTTTCGTTTTTCTCCAAATCTGTTGCAGCTTGGTAGTTTTTTCCTCGACAGGAAACTCTCTCCTCTTATTCTTCAATATGGAAAATTGTCGCCACGCAATTTTCTACTTTTTCCTCGCATAACGAGGCCTCAATCTGCTGCCGTTATTACCCAAATCTAACGCACAACGTTGTCGACAACCTGCCGCGCCTTTCACTCATCAACTTTTCCAACTTCATTCGCTGCTAGAGTCCAAATTGTTCAGGTATTTTTAGCTAAAATAGAAAAAAATTCGTGGCAGTAAAAGATCTCAAGATCTCAGTTTTCAATATTAGTTAGGTTCCTCATACATACAACACTAGCTCAAATAGTGCTTGTGCTGGAGAATTTCATATCATAAATCGCATCTCCTTTTAACAACGTCGTACACCCTGAACGATGCTACTGTGAAGCAAAAAAGTGCCAAGACCATTAGAAACATTCGCATCTTAATTTATGACCTGCCGGCGTTTATGGCGCAAATGTAAGTGTATCTAAGTGTACATCAATTTAGTACTAGGCCAAGAAACTGCTAAAAAGAGCACTAGTTGAGATGCGTCTCCACGCATATCGTTGCAAGGGCTTTGAATCATAAACGCTTCATAAAAATCAAAGAGTTGCCGATTATGGTGCATCACCTACGCAACGCAAAGTCTGCGATTACAGAAATGCAGCGTATTTAATGCTTTTAAAAAAAGACAGCACATGCATATAAGACATGCAGATGCTAGAAGAGCAACTCATCCTGCCGAGGCAGGCATACCCCCCTCCCCCTCCCAACCAGAACCTTCCAAAGCAGTCTATTTCAGTTATAAAAATGCGGAAGTAATTTATTTTTACTGGGAAACAAGAAATTTTCTCAAAATTTTTCAAAAATTGAATCTGACTCTTCGAAGATTTTTGGCTTTCGCGATATCCTATTTTTCTCATGATTTGGGGGCTACCAATACGGTGAAATTTCGCGAATATAACAGAAATTTCTCGAAGGTCGTGATTAAAGTCACACCTGCTTATTGAAAAGAAAACTGTTCCCTTTTCTTTCCAGAACAATTCTTGAACGCCGATGCTATTTTGTTCAATATCTGATGAACATCTAGTTGAAAAATAACCTTTTGGTAATTTGGTAAGTTTAATATGGCAGGTAAAGTTCTTTTTTGTATATCTTGTTAATAGAAATTTTCGCCTATAAGCTACACTGCTTTCAGAGGTGAATTGGGAAAATGACAGACATCGCATGAAAATTTTTGATTTTAAAATAACTTGCATGGTCCGCATAGTTTTCTTTACTTTTTAAGAATAACATCTAGTAGGCTGCTCTACCCCGTCACTTTTTTGTGTGTCGGCTAGCTTTTAAACATCACACAACTCATGACTTACCGCCACAAAAGAGCAGCTGAAAGTTTATGACTTTCAATGATTTGTTGAGTGACTTCACACAATCTTCGTTGGCTGCGTAGGTTAAGGGTGGGAGGGGGAGGGGAAGGGAGGACGTAATCAAAGAATTATAAATTGCTCCATTTTTGTCAATGCTTTGGACTGTCAAAAATGTTCTTGGAGTGGTCAAGAAGCTTCTTCAGAACTGTCACGACTGAGGCGAAAGATATAAGGGGGAAGGGGGAGGGTAGTGGTGGCTCAGTGGTACGAGGCGCCGTTTTGATCGGATGTGATCAAGGTTCGATCCCTGCCCAGATACCGAGCGGTAGAAGTGTAGAAGTACGAACCTATTGCGATGTCCAAAAATGCTTATTACATCTTATAATAAGAGAATATCGAATATTCGCGCCCCCCACTTTGCTCTTATTCATCCACAAAATTTGCTGGCAAAATACTATTAGCTTTTTCAAATTCCCTCAGTCCGTGCCCTATTTTTATCCTTTCAATCAACCCCCCCCCCCCCCCTCCACACCTCAACTAAATGCAGCGTTGCTTTTCAGTCTTAGGTACGTGTTTGTGTTATTTTTGCATACAAATATAATTAACCCAGGCAATCGTGAGAAAGCCTCTTGTAGAACGTTCCAGAATCGAAGTCATTTGCGAGTATATCTACTTCCTTCTTTTTATCGGTATATCTGGATGTTTCTTAGGTCTTCTTCATCAAACAAAATTTTCCTAGCCTGTGATGGTTCAGGATGTAGTATCAAATTTCCTGACAAGACGTTTTCCCATTTTGCTTACTTTCTCGACTTTTTTGACTTGAAAGTCTCAGGTTTCCTAGCATCTCTGCATGAGCATCACTTGCTTCGAGTTTTGTTGGCGTTTCGAGAAGACTTTCGATGCTTTAGATGCTAATAGGGACCACAACAACGTAATAAATCCAATCAACATCGATCGTTCCTAATCGTCAGTGTTTCCCTTCCATTCCAATTGGAGTAAGCATGTCCATTTGCTTTTTTTCGAATTCATAAATCATGATTTGAAAATTCCGCGACACGCAAAAGTCAGTTTTAGCTGAATTATTCTGGCATCAAATCCTCTCCTGCAACTTTTGCTGCTTAGCTTTTCTCTTGTACAGAAAGCAGGTAAAATCCTGTTTGATTTTGATATTTAAGAAAATGTTTCATAGACAAAAATCGTGAGCGAAACAAATAAGAAACATTTATAGCAAAGAATTCTTCGTACTTCGAAAACCTATATAAATAATACGGCTTCAACAAAATAGGTTTAATCCTTGAAAACTTATTATAGGGCATACTAAAACCGAAAGCGGAGAAAGCAGCATTGAGATTGAGATAATCTTCAAAGCTGCAAATATTTTTTTTTAGGTTTTTAGCTGAATTGTACAATCTGAAGCAGTAATCAAAATTTCTACCGAATTCGCCTAGATGACCATGACAAGCCCTTTACCAAGATTAGAGCAACTTTTGTGAGTGGCAAAACTTAAAATTCACAGGAAAATACTTTACAGTTTTTCTCTGCATTCTTACAACGATAATATTATGATAGAAAGTTCACTAACCTATCTAATAAACTTTATAAACGTACAAAAATAACAAGTAAGTATACATAATTCTAGGTTTTGTTTCTCACTGTGGAGTTCCGAGGAAGACCGAGAACTCATTTTAAACTCCGTCTAAGGGAAGGAACGAAAGTAGTGGTTATGTTTAGTGTTCTCACAAAAATATTCTTAAGATCTTTACTTGTGGTTGACTTCAAAGACGTTCTCATTCCTTTTTTTAATACTTTATCGCCTTTCCTTTTACCGAGTGATCATCTCAAGATTTGCTCATGGTCTGGTCATTAAAAAAGTTCAAACTTGTTTTCTTTGCTCTTCTCAATGCCTTCACTTTTCATTTGATAAAATTGCTCCATCTAAAATATTGATTAAATTAGAAGAAATTAGGTGCATACGGTTAACTACACCTATTTGATTTCACCATTATGACCATAAATCGACTTAAAATCGTCCATGTTTGCACTTCCTGTAACGTTTACTACAAATTCGATCTATAAGAACTAGTAATAAAAAAGTTGGGCAAGCGACGTATTTCAGAATATTTCTTTCCTTTTCTAGAGTAGGATTTGCGAAAAAAATCAAAAAATGTACTTAGTGATGAATTTGCTAGGAGAATCTTATTACGGCGCATAGATTTTCATAATCTCACCCCACCAACAAGTGTCCGCTTTGTGTTTGCTCACTCGATATCGCACTCCAGGCGTAGAGACTATCGTTAGTCGGAATTTTTTTGGCATTAGTAGGCTGCTGACTCTGGCTTGCCTTTTTCCTGAAAAAACCCTATTGGTATAAGTCACTTCTGATTTTGTAAATTTCCAGGATTTCTAAGATTAAAAAGCTTAAATTTCCCGGAAAGATCGTTATTTCAAGGGGAATCTTTTTTCTGAGAAGCTCTAGTTGCCAAAATCATTGACCTTAACATCTGTTTCCACCTCTGAGGCTCTCAACTGTTCTTTACTCAGCTCATCTATTATTCACCTTTCCATCACACCTTCGGGCCAGGTGTTTCCAACAACTTAGCCAGCCATTACTCACATCAGGTTTATGTTGGTTTGCCCTCCATTAGTTCACTGAAAGCACTTTCGTCCTCTCAAAACACCTCGGTTTTGCTCTTCTATGGCAAATTTTTCGTTAGAAAATTCTTTGGGAATTGTTAATGAATCACTGAAACTTCTACGAAGCTATGTCCAACTTAATTTTTCAAACACAATTGTTTGAACAGTTTTCAGTGCATTTATTTGCAAAAAACAGTGCGATGATGTCATCGTCGCCTATTAGGCGTCATCTTCTTTGTTATCCCTCTAAAGGAATAAATGTTGTTAATGGGTTTTCCTTAATATTACTGGGATGCGGCTTTTATGATAGCCGCATTTCTTCTCATGGGCATAGGATCTGTTTTTCCAATCTGTTTTTGTCTTATCCGATGTCAGCATCGCATGATCCCTATAAATTTGTGAGCCAGTCGACCTAAGGGCGAACGCAACTCATATTCTAGGGTCGCTCATAATTCTTTGTGCTTCCTTCATTTTTTAGATTTTTACTTGCAGAACGCTTTCTTAGCCTCTGATTCAACTGGAATGGCGGCTGGGAGGCGGAGCTTTGTGACCTAATTAAGGCCGCTCTCACCCTCAACGCAGTCTGCGACTCTCTCGAGCGCGTGTTCTCCGAATATTCTCTAGCCTTAATAAGGTCACGAAACCCCTCTGTCGCGGCTCGCGCGATGCAAGCCACTCCTCGAAACAGGAGACCGGGAGCGCTGGCTGTCGCGTTACTTGGCGCGTTATCAAGATCGCGCCAAGACCTCTCCTGCTGGGCGCGTTGCCAAGTCTCAGGGTATATAAGGGCGCGTGGGCTGCGGTCTGCGCCTCCTTGAGCTTCGTTCGTTATCGATTTTTTGATGATATCAACCCGCTGGCAGCGCCTCCAGTAGCTCCCGCAGATGATCAACGGTTTCGAGCGGTTGAGCCTTTTGATATTCTTCTTGTGCATGGAGACGCGCAGCTAGTATTGTAGTCTAACAAGCAGCGGAAAGGATTGCGGGAGTGGAGAGGGGACTCACTGTCCCGTAAGGGCTAGGGTCTTGCGGCTGACCCTTCGGAGAACCCGGAACTACTCGTGTTGGATTCGATCTTCATCAGGCATCGGCAGCACGGGACGAGGCGGCTCGTCCCGTGCGTATTCTTCTTGTCCTGGAGTAGTAGTAGTAGTCTGAGTAGGGTTTAGTGAATTTTTAGTAGTTTTAGTATTTTTTGTTGTTCTATTAGTTGTTGTTATTTTGTGTAGTTTTAGATAAATGTGATGTAATCTAGTCGTGCGTGTGATGTTCGTGTCGTACGGGTTAGAGGGGTGTAGGCGTCGAGCAGACGCGCTAGAGGGCGCGCACTAGCGTCGAAGCGGTAGATCCTGGAGTCAGGAGTTGTGATGTCAGGCGGACGAGCACTGGGCGAAGTGCTGAGCACACCGAGCCGCAACATGGTGCATCGACGCCGAGCGCATGGTGGATGATGTTTTCCGCCCGCGCATGGAGCCTGTTGTTTCGTTGGTCGTGCAGGATGACATCGAGTTGGACAGTAGGAGTCAGCGTCAGTAGGACGCGCTGTTTCGTCCTCCATGCGTGCGTAACGGACCCGATGTCTACCACGCTCAGCACGCAATAAGAAGATCAGGCACTCAGGAAGACCGCGATGAATACCTACGTAACCAGTAGCAAGGCTGCGGGGCTAGCCAGGGTGCGAAGCACTTCGTGTAAGCGCGGGGGGAAAGTCGGGAAGACTGTGGCAACTTGCCAACTGGAACCCCAATCGATCGAGCGCCCACGTCGTGCAATACCTGGTGAGCCTGCTGTGCTAGGAGGAGCTACTCAGGTGCAGGGCCGGTGTCGTCAATTGGCGGGCTCGACAGGGGGTACCGGAGAGTACCAGCGGCCGCGCAAGTCGAGTCTGGGTAGTTTTAGTTGTTGTGTGAGAGGAGAGTAGAAGGATGAGCAGGATCGCCCAATGGATCGCGGGAACGCACAGGAATACGATTGCAGAAGGAAGAAGATGGATAGAGTGAAATGGAGTCGCCAGATAGGTGCGCACAGAGCTGTATCGTTGTACGTGCATTATGTATTGTATCGTCGAGCACGATTGCGCAGGTCGAGGGGCGCGATTAGAGTTGTATCGGAGTACGCGTATTTCGCACTGTATCGTCGAACGCGCAGGAGCTGTATCGGAGTACGCGCCAGGAAAGTTGGATCGCAGGAAGATCGTGGAGAGTTGGAACGATTGTGCGTGGATAGAAGGGATCGAAGGAGCGCGATTTAGAATTGTATCGTCGCACGCATAAGCAGTACTGTATCGTCGAACGCGCCTTAGTATTGTATCGTCGTACGCGTATATAGAGTTGTATCGTCGAATGCGTTACAGAGTTGTATCGTTGTACGCGCTATCGGAAGGCGATGGGACGAGGATGGAGATGTTGTGAGGGTCGCGCAGAGTTGTATCGGTGGACGCGCGAAGATGGAGTTGTATCGTCGGACGCGTGAGGAAGCGCGAGGGGAGGGGAGCGGCACCGTCCTATACACATAGGAGCTTGGACCAGGACCGGGGAGACGGGAGTAAGTTGTATGTAGTGGGGGTCACATGTTTTATTTAGTATCTATTATAGTATTGGAGTTTCAGTAAAGTGTATTATCAATAGAGTATGTTAGTGTGGGCGAAATGGATACGTACTAGGGGCCCTTGCATCCGTAGCCTGTTAGTTCTTCTTTCACATCACTTCTTTCTTTTCGCTCTACTGTAGTTTAGTTTTCTCTACAACCGGTATTAGTCTGTCCCCGTAGTCCAACCACCTGTAGTCCGTAGTTAGTGTAGTAGTTTAGTCAGTAGTGCAAGATTGGCCCAATTCGGACCCGTAGTGACCTCTATCCCCGGCGTAGTGCTACATGGGGTACCGTAAGGTATAGCCTCTTTGGTGCAATAAGCGCACTTGGGCCCTTGAGGCTTAACCCCTTTAGTTCGCCACTACCCCTAGCATAGGCGGAGAGCAGCCGTGTTAGGAAGTTCGACTTGCCGAGCAGGATGCCGAAAGGATACCATCGAAGGATAGATGACAGAAGAAGACGGCAATTGGAAGGAACACGGTTTATTTTAGGAACTGGTTCAAGTGCCCAAGGGCATCGTCAGATGACCCCTCCGATTCGCCAATAGGAGCCCTTAGTAGTCTCTGGCCGGCCTCCGGCAGGTTACTTGTCTTGGCACCTTGTTATACACGCGCCACTCAGTGTCGCGCAGGTTCTTCAGTGACACCCGGTTGTATTATACCTGTTTTGCCTTACGCCTTTAGGAACTCCAGTCGTCGGATCACCCCGTTGTCGTTATCTAGTCAGCATAGTTATCCTCTTCATATTTATTCACGTCATGTTTATCGTTTGTGTATATATAGTTTTTCTTTATTGTTTTTCTTTCCTATTTTTTCCAGGTAATGTCGATTTTCGGTGCCCACAAAGCTAGGATCACTAAAGCCGCCAACGCAATCCGCAAGAAGATCGCGGAGTTTGACGAGGCCATCTTGGAGCCGTTGGATTTTACCATCGAGGCAGGTAGAGATCCACAGCTTGTTCTTAGTCGTAAAAGTTTGCTATTTTTCCATTTTACTTCTTTCGGTCGTACTGTTGATTCTCTTCGTGCCCAGCGAGAGAAGGCCGAGGAGTTTGCTCGGCAGCACCCGGACGAGAGCGGCGAGCTCCCCCTCCTCCAGCAGATTCAGGACCATTGGGATGCCAGTGGACTGGATGACCTTGTGGAGGAGGCCGAAACTCTCCGGGACCGTGTTGATGCTGCCATCAAACTTCTGCCGAGCTCGGAGGCATTATATTATTTTCGCAGCTCTACTGTTCCTCCCTCTCTTGTTAACCCTACCCCCAACCCCACCCGAGACCCCATTTATCCCCAGCAGCTCGCGCCTGATGTAAGAATGGAAATCGCGAGCCATTCTTCATCGCACGATAGGGATCGTCCAGCTGATCCCGAGGCAGTCGTGCCAGCGCGTCCAGCACCCCCGCCAGCATGCGCGCCAAGTGTCGCGCAAGGATTCGACAACCCCTCCCATGACCCTTCGGCCCACCCAACTTTTGTGAATCCCCCTCCAGTTCATCAGTCGAATCCATTCAGTTCTTTTTTAGTCCCTAATGTCAATTCTTCCCCTTCTTCCGTGGAACAGACGTTGAAGTTGCCTACGTTTGAGATTCCGACCTTCCATGGCGACATCGACAATTTTTTGGAGTTCTGGGATCTCTTCTTGGTAGCCGTGCACAATAACATCAACGTGCCAGCATCGATGAAATTTATGTACCTCAAGTCACATCTGAGAGGACCAGCCGCGAGCATCATTGCCGGTTTTCAATCGACGGCAGAAAACTATGAGGATGCAGTACGTACCTTGACGAATACGTACGGTAGACCAGAGATCCTCCGCAATAGGCTGTGGGATAAGTTGATGCAATTGCCACCAGCATCAGATTCGCCAATGTCGCAACGCGCGACATATTGTACCGTCAAGGCTATATGGACCCAGCTTACACATCTCAAGGAGGACTCTAGTGCTATCGGTACTCTCAAGATTATTCGTGCTAAATTCCCGAGACGGACGCGCGAAAAGATCGGCGAATACAAGACCAAGGGAGACGCGATGTGGACAGTTGACGAGTTACTTTCGACGTTGGATACCATCATCGACAGATTGGAAACTATTGAGGATGCTGACCCATCAGAACATTTTGCGTATAACTCCCAGGCATCAGTCCGTCATGATTCTTCTTTGCCACATAGGTATCCGAGCGTGAGCCGCACCGATTCAGCGTTTACGCGCTATCGTACGTCATCGTACTATCCCAGACGTCCGTCGGTATCGCGCACGCCATCACCCTACAGTAGGCATAACAGACCTCCAACTCCGTATTACCCTCGTAACGCGTCGCGCAGCCCTAGCAGACCACGCTATGCGATTCCTTACGAACCATACTGCGCCTTTTGCCGTGATCCTGGACATCCATCCGAACGATGCAACATCGTGCGAGACGTAGCACAACGCAGATCCATTCTTGTTCGTTACAGATTGTGTTGGTTGTGTCTATAGCGAGGTCACGGATACGCTCAGTGTGATGCGCCATTGTGTGAGTACTGCGGCAGGATACACCATAGAGCTCTCTGTTGGAATCCTCCGCGCGCACGTACGCCACCACCTCCAGCGAATGGAAACACCAGGCGTAGTCTCGATAGGTTTTACTCTCCGAGACGTGTGCAATTTTACAGAGAGACTCAGGGATCAGTGCCGCGCGCATATCGAGGTTACTCGCGCGCATCGTCATCGCGTAATGCTTATCCTAAACCGCCATCACCATCCAGGCGACAACCTTCTACTTCACCGGCTAGACGCGCCTCTTCGGCGCGCAGGTCGCGTAGTATTTCCGCAGTACACAGCGCCACCGGTACTCCTGATCAACCCGTAGCTAGCGTGGACGAGCAAGCAGAGCCCCTGGATCATCACCGAATTCGCGTAGGCTCTCACTCACCATCATCTTGTATATCTGTGTGTTCGCAGGAATCAGCGCAACCGCGCTTGATGGTAGTCCATGCAGTTACGAAGAATTATAAGACGGATACGGATGAGTTGCTCACAGTCTTTTTAGACAGTGGCTCTCAATTTAGTTTCATTTGCACCTCGTTAGCCAAACATCTAGGCTTATCATTTCGTAACATCAGGACATTCACGACTCTGACGTTCGGTGGTCACCAATTCACGGAAGAATCGTCAGAGGTTACACTCATACTCTGGGACCAGTATAACTACCCGATCTATCTCGATCTATGGACGCGCGAGAGGATCACGACAGTCCCACGGACCAACACCCAGAACGACAAAGACATCGTCGATTTAGGAGACAGAGTGGAAGTCGATGTACTAATCGGGATAGACAATTATTGGCGTATTGTGGACCTGCACAGGAATGAGAAGTTACCATCTGGCCTCATACTGTCGCACACCAGATTTGGACCCGTCTTGTCTGGACAGAAGCATCCACTTGCCACCAACACCCTGTTAGCTACGAAGACTCCGCTCGATGATGACGAAGTTGCAACCCACCAGTTGATCAAGAGTCTTTTCGGCTTGGATTTGGTTGCAACGGAAGAGGAAGAGAACACAGAAGATGCTAATACCATCAAGCATTTCTACGATACCGTTAGGATTGTGGACGGCAACATCTATGTGTCCTTTCCATGGAAGTCAGATCATCCTCCGCTTGCCGACAATAAAGCTTTAGCCTTTCGCAGATTGCAGAATCAGTATGAGAAGTTCCGCGCCACACCATCAGTTTGGAACGACTACTGTCACACTATCAATGAGCAGCTGAAGATGGGCATTATAGAGGATGTTACGCGCGTTGCCGCGCAAGGCCCTAACGTGTACTACATACCACACCAGGCAGTGTACAAGCAAGAGAGCGCGACTACTAGGCTACGGATTGTCCTTGACGCGTCGAGTCACCAGAAAGGAGTCCCCAGTCTAAATGACTGTCTCCATCAAGGACCTTCTCTTCTGCCGGATTTAGTTGGAACTCTGATGCGAAGTCGTTTCCATCCTTACATTGTCATTGCAGACGTCGAGAAGGCATTTCATCAGATCCACTTACATCAGGATCAGAGAGACTCAACCAGATTTCTCTGGTTGAAGGATGTGCACCAGCCACCTTCTTCAGAGAATCTACGTATAATGCGCTTCGCGCGTTTGCCGTTCGGCGTGAACGCATCACCGTTCCTACTTAGCATGTCGATTAGATACTTTCTTGAGCAAGATCCAGCCAATCGCCTTAAGGAGGAAATACTTGCCAATACTTACGTGGATAACGTTATAGTCGGAGCTAAGACCACCCAGGAATGTGTAGATAAGTGTAAGGAGTGCAAGGATATTTTCTCTAGGATGCGCATGAACCTTCGAGAGTTTATGTCTAACAACCAGAGAGCGATGGCTTCGATTCCTCAAGATAGTTGCATGTTAGCACAAGGACAGTACGTCGGCTTACTAGGAGTCAGATGGAACCCTACGCTTGATACACTACACGTGCCACTCAACATCGCGCGTCAAGCAGTCACGAGTAAGAGAACCGCGCTACAAGTTTACGCGTCGACATTCGACCCGCTCGGACTATTGGCACCCTTGTTGATAAAAGCGAAAATGTTCATTCAGGACCTTTGGGAGCTCGGATATGGATGGGATGACAGCCTTACCGACGAAGATATCCAGAAATGGAACGCGATCGTGCAGGATATTAGCGGTTTTCAGCTAAGCGTACCGCGCTACATTGGTGATACCTTCGAGGATGCATATGACCTGGTCGTATGTTCTGACGCGTCTAAACGCGTTTACGCTACTGCCATCTACATTTTGACGCGCCCTCGTCGCGGTACACCTCGATCTACTTTGCTTTTCGCCAAAGCAAAGTTGGCCCCTCCCGGTGCCATCACGATACCGCGCATGGAACTCTTAGCTTCCCATATGGCAGCTAAGACAGTACAGTTTTTGAGGGCCCAGCTGAAGGTCAGGTTCTGCTCGATCAAGTTTCTAACCGACTCACAAATAGTCCTTTATTGGATTCACTCCCAGAGACCACTTAAGACCTATGTGGTTAATCGCGTCAAGTATATTCGTCGTGTGTTGGACGAGCTGGAAACAGAGAAGATCGCTACTGGATTCTACTATTTAGCCACGCAGACCAACCCAGCGGATTGTGCTACTAGAGGAGTGACAGCCTCGGAGCTGCAACACCACATTTGGTGGACAGGCCCTACCTTTTTTGCGACGCCCTTTTCACAATGGCCATGCAAGTCTTTCCAGCCATCACAGCCCATACCACCAGGAGCAGAGTCGGAAGAACTTCGCATACCTGAGGCGGTCGTAAATTCGGTTAGTGGTGCCCAGGAGGCGTATACGTCTTTTGTGCCGTTTACGCGCACCAACTCCTACGTGAAGCTAGTCCGTATAACAGCGTACATTCTTAAATACGTGACTAAATTGCGTCATAGAGTCAGGACGCGCAATCAGCGCGAGGACCAGGAAGAACGTTTTCCATTCAACACGATGAATATTACACCCACGATAACATCGGACGATTTTATGGCAGCTGAGCTCGTGCTCATACGAGAGCACTACCGTGAGAGCCAGCGCCAAATGAACGGTACGTATGTGAAGAAGCTCCACACTAAGCGCGAAACGGATGGTACTATAAGAGTTGATATGCGCATGGTTAACGCGCAGATGAGCGATACGAGTAAGAATCCTATTCTTATACTATCGTCTCACCCCCTCTGCGAGAAGTTAATCGCGCATTACCATCATCAGCTCTTTCACGCAGGACCGTCACATTTGTTATCTGCCTTACGTGAGAGATTCTTTATACCTAGGCTTAGACGTTTCATAAAATCGTATATTTCCAGGTGTGTCGTTTGCAGGAGATATCAAGGTCGTCTTTATACCTATCCGCGCGCTCCGGATTTACCCGCGGAAAGAGTGACGAGGAGTCGTCCATTTCAGCACATTGGATTAGACTATTTTGGACCGATTTCCGTGCGCTTGTTGAACTGCGATTGCCATAAGGTGTGGGTCTGTCTCGTTACGTGCATGTCGACTCGCGCGCTGCACTTGGAAGTGGTAAGAGACAATTCCACCTTTCAATTTTTACTAGCATTTAGACGATTCATGGCGCGCAGAGGAACGCCGGATACTGTCACCAGCGATAACGCGCCGACGTTCAAATTAGGAGAGGAGGTTATTAACAATCAGCTGCCGGAAATCAGGGAAGACGCTGAGATGGACCAGTTTTTGACGAGCCATAGTATCCGTTGGACTTTCATCACTCCGTATTCACCTTGGAAGGGAGGATTCTATGAAAGACTAGTGGGATCAGTGAAGATCGCGCTGAAGAAGGCGGTACGGAACCAAATCCTGGATATTTGGATCTTCGAAACACTCCTAATTGAAGTAGAAGCCATTTTGAATACTAGACCGCTCTTTCCAGTGAATTCGGTTAACCCGAATGCGAATGCGGCCATTCGACCGATCGACCTGATATCACCTAATTTCAAGATAGCACGACTCAGGAACACTTTACCACGAAGGATCGCGCATTCGACGAACGATGGTTACCAGACGTTGAATACGCGCTATAGGATTTTGCAGAGCGATTTGGACTGTTTTTGGAACCTCTGGCAGCAAGAATACCTGAGAGCGTTAGCAGACAGAGAAGCTATACGCGCGAAATCCCGTCCTTCTGCAAAATCACCGCGAGTTGGTGAAGTCGTACTTGTGAAACAGGACGCGCCGAGATCCAGCTGGCCGTTAGGACTTATCCTGGAACTTCACACCTCACCAGACGGCAATGTAAGATCAGCCAAAATTAGAACAGGCAGAAGAAAAGTAGTCGACCGCGCAGTAAATCACTTGTTGCCATTGGAGATAATCGCGGAAGACGAAGAAGTTGTGGAGCGTAGTGGTAACAGCCGCGCGAAGGCGCAGCAACAACACCGTGGATTGTCTAGGAAGTGATTACGACAGTGCATTTTCCGTTATGTAAGTAATTTAGTCATTTTTCTAAGTTTTTCCTATTTTTCTAGTTAACCTATCTTCTTTTCTTCTTATTTGACTCGTTTTCCGTATGATTGAGCGCTATTCGCGCGATCAAGCACCTTTTTTCCGTCTAACTCTACCTTTAGCACGTGTCGGTCCCGGCGCGAAATACTGTTATACGATAGGACGCGACTGCGAGTGTCGAGTGGTCGGATAGAGTTGCGAAATATCATTGATCGCCTGCTCGACACCCATTTTTTAGTTTCAACTTGAGAGCAGCCGCGCTCGTACCCTTTTATTCCATTAGCATAGTATTCCTTTTTGTTGTAGTAGTTTTTGTAACTTTCACCCCCTTTTCGCGCTGTCTTGTATTTTTGTGCTCCTAGCATCCATTTAGTGTTGTTATTTAGAGCTCTATACGTTCTGTACGCACGATTGTCTCCACTGTCAATAAATCTATCTGTCACCAGTCGACTATTGTGGATCGAGGATAAAGAGGGAACAACACAAGTAAGAAGACTATTTTCTTTGTTTTTATTCCCCCTTGTTGCATAGGGCTCCCTCGGCTGTGCACGCCGAAAATTTTGCGCCCTCTCCAAAATAACAGTGCACATAACCCCTTATTCATCATTTTTTTGTTGTAGTTAGCCGCGCTTCTTTCTTCTGTTGAGCCCTCATATTGTTATTTACCCCATATCAAGCGCACTTTTTTCCAGCTGTGCGGACTTTCAACTTTCGTATTTGGCAACATCATGCAGCAGTCTTCGTCGTCGCTGTCGCGCACAGTTAGCCCAGACGCGCAATCCCTTGACGCAGCAGCATCAGCGCCTAGTACATCGCGCGCGAGATCACAAGGCCCGGCTTCAGTAGACGACGCTATTAGGAAACTGGCAGGCATAGAAGCGAGACGTCGCGTTGCGCACATGAGTAACGAGCTGGAATGCAGGCAGATACTTGCAGCGATTGAGCGACAGCAGCAGCGTTTACGCGCGCGCATCGCTAGTAATGACCCAGACGCGCCTCTTTTGCCTAACCCAGCACCTGATAGGATGGCGCCTACACTACCGCTTCTGCAGGACTCTGCAGACGCGCTGCCGCATACGGTAGAAGAGCTTACAGCCGCGCAGCTCCGCAGGGTCTATCAGTTTCTTATTAGGTCGGGCACGCCGCTAGCGCCAGTACAGCAGGAAGTTCAGCAGGCCGCGCTTTTAACACCTGAGCAGCAATACCAGGCCGCGCAAGTAGTATTCCATACGCGCCAGCTAACGGATGTGCTAGACAGCGCTAATAACGTTTTTATGAACGCGCAAGTTTTACTGCTGCGCAAGGACAAGATGAACTTGAGGTATGTCGCGCTGATGGGCCATATACACATTGTGCAGCACATCAGCACTGGAATCGCAGTCCATCGCGATCTTATCTTGGAGTATTTACTGCCACCTCTGTTTGCGCGCTCGCAAGTCTTTTTAGATGCTTTGGCCGCGCTAGGATGTACCGAAGCCACTATCACGGAGAAGACCATGGCCGCGTCAGCAGCGATAGCTCATGCCACCCGCTTGACGCGCACATTGGAAGCCCTTCAGATGAACTGTGTCATCTCGCGCCGAGGATTGAGTTTTACAGAGCAAGATCAAGAGTACCGCAGACTTGCCGCGCCGGCCGATCCTGGACCACCACCCTTGCAGCCGCGCACCTATACTCAAGCTCTGCGGATGTGGCAAGAGAGTTATGATGAGATGCTCCACAGTTCTCTGACTCACGAATTCCTTGACATGATCGAGCGAGAAGGTCTTAAGGTACAGTCCGATGAAGAGCAACCACAAGAGAGCCCAGAGAGTGAGCAGTCCTCGACTATAACTGTTTCTTCAGTCGCGCGAGACATCAGCGCTATATCGTTACCCGAAATTAGGAATTTGGAGAGAGAAGAAGTCCTACCGGAAGATCAAGGACAGACAGTGTCGCTTCAGCCGCCGGACGCGCAACAGGAAGAACCATCGCAGACATACCCGACGCGCCAATCAGCCCCACAAGAAGAACAGCAGCACCCAGGCCCTTCGATTCCACCGGAACACCGCCTTGAGCACATTCTCGACGCCGTGCTGGAGGCTGGGCAGGAGCCCAATCAGCCAGTGCAGTAAGCCGCGCAGCCAGTGAGGTTCGAAGGAAGATTTAGGCGAGAACATCGGCCGTGCGTTTTTTGTGAAGGGACGCGACACTTCAGCGCGGAGTGCAACGTGGTCAAGGACATGATAGAGAGAGTGCGTATCGCGCAGCAGAAAGGGATCTGTCCTAAGTGTCTTGCGGTGCATTATGGGAGCTGTTTTAAGGAATTTCACTGTAAGAACTGTGGTGGGGCGCGCCATCACCGCGCGTTTTGCATGCGTAACTCGGGTATAGATAAGAGCAATGTGCACATGCCGGCGGCCGCGTTTTATTCCTGGCTTGAAGAGCTAACCTACAACCCGATATCATCTGGGGAATTCCAGCCGCGCGCTAGAACACCGTCGCCTCAGCGTGGCGCGCGTGAGTAGACCTTGAGGGCGAGCTAGTGCGTGACAGTAACCTGGAAGGAGTCGAGAGAATGTAATATCTGGCCGTATGCAATGAGTTGGACGCGTGTGGAGATGTATGGTACGCACTTGATACGCGTATGGTCATCTGGCTGGAAATGTATGTGTGAATGGTTGATGCGGTGGTCGCGCGTCACTGTTGTGGTTGCGGTCATGTGGTTCGATGTGGAATGGTTGTCAGTGGTCACGTATCTAGCTGCTTAGTGATAAGCCCTCTACATACATTTATTCATATTTAACCACCTGTATGTATTTTTGATCTTGTTTAATCTCAGTTAACCGCATTTAGCCATTTACTTACCCACGTATATTATTTAGCGTTTGAGTTACTTTGTTATGTTTTACTCAGTTTTGCATCAGCACGGGCCGAGTTTCTCATATTCTTTTTGTCGCGCGCCCCTACTGTGCTGCCGATGGTAATATTTATTTTTGGTCATACTCGGTTAGGTGCTCTCCGTTGTGGACTCCAGCGTTATCACGTAACCACCTTCCGAACGTCCAAGTCCACTGTTTCGGGGGGGAGTGTCGCGGCTCGCGCGATGCAAGCCACTCCTCGAAACAGGAGACCGGGAGCGCTGGCTGTCGCGTTACTTGGCGCGTTATCAAGATCGCGCCAAGACCTCTCCTGCTGGGCGCGTTGCCAAGTCTCAGGGTATATAAGGGCGCGTGGGCTGCGGTCTGCGCCTCCTTGAGCTTCGTTCGTTATCGATTTTTTGATGATATCAACCCGCTGGCAGCGCCTCCAGTAGCTCCCGCAGATGATCAACGGTTTCGAGCGGTTGAGCCTTTTGATATTCTTCTTGTGCATGGAGACGCGCAGCTAGTATTGTAGTCTAACAAGCAGCGGAAAGGATTGCGGGAGTGGAGAGGGGACTCACTGTCCCGTAAGGGCTAGGGTCTTGCGGCTGACCCTTCGGAGAACCCGGAACTACTCGTGTTGGATTCGATCTTCATCAGGCATCGGCAGCACGGGACGAGGCGGCTCGTCCCGTGCGTATTCTTCTTGTCCTGGAGTAGTAGTAGTAGTCTGAGTAGGGTTTAGTGAATTTTTAGTAGTTTTAGTATTTTTTGTTGTTCTATTAGTTGTTGTTATTTTGTGTAGTTTTAGATAAATGTGATGTAATCTAGTCGTGCGTGTGATGTTCGTGTCGTACGGGTTAGAGGGGTGTAGGCGTCGAGCAGACGCGCTAGAGGGCGCGCACTAGCGTCGAAGCGGTAGATCCTGGAGTCAGGAGTTGTGATGTCAGGCGGACGAGCACTGGGCGAAGTGCTGAGCACACCGAGCCGCAACACCCTCCTTCCAGCCGCCAATTCAGTTGAATCAAAGGGTACATATAGAGTTGCATCAAAACTTCCCGTGTACATATTCCCACTGTCAAAGTAAATTTAGATTAACTTTACGGGAGATTCAACCATAAATTTGGTTTCTTAGTTCTTGAAGCTTATGACAGGATTGTCATCCAAAATTCAGCTTTCTGTCATAAAAAAGAATGCGAAGAATTTTCTATGTGAGCGGGAATACAAAATGCTCTCGTATGTGAATTTTACCATCTCTTTTTCTCGCTCCCCACCTTGATTTGCGAAAGGGATTTTGGATTTTTTTGTTTGGAATTTTGGACTCTCAAAAAATTTTTGGAGTCTACTTTTTTTCAATGTAGTGCTTAGTCCAGATTTCTGGTTTTTCGAGCTGGATATAGAAGTTTTGTAGAATTATTTGTAGAGAGGTGATCACGGAATTTGCGGCCTGAGCTCGAAAACATTTGGAACCAACATTCCGACACTTCACTTTCACCCCTTTTTGGGTCTTGATAATAAAAAAATTGCATGAGATTCTGAGCACACAACCAGCATGCACATTGGAGATTTGACGTCTGTAAAACAGTAAAATATTATCTTATTTTGCGAAGTTGATTTCTTAACTGTGGATTCCATTCTGAGGCACTCTTTACCTAGTGATATGGACGTTGAGTAATTGTAATTGCATTTGTTGTGGTGGTTGCTCTTCTTATGTTTAGACCTCCTTGTTTCCAAAGTGCATATCTCTGGCAATATTTTCTGAGCATACCTACTTTATTTAGTATCAGAAGCAGCTGTGAATAAAATGATTGGACACTTTTTGTTGAGCTGAATATCAATCACAATAGCAGGCAAGGTCAGGTTCGAGGAAATGCTCTCTTAGCCTGAGGTGAAACGAATGATCATGTGACAGGGCTTAGCACAGGTGGCTTATAAGTGAGCTGGATATCGTTTTTGGGACAAAAAGCAAAGGGGGTATTTTGTGGGTCCAAAATTCGTTTTTTTAGTTGACATTTCGTTTTAGTCAATTCGGGTGTTTTGTATAAGGGGTCAAAGGGGACTTCATGAAATTTTGCGAAAGTCAGGGAGACTTCGCTGCATCTTGAGCTTTGCCAAGTCATTCCGAATCTCAACGTTGATAGAAATACATTTTATTGTCAAATATAAACTCATTGACTACATCTATGTA
This sequence comes from Cylicocyclus nassatus, assembly GCA_958299035.1. Taxonomy (NCBI): domain Eukaryota; kingdom Metazoa; phylum Nematoda; class Chromadorea; order Rhabditida; family Strongylidae; genus Cylicocyclus; species Cylicocyclus nassatus. The sequence goes on along the minus strand of CATQJL010000316.1, from coordinate 90,364,123 downwards.
CTTGTTATTTTGGAGTTTTAGGCACCTGCAATGTCTGCCGCTGTCGATTTCACCATAGTGCAAAAATAGTTCTTTGATTTTGAATTATCAAGTGCTTTAGTACAAATCCGGATGTACCTAAACATATAAGAGTTTTATACTTTACCACGGGTCTATATAATTGGATGAGGAAGGAGCGATTCCTTGGTCTGAGTTGTCCGATATAAATTTTCACGACAAATGGTAAAATTTTGATCTACGATTCTCATTCTGTCTCTAAAAAATTACTCAAGAATTTGATTTCATGCCGTACAAGATCACTTCGGAGCTTTTTTTCGTCAAACTGTAATTTTTGTCCTACAGTGCCTAAAATCTTTGTGTTTTTCGATTTCTTCGTCATATTCGGCTCTGTGTTTCAGCTCGTAAGGTTTGGTTCAATCGTAGAACCTATTTTGTATCTTTCAGAGATGTCATGAAGTGTTGTCTAGGACTAATGTTGCTTTTGATAGGAGCGACACTCGCTTACAATAAAGAATACGCAAGTAAAAACTGTGAGTTTCTAGCTTTTTGTACTTAATCTCGATTTATGCTTTGGAAATTTATTTCAAAGCATAATTTGTTTATGATAAACTCATCAAAACTCCTTATGCTTCAAATTCCAATTTCAGTGCTAAAATTACGGTGTTATCAGTGCAATCAGCCTTTTCAATGTGGTCACGGTGTCTGCTATGGAGATTTATGCGTAAAGACGTCAAGTGAGTGGACTTATCCCTGATTATCTCTGAGCTACCGTATTCTACAGTAAGATGCAATAATTCCATAAAGTGATGGATAAGAAAGCTAAGTGGACTAGTGGATATAATATGTAGGATGTGGGGTCGCGAAGAAGCTGTTGAGAAATTTTTATAATTTTTTGGAACGGAAGAAAATTTTCGTTTCCGCGAACTCTTTTTTTCCGTTTTCGCCTGGTCGGATATTAGCGACGTTTTCCCGTTGCTCTAAATGCTGAAAATCTTAGAATTTTGGTGCGAAGTGCAAATTGGTGATTTAGTTCATCAAAAGCATATATACCGACACTCCACAAATAGCAAAACAATCTGTGGGAATTTTTATGCTAACGATTTTTCTCGCCTGTACTAGTTTTTTAGCTCAAATGAAGCGTAGAGAGCTCTTTTGTAGAGGTACTGGTTTTAATAATCAAAGAAGAAAATGTTTGAATTGTAACATCTTGAGAAATCTTTCAAAATCTTCATTTTAAGACATTCCATACTATTACGGACATTCCTTGCTGTATTTTTCCTCATTTCTCCATTTCAGTATCGCAGAACAATGCCTACGTGAGCAAAGGATGTGAAAACATAACGTAAGTTCCTCGAATCATTTCTAATTTTTCAAATCAAACCTTAGTGTACCAAACCATAAACTCTGCATGTTGGATAAAGTGCCGAAATTTCACTAACATGTGTAAGGAGAATACTGTTAAAACTTTGTGCCGTAGCTTGACGATAAACTGGCTCAGCTTTAGCCTCTTCTTTTCAAAAAATTATCACGGAAAATCTTTCTAGGGGTGGTGGTGGGAACTAATGGCGCAGCAGCTGTAGGCGCCGCCATGACCGTGTGAGACCACGGATCGATCCCATCCATGAAATAGGTGATAGTACCCATCAATTCCAGGAAACAGCAAAAACTCTTACTTGGTACATCAAGTGGCCCACGTGATCCATATTGCAACAGTCTAATAGTACACATAATTTTGTCAATAAGAACTTCATGGGACATGAGAATTTTTGTAGAATAGGAACTTTATGATAACTTTTGTACAAAATTGATAATAAGCAATTTGAAAACAATCAGTGGCAGCAATCTCAAATCAGTATTTTAACCAGAAAAATTTGCTTGGAAGACCTTCACGAATTTTTAATTTGATAGTATCTGAAAGACAAAACTGATTTTAGACAATTTTCTCAGAAACATTCTAAAAATGAAATTTCAAAACGTTATCCTTCGCGAAACCGGCGAAACCACGCAAAATTCTTCTAAAAGTCTTGTTTCTATCCAAAAACTTAACTCTTTTGCCATATATTTACAGGTACTCATAGAGAATATTGCATGTGAGACATAGTTGCATAAACGACTCCTTCTTATCAACTATTTCATAAAATCCCTGTGAAACGTAAATAATTTGATAAATTTGAGATATTTTATCAAATCGCATGATTATTGCACCGAATTTCTAGAATTCGAAAACTCTTTTATTTTCAATGAAGCTGCTCTCTCGGATAAGAAGGAGAACGAGTGCTTATTGCAATCAATGATGACTAAGGCGATAGCTCAAAAAAGAGGAAAACTTTTAAATTTTTCAGGTGCTAAAAAGCAAGAAAATCCAGTGAGATTCAATTTTTTTTTCTTCGACTTTGTTTGTTCTGTTACTCCTCCTTCTAACAACACGTAACAAAAAATGTTTAAAAAAGGTCGAATCCATTCTTAAAACATAATGGAGAATTCTGGTAATTTTCTTTGCATGAAGAATAGAATGTATTTTTTGTGACAGTTGTCCTTCAAACTGCTCATTTCCAGTCACACCATCAGCCACTACGAGCCGCAACTGAAACTAAAAAGCTACTGTCGTACTGAGGTCGTGTTCGGAATCGAGAGCACGATCTGCTATTGCCGCGACGCGGACTTCTGCAACGCGGCGCGGTTACCACGGGCCTTTATCGGCGGACCTCTATGCCTGCTCGTGCTCACCCTCCTATTTCTTGAAGCCTTGTGACAGAATGTACCTGTACATATATAGATCGTTTATGAACTTCTAGTCCCGCCCCTTGACTCTATGCTCCGCCCATTTTGTACGCGTCACACATGGATATTGTACTCTTCCAGCAAGTTTTCGTGTTCATTTTTGTTTTTTCCTGTGAATTCATGCAAATGTCTGTATTTGCACCAAAAAACTGGTCGTGTCTTTCAAGCAGTAGTCGATTGAATCGATTTATTGATTATTGTTCATCCCGCATCGACATATCAGACCGTGTATTATGGCTAAGAAATTTCTTATATAATTACTGTTCAGACAATTATGGAACTAATTATATATGTATTGTTGAATATGTATGAGTAAAGCGATAATAATACTTGTTCCTAATGTTTTTCCTCATTCAAAGGGAAAAAGTACGAGGAGAGTAGGAATGACATCACAGTTCCTGACTAGTTTCTAAATACTATTCGAGTAACAAGGATTACATATTATTGCTATTTAAGGGGGCGGGGACTTTGGCAAAATATTAGCCGGGAGAGAGACGTAGACAACACGAAAAAATAACAAACTCACAAAATTATCGACATTCTAACCCGGCTCCGCCAGCTCTACTATACAAACATAAATACACACACAACCGTCATAACACAGTTACAGTAATTATGACAAGCACCTGAATCAATATGATGGATTATTTAGCACTGTATTGGGCAACTTTCTAGGATGATACGGTAATGATGTACGTCAAATGACCTGGCGGGTGAGTTTCCGAAAAATGCAAATTTTTGACACGATATTTGGCGAATATTATACAGAAAACAATCGAGCTATAGCATATAGAGCGCAGTAAAATTGCGCCAACGACGTCATTAATTGACGCCTATCCGGTGCCACATGCATACGGGCAGGCCATGTTTCTTGATCATCTGTATCCAATGAGCGTGACCTGTTATGTCACCCATTCGACCAATCACACAATGTCCAACAGAGATAGGTTGATTGGAGGCGTCGTGGTCGAACATCTGTAAAAAACAATTTTTGGAGGAAAAATCCACAAGAAGCGGACGCGTCATATCAAGGATCCGTTCAAAGTCGACCGTGCCAGTGCCGTGCTAGCACGTGTCTGAACGTCGTTCAATCGATACAACGCGCGATTGTGTATTCTGGCACAATGCTGGCACGGCGCTGGCACGCGAGAGACTCTGGACGTGCAAAGGTGGGTGGTGAGTAATTTTCACTTCTGTTGATATTTTATTCGATTAGATATTTGGGATTTAAGGGTGTTTGTCTTTTTTTTGAACCGACTGAGGAGATAGCTACAGTATTGGGGTAAAGCAAACCCAAGAAGGGCGTGGCGGGGGCGGAGTCAGCGCATGCAGTATAAATAGACTTACTTCTATGACGATATGACATCGATCCAATTTCACCGGGGTAACGTGGAAAAGGAAAGATTCAGAGAAGGATGCATCACCGGATGAAGAGCTCAGTGAAGAAGATACGGATGATGACGATGGTTTAGAAGACGTGCTGTAAAAAACCATTTTTTGATTTTTTCCGGCTGCACCACCCAAAAAAAACTTACTCTAAAGAAGACTTATGGCCAACGGAAGGATTGACTGTTGTCTGTTTTTGCTCCACGAGTCGCCTACCGTCAAACAACATTATCCGGGCGAAGGGAGCTAAAAAGTGTTAATTTGCCATTTTCTACAAAAACAAGCAATAAAAGTCTCTTACCGTTGTTGTACGGCAGTGCCTTAGCTCTTTTGACCGTGGCAGTGACAAACTGGACTTGGGGAGCGTAGGTAAGTATTGTTAGCAATTCGCAATCATTGTCCGATGAACTCTAAAAATCTCTCTGTATTTCAAGGATGTGAGGATTTGGAAAAAGGATTTCTGAGTCCGTTTTTGTATCCAAACATAATTCAAGTACGCGAGTACCCAAAAACAGCTCTTTTTTTCTTTTTTCAATGAATTCGCAGAATTGTATTAGGTTGTCCCATAAGTCTTCTCATATTCGGGCATTCAATTCGATATTTCTCAAGAACTAGAGCACCTAGAAGGCTGCAAATTTGTGGCAGTAGTTCTGGGTTAATAAGCTATATAAACCCCTATTTGGGGGGAACACAGAACTGATACAGGCAAAGTTTGAAAATTGAGCGCATTATTTTTTTCTCGGTGTTTAGCCGTCAGAAAAATGCAGCAAGGGCATGTATAAATATCCGATGAGGAGAGTATATGCATGAAAACGTAGGAAATTTGCAGAGTTGTTCTGAACTGAGATATGATGATTTTCGTTCTTTTGGAAAATTGAAAATTTTTCTATTTTGGCTCGGAACTTGTTGCGGATTGAACTTATTGCTAACTTTTGAACGTCATCTTGTAGAGCTTGCTTTGATCTGTCGAACGGTATCCTGCATTTTATTAGGAATGCAAGAAGAACGGATTTATATCGCTGAAAATTCAGGTATGAAAAGACTTATGGGACAACCTAATATATTAATAGTGTGGCAAATGGCCAAAAACTGAGTCTTTATTTCGGCGTTCTACTCAGGGAAGTTGTATGATTGTTTTCTCAAGAAAAGGCTGTATAAACCGAAATGTTTTCAAGTCATTCCTCATACAACAAAATAAAATCTTTTTTGCATAAAAAACTACGTCTATTTTCATTCTATTTTCAATCTCCTCTAGAAAATACAATCTTTAATGTAGGTGATACTTTTCCTTGAGTCTTTGGGTCTTTGATACCTCCCTCCGTTACTAATAATGCCGAAAAAAGTCGGGTGCGTACCTTGCTAGCATTATAAGCCATTTGGAACTCGAGATCATCGGCGCTGATTCGAGAAATTCGCTCGGGAAGTGTCTCTTCTTCCGCCTGAAAGTTGATATGCAATAATTATCAACATACACACGCAGACTTCAGATTCTAAATAGGTTTTGGATTTTATCTGGTTCAAAATGTGCAAAAAAACCTTCATTAATGGTAAGTTACATGCACCACACTACCTCGAGTACTCGGTCTTCAAGTTCGCTGTCGAACACCGTCCTTTGGCCGGGATCTTCGTTAGAGAGGAATTTGGTCCATGCGTCTTTATGTGGAGCAACTTTCTCTTCTTTTAGTTCTAAAACCAGGGTTTTTATTTGGTGCAACAAGTAGAGCAAAATTTTCTTGACATTGGCTAATAAGAGAACGATGACAAGAAGAGAAATAGAATCTGAGTAATGGCATCAGAGAATCATACTCATTTCAGAAAAACTTGCAAATTTCAAGTTTTCTTTGATGCTTAGACCTAAAAAGTCCGCACGTTAGGCTCCTTTGGATTTTCTAATGCTCATGTTTTTCTCCTAGAGTCCACCAAAAAATATTTGGGGCACGGCTCACCTCCATGACGATCTCCCCATTCTCGGTGTTCATGTTTTGCAGCTCGACCATGCTTGGTGCCGTTGGGTCGTGGATCCCTGGAATTGACGATATGAGAACTCATAATTTTTAAAAAATAGGTTCAGGCTTCCCAAACAATAGTTGAGAGCAGAATTCATAGAGTAGAAGGGTAAAATCTTACCGATGCACTCTGTTTGCTCTGGCCGCAGGAGCAGGCTGATTTTTCCCGGCTCGATTCATATTTTTTGGTGCCCAACCTGACGATGGATCAGCTCCGGCTTGGGATGGTGGCTGAAAGAGTTCACTTTATTGGTGCATTCTTTATCTCACATGGAAAGTTCCTTTAAAAGATTGCAAAAGTTCTTCCACTAGAAACTGGATTTCTTCTGATTTTTTTTAGATCTGTAGTTCTAACGTTTACTCAATTTACTTTGTTCTATGGTAGCCGCCCTGACAAACTCCAATTCGACAAATTTCTTCGAATTTTAGTCTTTCGTAGTACTCAAGCAAAATCTGCATAATGGCAGGAAACTCCCAGCTCTGCTACGGATATCCTGCTGCCATTTCCAAGACCACTTTGCACAATTATAGCCTAGCTTAAGGTCACTATTTCATAGCAAGATTTGTACGTTCTCTGACCAATTTAGTGAAGTAACATTGGAGATTTTCTTGAGAGTGCAGTCATCTTCAAGCTGAACTTTCAAAGTATAATTAAGCGCTTCTCTGGGACTGAGGTCGTTTTTCTTGCTATTCGAGAAGTTTGCACCTAACATCAACTTATCGGGATTCACGGCACAAGACTACACTTTTGGAGTATTTTGGGAATGCTCAAATTAGGACACAAATAACTTTACAGACTTCTAGTTTTGAGACGAATGCAGCAAAAGGCAGAATTTCTCAGACCTCAAGAATTAAAGTTCTGCAAAAAAAAACTTCAAAAAATGACGATTCAGTTAAAGACTTTGACTTGGTACACCAAACATAAGCGGGACAAAGGCAAGTCTCTGTGTAATTTCAATCCTTATATACAGTTTTGATTAGAAATGGTCCATCATTGATACACAAAAATTGTACTCCATTTGAAACGTGCAGGTATATTTAAATGAGTAAAAAAGTGCATTTCAAACATTTGCAGCGCAAAGTTGGAAAAAATTACATGATTTAGGTTGGTGAAAATGAGTAAAGATGATTATTCAAAAATGTCGCTATTGTTTTTCAAAAAGTGTCCATGGGGATAAGCGTTTTAGGAAGTGAGGAAGAAGGTCATAGCTGTTTAACAATCATACATTTGCGGTTCCATAAGCTGTAGCACATTATTATATATCCAAAGTAATGTCGTATAAAAGTCATTTGATTTACAGTACTAAATAATTTTTATGAGCTCGACAAAAACTCATAAAGTATAATCACTCGAATGTCCGTAAAAATTATTGCTATCGTGAAGGGTATTGAAACAGATATAGAGCACAAAAGCAAGTTAATCGGATATTCTTACCGTTTTATGTAGTTGAACGGCTTTGTGTGGCATGTTGACAAATGATTGATATTCGAAAAAGTGCTTGGCAATGAAGTTCATTCCCTAAAAAATGTTAGACCTTGGTCTTTGAGCTCTCAACGTCTCTTTTCATATGCCTCATCGCTCTCACTTCCTTTCATTTTTCTCACTTTCGCTTACTTTGTTTCATTTAGAAAATAAAGAAATCACCAAACACTGGGAAACTTCTTACTAAATTATTTGGACATATTCACCAGTTAAAAGAGACTTTTATCAGTCAGCAAGAAAATTTTGGAACCTGTCGAGCTAAGATTGTTATTACTCAGAAAATACTGCATCTTCAAGAGATGAAAATTTGAATGTGTACTCTTATATGTAATACGTGTTGTGAATCTGAGCACGTGGGAGGTGTCCAGGGCCAACGAGGGGCGGAGTTTGCCACATTCAAAACAATTTCGTTTTTCTTGTTTTTCAAGCGCGAATTCCATACAGCAGTGCATACGAAATGTATGTGAGTGCCTACTATAAGCATTCATAAAATATTATTTTGGACAAAAGCCAATATTGAAATTTTGGCTATTATTTTTACGACAATGATTGATTATGCCCATGAATGGTACTTTTCTTGTAGGGCTTGCTTTTATTCTTGTGTGAACAGATGTGTCGCATCTTTCAGCCAGTATTTATATCGAAACAAGCATTCCATCCAAACCCAGTATCTGAGAGTTTTTTTGCCAAATTTATCCTTCATTGACATGCACCAATGTACATATTCTTGCTGACTATGTTAATTTTGAGAACAAAAAAATTGCCCTCTGCAAAATTTCCGCTCCAAACTTCTGCAGGAGACTAGAACCCCAATTATGCAAAGAGTTTCTCCTGAAGCCGTGCTCGAGTTCCTCCCGCGGCTCAAAACAACTCACTGAAATCGAGTCTAGCTGAGCACTTCACCTAATTCAATTGACATATTTTCGGCAGCGCTTCTCTCTCGGAGCACTTTCTCATCAAGTCAGCTCTCTCGGCTCTCGGCTCACTTCAACACTGTCCCAGCCCTCGCGAGAAGATTCTTCACTGGAACGACTTCTGGGTGAGATGCATTTGTGCACCAAACGTGGGTGCCGTTTGGCACGCCACCAAAATGGCGACGTAAGCACAGCGCTGTCCATTTCGGATACCGTAACCGGGTACAGTAAGCGCGGCGGTTGCACCAATCAGGGCAGATCTGACGAATAGAGATGAGAAAATTGCACGTAATCGAGGCGAATGGAAGTAGTTGTCAGAATTTTGATCCATCATGATTGATAGGATTGAGTTTGCGACAATAAGGCTTTGAAGGCAAAATTGTTACCAAAATTGAAGGAAATGGTAACTCAACTATCAGAAAAGTTTCATTCATGCAAAATTCTGAGAAATTACCCAATAGTTTTCTATCTGGGGAAGGACAGGATGCGAGTAGTGGCTCATCTTATGTACTGGTATACTAATTGATTCGAATTATACTAATAATTCTCAAATACATAGAACGAACACATAAACTATAATTCATGTTAAACTAAGCCGCTTTCGAAAGTTTCTTACCCACCTCCTCTTAAAATGGACTCTATAAAGCTACAGCTAACATTTTATTGAGCAGTTTTTATGAGATAGTATGAAGCAAAAATGGTGTTAGCTTATTCTGAGCACTTCAAAAAAGAAGGTTGGGTTCCACAGACTAGTGGTCCCTACTTGGTATGCTATAGTATGTGCAAAGAACCAGTATTCCGCAGTGGTGGATTTCGCATTTCTTCCCAAAATTCTGTTTGCACTTGGTTCCAACAGATTTTTCCACAAAAAAGAGAAATAAGATTACTTGAAAGTGGGCATATACAAATACATTTGGATATCCAAGTATTAACTAGACTATCAAATTTGAAAATTTTTCATAAAAATTATACCAGAGTAAAGTAGATACGATACTCAGAGGCTACGCGGAACTTATGGGCCTAGAAAGCCCGCTCCGAGTTAAGGGTCCCAATCGGCAATAAAGCGACACTAAGAAATAATTCACCAACACAGCAGGGGCTCGGCTCCATTTGTAACGACTCTGTCGCAGGCCAATCTTCATTATTTCAATGAGAGGAGTTCCGAATAATTTCCTTTGCCAGTAAAGGTTACGAGTTAGAAAGAAACCTAATCAGCTTTTGGTTACCCCAGTGGCTGTAAGAAGTTAATCTCCCAAACTAAGAAAGAGAGCAGCCGAAAGAGCCAAACGACATGAGATCATGAGTTCTCAATATTTCTTTCGTTGTTCCACGTTTTAATGGGGGTCTTTATGGCAGACAATGAACATAAATGGCTGTTTTTGCCACTAATATGGCTTTAATATTGCTAAGAAACGAATGTAGTGCAGACCTTAAGAGAGTGACTTGGACGCAAGCTAAAAATTTTTGAGTTGAAAAAGGTAATTTTTTGGCGAAAATGCTCATGAAGGCGTTAGTCACCATAACTTTGAATAAATCTGTCTCACCACCGCATAGATGGAAAAAGCAAACATTGCTTTGGCCATAAAAAGCCAAAAAGATTCAAAACCATGTACACTGGCTTAAATTATGAATTCCCAGAGCCTGCAATCTTTCCAAAATGATCTCATTTAGTTCACATAACAATTTGCTACAAATCTCACAGCAGCAGAAAATGTGTAAAACTACAAATTTTATACATCCTAAGAACTGCATAGCTACTTGCTTAACTGTTGCGGAAAAACTGAAAGTCAAAGCCTAATGCAGAAAAAAAATTCGAAACTACTGAAATCTGAAAAAAGAGTTAGTACTGTGTGTATATCTCGGAGATTCTCAGAGATTCTCACATCTGTAACAGATAAGTTCAAAGCAGATGTCGCAAAACAACCTATCAAGTTTCAAGCTTTTTGTCTGATTATTGCAGTTATAAGCATCGTACAAGAGAATCAGAATAAAAATAAAATTTCATAAAATTAGGCGACTCTAATAAATTTAGGGTTAAAGACTGTAGAATGAGGGCTTTCGATAATCATAAAAGAGAGTAGCTGAGTGCTTTGTTAAGATTAAGGCCCAATCGCAGGACCGTATGGGCAGCAGCATGAATCTATAGGGCTCTTCCATACGGGACCGCGAGAGCGCAAGAAACGTGTGGTAGCTTTATCTATGCAGTCAGAGAGGGGCGTGGAGGAGAGGAGTGCGACGCGTTAAAACAAGTCGCGCATGTTTCTATTGGATACTGTAGTGCAAAACGACCGCGCCCCCTCAGATCACGGAAATTTAGCAGTTATTCGAAATTTCCGCCAACTTGGACATAAATTCATTATTTTGGAAGCGGTAAATATTATGTTGCAGCAAATTTTCATACGATAATTACGAGCTCATTTATGAGCTATTAGATGCGACAGGTATCCAACCTCTTAAAGAAATAGTTCCAAAACTACCAATCTTTCCAGAAAAAGGATAATCTTGCCCTAGTAGGGCAATGAGATGACAGCGGACATCCGCGGACTGACGTGCTGCGGGCGGTGTCGTATGCGTGCGCGAAGGAGAGCGTTGAAATTGAATATCAGAATGCAATTAACAGCCGTCGTAAGCCATGTGCCCGTGGATAAAAGAATGTGTTGCACGAAGCTACATCGAGAGTTTGATCTTTGGATCTTTATGTAGGAGTTTTACCCATTGAAAAAATCTAGGAGCATAAGTTTACCCTATCAGAAAACTTCACATCTATCAAATTTCAGTGCTCAGTGCGCGGATATCATTACAGCTTTTTCTCTAGAATATTTGAGGTTATTCACAAAAAATATGCTCTTTTTGTACTTCTTTGCTGAGAGATGCAGGATTCCGAAATACTGTAACCTGAGTAATTTTAATCTGTAGTTCCAAACGGAATCTTGATAAATCAGATTTTCCACAGATATAACTAATAAAGCTCACACCCTCGACATAGGGCCCAAAAGAGCTATTTCTAACCCCGACGTAAACTGTTAATTTGATGGATTTCGTGGACAAATGTATCCAAAGAAGGAAATGCATAAATGCCATTGAATAGTTATTACTGCAAAAAAAACTTAAATTCAATAAAACGGAGCTTGGAATCGATATGCAATCTCTCATTTTCTTGCCCCCTTTGTCAAAATCGAGCAATTAACAAACTTTTTTGAGATTGCCTGGCCTAATTAGAGACGATAAAGGATAATCAAGTCACGAAATTTTTGGAAAAAGGAAAGGTATACTAAGCGTATAATAACTGGCATAAATATATCAAAATACTGCATAGTACTAGTACTCCCTTTTAAGAACGGGTTTTCGACAAAAAATTTGAAACTACTGCACCAAAATTCTTGTAGTGTAGGACCGGATTATGCGTTTCCTTTTTAAAAGCTTTAGCGAGAATTGTTTGTGACAGCTAAAACAAATTCAGCGACGAAGTCCCGTTGAATGAAGAAAGGACATCCAATCAAGAAGAGCAGCGTAGCCACTAGGATGAAGGTTCATCCCAGCATCTAATTGGAGTCTAAGCTTATTTTAGGGAAAAACTGAAGAGAAAGAAGTTTTTTGATGGTAGCTTAAGTACGACTTATTCCATGATAATCGCACCTTAAGGACAGGTTACTGAGAGGGAGGATGTGGATTGAGAATTGAAAAGTTAAGAACGGCATATTAGGACATACGTCGAAGTTCGACGATAAGTTAGCTTTAAGAGAGGGAATTTTGCGATTTTTTGGCACCCCTAATGACCTCGGCATGTCTTCGCGAAATTTCGCCAAAAATCGAATTTTCTACGCAAAAAGAAAGATTTCGTGAGCAAGTGTAGTTAGCTGGATATTGAAGAGGTCATGACGAGATTTGCGCGCCGTGAACACCCTAGAGACACGAATGAAGGGCGCATGATTGCCTTTAGCGGTCTTGCAAAAGTTTCCACCCTCGGGCCATGGTTGAACTTTTTTGCACGAGGGCCGCGAAGATGCCAATAAGCTGCTGTGACTAATAGCCTTATAGGAAAAGCATGGAAAAACCCAGAAAATGTCCGCAGAGTTTTCTGCAGCTGAGAGCGGCCGGCGAAGGCGGCGCAGGAAAGAGTGTCATCTCCTTTGTCCTGACTCAATTTACTTGCGCTATGTAAATAGAGTGTGACATTCACGAGAGCCTCGGAATTCGTGCTACTTGACCATATCAGTGTTTTTATTATTTATTGAACCCCTTTGTGACTGACCCGCGTTATGTAACGCGAAAAAATCTCGAAGAAACGGGTTTTGTAAGATATTATGTAAGCACTGCATAAGATAGGCAAATGCAAGTAAATTTCCTTTTTTTTCAGATAATTAGAAAGAACGAAAGATCAATAGAGCTTGAACAACATAGTTGCCATTAGCTTTCTTTTCTTGTGAAAACTTCTCGCTAACATTACCAGCGTTCAAGCAAATTTTGCCTGCAACTATCTCCCAAGGGTTTTCGTCAAAGAAAATGTGAAATTGCCTTCAAAAGGATATAATGTCGAAAATTAATCATTCGCACATTTTCTCAAGGGAATTTAGAGCTGGCACAAAGTAACGAGAGTTTCCTGGAATGGGAAGAGGACTTATGGTCCTGACATGTCGGTCGGTGGGCGTAAAAGTATAGAAGGTAGTTCTGCTTGCCTTCGTTTGTGGGGTTCACTTCGTCGTTCGACATTAATCTTCGATTCAACTGGCTTAGCGGCTGGAAGGAGGGGCTTTATGACCCAAATAAGGCCGCTCGCGCCCGCGACGCAGTCTGCGTCTCTCCCGCGCGCGTGCTCTCTGATCATTACCTAGCCCAATTAGGTCACGAAGCCTTGCCTTCCAGCCGCCCAGCCAGTTGAATTAGAGGATATTAGATAATACATGTTTCGATCTAGGTAAAGTAGAAAGAGAAACCGTTAAGTTTGGGAGAAAGCGGATGGAGGGCTTAAAACGCAGACCGGCTGTCCCACTCAAGAATGTAGAAGTAAAAAAAATAATGGTACGGTAAACTGTGTGTTCTCCAGTGTTTGTTCAGTGATTTTTTATTATGGCGCACCTTGAGAGTATGAAATGAAAAAATGATTATGTAAACTAATCAAAGCTCGTGGGTAGCCAAACTTCACATGGTACGGTGATTTTCCTCCGTACAAAAAAGCTTTCTTACAAAGATTTATGGTGAATTTTTAGCAGATTAGCTCGTCGAGGTTTAGCTGAATGCACTAGTGTTGCAGATTTTTTGAAGTACTCCTTGCAATTCGGCATTATTCAAGAGATCATATATAATTCTGCATGATTTCTAATAGAGCTCTGCAACCCTCTCTGCTATAATACATATAAAACCCATTCCTATCAGCTCATCTTACTTCGCCATTCGCATTTGACTAGGTCTCAAATGGGATAGTCCATGAAAATTGGCAGTTGCCTAAGTGGCTTAGACTAGGACAAACGAAAAAAGTGCAAAGGAAAATGAGAAGAGAACGCTTTCAGAGGTTCTAGCTTCAGCGACGACAACGAAGGAATTGCAAGGAGCTGCGGAACAAATAAAAATTCAAACGAGAGTCATCTGAGAGTCTTAATGAGTGCACAGAGCACTCATTATTGTGTCCCTTTAGCTTTTTCTTCATTTTTTTTGTTCAACGATGGCGAAAAACCTTGCAAATTCAGCGAAGAAGATATTTGCATAAAACTTGAAGGTAGAGAGAAACCCATGTGCTCTCGGCTTGGAGTATCTATTGAAGCTGAGGAAGCTTCGTAGTTTATAAGCTCAGAGCTTAAGATTGCAATGCGAACAGCGGCCTTCTATACGAACTTTTTTCCTTTAAAGCGAAAAAAGGGAACTTATAATCCTCGCGCTAGGATTTGCCTTGGGTGTGTGCATTTGACGTTTTGCAATCGCTTCTTATATTACATAATTTATATGGTAATTACATGCTACAAAACGCTAGAGAGTTTTGCAGGAAAGCTTAGATTGCCTTAAAAGTGTGACTGATAGCTCGGCTTCACTTATTCAGCCACCCATAGATTTTTAGGCTGAGAAGAGAAGTATTAACATAAATTATTTTGCGAAACCATCTTCTCGAAGTGTTTTCTTATGTGGTGGGGTACTTAGGTAAAGCTAATTCGTCATTCGAGAGGAAGCCTAAAGCATTGGGTCATTAGAGTAGCTTAAAGCATTGGCTCATTGGGTAAACTGCGGTAAGATGACTGTTACTGTCTAAAGGGCCGGGCATACTTCACGCGACTTGGCAATATTCCAACTGTTCATAAATCACTGTAAGCACATTTTAAATGTACAGAAGGTAGGGCATTCTATCAATCTACGTAAGTTATACACACTATGCATATGCAGTTTGCTAGTGTTGGATCTGGAGATTTCTGGCGAATTGCCAAATCGCGCCGCGACTGAAATCGCGTGAAATGTGCCCGGCTTTGGGTCAAATTCTGGAGGAGAATCCTTGGTGAAAAATTACATCGAGCGTGCAGTACCGTACTACTAGGATTCTAGACTAATAGTCTCCCTTATTCTCTTTTTTTTGTCAAGTATGGAAATGATCAGCAATAATAATATTTTATACCCTTTAGAATTCTATAGTTGATTTTTCAGATATTCTTAAAGACAAATAGTGTAGATATTGCTTGTGAGCGGTACTCCAAGATTGTTAACAGTTTCTTTATTGACGGCTAATCTTTCGGCGCTTTCGCCCTCGTCAGAGCCTGGAAGTCGAAGTCATAAGCAACTCATTCCTTCAGACGACAAGAAAAGACTCAGAGCAAGAGACAAAACATTGTCAGAATTACAAGGACAGTGCTAATCTCAGATGACATGTCTTCCATGCGGGAACACATACATTGGCAAAACAGGGCGCCCTGTTTGTTGTCGCATAAAAGAGCACACGGATGGGATGGAAAAGTTAAGAGCAGCTACGCTTTGGAAAAACACCGTATACTGCGTCATAAAAATGCTAAGATGCAAGCTGCAGTAAGAATCTAGTCGTATAAGCCCGAGATCCTCGCACGCAAAACTGGAGGAGTTTTGGATCAATGCCAAAAATCCAAAATTGAATAGAAAGGAGGAATGTTCGGCCATCACGCAGGAACTCGCGCTATATCAATCCCTATGCGGATTTGAATATGAGGTCAGGTCATCAGGCACATTTAAGAGTTGGGGCCTGGTCTTGTATATAGGAGGTCTTCTAACTTCCGCTCTATGTTATCTGAGATTAGTACTGAGTTAGCCCTTGTAATTCTGACGATGTTTTGCCATAGCTTTCTCTCGAAGAGTACTCTGAGCCTTTTCTTGTCGTCTGAAGGAATGAGTTGGCTTATAGCTTCGACATTTAGGCTCTAATGAAGTCCAAGCGCCGAAACGTTAGCCGTCAAAAAAGAAACTGTTAATAATCTTGGAGTACCGCTCACAAGCAAAATCCACAACTTTCAACAATGCCAAGATTCAAAAACGATCGAATATGGGCAAAACAAATAGTATAATTGATATGAAACGAATTTTTGATGCCACGACCCTTAGAAATCGCTCGTTAAGTAAGAATACCTAAGTAAGAATTACTAAGGTAATTGCCTACAAGCAAGGAAAAAAGACAAGTTGTATAGCAAAGATTTCTCGAATTAGCTCTATCTTACTTATTTAGGTTAAGGTAGTGAGTATTTGGCCAAATATCGTTTACGCCACCCTCGTTCAGACAGTCTGCATTGGCTTCGTTAGATCCTCATAAATTAGCCTAATCAGCCTTTTTCAAGCTACTACTCCTACTCTAACCGAAACAACAGAGGAACGTGGAGTAGGGGACATCGTCCAAATTTCACAACACGAAAACGTGCTAGAGGAAAAAACCTAGGGGCGAACATGAATTATTACATATGCATCATAGCAACGATTCATGAACTACATACTCGCTGGGCTGGATTTGTAAAAGCTCGAGTGAAGGATACATGATGTATTGCCTAAAATTGCATAGTAGGGGCTTTCTCCAGATTTCCCAAGAGGAAAGCATAGCCTCACCTTAGAAGAAATGAGGTTAGCTGCAGAGCGCACAACAAACACTAGGGAAAATAATCTTGTTTTAACCCCGCTACAATTGTTTTTTGGTGATATAACGTAAGAACGAAATATCACGAAAATTTTCACAGATTCAAATTCTAAGCTGAAAAGAATCAGAGTGATTTTAATGTTGGATGACATATTTCGCAAAATTTTTCACTCATTTGCCGAATTTCGCAATAAGTTGTTTTATAACTGGGATGGT
This sequence comes from Cylicocyclus nassatus, assembly GCA_958299035.1. Taxonomy (NCBI): domain Eukaryota; kingdom Metazoa; phylum Nematoda; class Chromadorea; order Rhabditida; family Strongylidae; genus Cylicocyclus; species Cylicocyclus nassatus. The sequence continues at coordinate 90,347,272 of CATQJL010000316.1, read as the reverse complement.
TGATTTCCAATCAAGGGGCTCAAATATTAGTTCAGATTATTCTCAAGGTTATAGTTGTTTCAATGTTCATTTTCAAGTCATTTATATTGAACTTCGGTGTCTTATTTTGAAAATAAAAAAAAACTTGGATTTCTTTCGCAATTTGCAATCTTGAAGATAGAGATTGTAGAATAGGAATTTTTCGAGTACATAAGTAATCAAAAATAGTTTTACCTTATCAGTTTTGATAAGAGTTGGCAAGGCAATTTTATTTGCCATGTCATGGTTATTAACAAAATGTACTTTTCCGACCATAATGGAGCTTAATTGGAATTGTTCTGACACCCAAAAAGCAAAAGGATGGCTCTAGGGTAGATAATTACGTGAAATTTTGTAATTATCGAAAGCGTCGATATCAAGCTTTTGAACTTTCTCTCTCTCTTACTCACAAAAACAATTTTTTTCTAAGAAAAATGAGTATTGACAAAGAAATGACGAGATGTCAGAGCATATTTATATGCGTGACCGTTTGCTTAAGACTTGTCGAAGTTTCACTCACTTTGAGCAAACAGAGATGGGATCATTTGCCTCGAAAGTGGTAGTTTTTGCGCCGTTGGACATAGAAAAAAATCATCAGAGGTTTCTGAAGTTTAGCAGCAAGGTTGAGAGTTGAACTTTGAGTCAACCAGACGGAAGAAATTTCTTCATACTCCGCTAATTTGTCGGAAGCAGTCATGTGCAAGACTCACTACTACGCAACTGAGTGAATACGTGAGCTTAAGATTAATTATTCGAGAGTCTGCATAAGAGTGACAAACATCTATAAAAATTTTTTCCAAACCGAAAACCCAATGCTACGATATTTATTTAGCTTCTAAAACGCGAAAGAACATAACTGTACAAGATGGAAAACAAACGTAATGAACCGCGCAGATTGTGTCAGGCGACTATTAGATTTATTTAGAGTCGCGAGCTATCGCAAAAACAGCAAAATGAGCTCGGAATCGTTTCGCTTCACAATAGAAGCTAATCGAAGAGTTTTTTTAGAGGGTAAAACTGACTCGGTCGCGGAAATTTTCTCATCAACGTTGATATTTTTGATATTTTTGAATTATGGAAATTAAATATACATTTCATAAATTTTCAAAATTTCTGCGACCTAATTGAGTTATTCTTTCAAGACATTTTCAAATTTCTATTTATTATTTTCCAATGAGCCATTGTTACAAGGCAGTCACTGTAAAGTAACGTTCAAGTTAAGTATCCTAATTTATTTTTGCTATAAAATAAATGAGAAGGGTAGCGATACACTTAAGATAACCTTTAGTGACAAATGTCACAAAAGAAAGAACGAACGAGCTAAATTTACATTGGAATTTGTAGTAGACAAAACATATACTAATCAAAAAGACGACGAAAATTCTAGAAGCCAAAAATAGCTCTTTTCGTATGATTGATGACTTTGCATAACATTAGTGAGAAATTTTTCGCAAGCCATGCACCAAATATGTATGTATAAACGGCAAGAAAATTATTGTTATGATTATTGGATGATTAATTTGAGACAGTATATAAGAAACCCAGAAACGACCGTTGCACCAACTGTTCTGAGCTTTCCAATTTGGCCGTTATTAATCAAAAAGCTATGAGACAGCTTACTTTCAACCTGGCATTAACTTTGTTCACAGTTGCTATGTGTAACCCCATCGTCAATGTGAATATCGAGGACAAGTGCTGTGACGGTTTTGACATGAAGGTAAGCGGCAAAAAAAAAAATTCAAAAAAAAAACGCTTGCATCTTCCGACGTAGCCAAACAAAGGACTAATTTGAGATTTTTCTAAAATCGCAAGTTCAATACAGAAATTGACACTCAACTTTCAGAAAACTTTGACGAATATTTTATCAGAAGTTCCACGCTCTCAAAGGTATTTGCGATTAAACTAAACTTTGAGAAAAAAAGAGAGATAGTTATGGGGGGAAGGGGGGAGGGAGAGAAATAAATAGCCCTTATTACATTACTTTCAGAAAATTGCTGATGTCGTCTGCAATAGCAACTGCGCGTGCACAAATGACCAGAGACAACAAACCATGCTGGAATTTTGCCAAGCACATGGCCATACCATACCTTGTGCGGGTACTGGCAGAAGTCAACCAGTCGTTTAGAATCTGGAAGCAAAAATGCCTTGTGCTTGAAGATTGAACTGCTACAACAAATAAACGTTTTGCGTATCTCTTCTGAAAACAAACACACAACCTCGTCGACATCCGAACAATGGGATTGAAGCGTTCAAAATTTCTAAAAGTGTGGACAAAACCAAATGTACAATTTAATGTATTTAAAACTCATCACCGAATTAGGGATAAGATGCTGTTAAAAATACAAACATCAAGGTTCTGTTCAAGCGAAGGTCACAAAAATATCAAAAGGTTGTACACATTCCCTTTTGTTTGCCAACGAAAACGACCTTCATTAGTTTCAAGACTTATTAAAACGATTAAAAAAATTATCTCCCCTTTCCCCGCTCAATTGAAGAGCCATTATTACAAGACAATTAGTGTAAAGAAACATTCGTATAAGTTCTGTAGCCTGATCTACTTTTGCTAAAACAAGAAGAGTAGCAAAGAACATTTGATTCCCTTTAATAAATGCTACAAAACAAAGAGCGATCGAGCTAAATGTACATTGAAATTTGAAGTAGACAAAACACAAGTTACACAGCAACAATGAAATTTCTAGAAACATAAAAAGCCTATCCCATATAACTGATAAATTTGCATAACATTGGTAAAAAATTTCTAGCAAGCCATGCATCTGTATAAACAGACCAGGAAATTATTGTTATGATTTTGGATGATGAAATTGAGACAGTACTAGTACAGTATATAAGAAGCACTGAAACGATTGCTGCACATTCCGTGCTTTACATTCGGTACTTCAAACTATGAGACTGCTCAACACTGTGACCTTTGTATTTCTATTCCCAGTTGCCATGTGTAACCCCATCGTCGATATCAATGTCAAAATCGATGGCACTGATATGAAGGTAAGCGGCAAAAAAATTTCCAAAAAATAACCGCGTGAGACTCCCCTGTGGCCCAACGAAGGGCCAAATTGCGAATTTCCAAAAATCGCTAAATTTAGTAGAGAAACTGACCATCAACTTTCGAAAAAGCTGGTTTCACTATATCAGTAGCTGTAAGCTCTTGAAGGATATTTGCGTTTAAATAAAATTTTTGAGAAGCCAAAAAAGATAGATGATCACGGGGGAGGGATATGCAGAAGGGACAAAGATTAAATTGCCCTTATTACGTTATTTTCAGAAACTTGCCGATGTTGTCTGCAATAGCAACTGCGCGTGCCCAGGTGACTACTATAGACAACAGACCATACTGCAATTTTGCCAGGCACAGGGTCATACAGTACCTTGTGCGGGTGCTGGTAGACAACTACCAGTTGTTTAAAATTTAAAGCCGATGGATATCAGCCCTCGAAGATTTGTTTCTTAAACTGCATACAACAAATAAACGTTCGGCGTATCTTTTCTGGAAGCAAACACAGCCTCGTCGATATTTTCGAACAGTGAGACTGAAGCGTTTATTTAGCTGTCAGAGTCAGCGTGTGTCATTATAATGTTAGGTGGTCGAAAAGCCTCTGAACATTATACTCAAATTTCTGAGCTACGTTAGCGTTTTCAATGCAAAAACAGGCATGGTGAACATTTTAGACGCTCGAAACCCAGATGATGTAATTGGGGTCAAAGACAGTGGCTCGAGAAAATTCCAACCACGAGCTTTCCGTCCTTTCTTAGCCCTGCGCTGAGTCCAGGGCTATACTTGAAAAGACGAAAAAGTGCTTTTCATGGCGTTTTCCGGTTTTTTAAATTGTTGGAGGGATGGGCGAGCGATCGCCAACTGAGACGCGATTGCCTGCCTGAGCCGATTAGCCAATTGCCGCCAAAATGGGTGGAGTTACAGTATCGTGCAGCCAGTCGCTGTTTTTGGCGGGCATCCCTCTTCCAGCCTCCCGAAGAAGCATTTTTTTGACTTTGCAAGTATAGTCTCGGACTCAGCGGATCAGAAGCAATTTCCCCAAGCCACGCCTTTAAGGCGCTTATTCGCTGACATGTTAAAACGATCGAAAGGCAGCCACATTGATAGTACTTATGGAAACAATCATGGGAATGCACGATATATCTCATCTCGGATGGCCAGTTTGAGTAGAAAGGAAACTTTTGTGAAACTGGGAATGTGGATGGCAGAGTGTGTAATTGCACATTATGTTTCTAAAGTTAGCAAAATTTAATGCACATTCAGTCTATGTGTATAATCACAGGTCTGTAAGTAGCTTTTGTTTTCACAGTTAAAGATGATAATTCATAGGCTATTGCACGACAAAGGCGCAATATCTTCGGCCGCTAATGCGGCCTCATTAGCCGCAGAGCGCACGGGGCAGCGCCAGATTTACAACGGGGCAGACACGTGCGCGCCGCATTCGCGCCCGCTCAACTAGTAGTGCCTTTGCGCCTTCGTCCTGCAGTAGCTTTTAGAGCGATGATTATGTAATCATAACACAACACAGAAGAAGATATCCATGTCGAATTTCCCTATTCACAGATTTTGAAATTGTGTCCCAAATCACTTCATTTTAGCGTTGTGCGGAGGAATTTGATTCTCTCATTCTCAGCTTTTTTGATATAATTTTTTCCTTTGTGGGCTGTGGCACGGCTTATCGAACGCTGGACAAGATGAATAACAACCGGATGTTCGAATAGTTCAAAAGTTCTCAATAAGTTCTTGAAAATTCTCCCTGCTCCCCTTAAAAAAATAGAAGGCCCACCGTTCAATCAACAAAAGCCTAGAATGGAAGGCTGTTATCCCGCACAAAAACAAATGCTCCGGTCCAAATATGCCAATCAAATTGATTCTATTTTCATATGTCGTATTTACCATGTAAAACAAGGGAGGGTAGCGAGAATATGCAAATTGTGTAGGTCTGAGTTGTGTAAAAATCATCGAGTGCTGCAAAATATTTGTGAAGTTCTATACTGCAGACGAAACGAAGTCATAGAAATGAATTTCTAGAAACGTGGGAAAGATCGTTGTCCTATGTAACTAATTTGAATAACATAGATAAGAATGGTGTCCTTCGTGAGTAGTGCTGTTCAAAATATATAAAGCAATTGATTATTATGGTAATTAGAAGCTAATCAAACATATATAAGGAGAACGAAACGATACTCCCCTCTAAGCTTTCCATTTGGCCTTTTTGGAAAGCCATGAGTTCACATATCATTATTGTCTTTGTGACAGTGCTATTCACCGTCGCTTCAAGTAGTCCCATAGTCAATGTGAATATCGAGGATAAATGTTGTGATCAAGCTGCTGTCAATGGGACCAACAACCCCATAGTCAACGTCAATATTGATGATAAGTGTTGCGAGGGTCTCGATGTGAAGGTAAGCACCAGAAATTTCTAAGAAAGCACCATCTTTCCATAAAGACAAGATTTTTTCCGACAATTTACCGGGACTTCCACAGAACAAGCAGAACTTGCAGCGGTTCCGCAGCATTTTCTTAACCACTGAAAAAGTGCACGTCCCAAAATTCGGGGTTTCTAAGGAAATTGACGTCAGAGAGATCAACATTCGGCACTTCCGCAGCACTTTCCATAAAGCGCTGCGGAAATGCTGCAAAATCGTAGCGTTTCCGCAGCACTTTGACCCAAATTTGTGACTTTTGTCCCAATGTTTTGGCATTTAATTTTTATCAGAATTTTTAGAAAATTGCGGATGCTGTCTGTAATACCAACTGTTCCTTCAGCAACCAGTACGTGTCGGAGTTTTGTAGAACAAATGGTTATGCCCTTCCCGGTAACGCCACAAAACCAGTCGTTTGAAGTTTGAAGCAGGAAAAATTTTACGCATTTGAACTTTCGTTTAACTATTACAATAAACAAACGTGCTCCAAGCGATATTACTGCAATTCAGAGAGTCTTAAGGCATTCAAATCTTGGTGGAAACTGGATTTTACGCTCTAAAAAGTGCATAATCGCATAGAAATAAATCTACACAAAACATTTGGACATTTTTTTCGTTTCTAAAAAGTAGAGAAAAGCTGAATCTTCAGATTTTGGAAGTTCAAAAATTCAAAAGCACAGTAATTTGTTGCAAACCGAAGCAAAGAGGATCTGGAAGCCGGAACGAAAATAAATTTTTCAAACCGAACACAACCGCAACCGAATCAACGCGGCCAATTGTGCGCTTGTCTCTGCTCAGAGCGGCTGAATATGCCGTAATCAACCGAACTTCCAGAAGATGCAAGCTTCGCAACAAGCTCTACTAAATTTGCAGATCGCAATGTTGCATTTGACTGGAGGACAGGAAGTCAAAATTTAGACAAGACTTATTCCGAGAAAATACGTATAAACTTTTCCCTGCTCACCGAGAAATGGAGCTCAGCATAGATTAAACATCTCCAAAAAGAGATCTAAATGTTTTTTGAACGCCTAGATAATTACACGGAAATTTGTTTTTCCCTTCTTTATTCAGGTCATCTGTTAGCACTGCAGTTGGGAGGCGTGGTAATAATGTGTGCAATTGCACGATAATGAAATCCATAGTAATCGCGCACTATTATTTGCAAATTCTGCAACTCAAACTCAAACGAGATCGAAGCAATTTGAAAAGGTATTTTCAAAAGGGATGAATGAAGAAGACAGGAAAAAGTCTGTCAACGGGATAGGGACGATGTTCATTGCTACATTTCCTCTTTTCTGTAATTGCACTAAATCTCAGATCAAAGGTTTCTTTTTTCGTTAATAAAAAGTGATTTTAAACGGATTTAAGCGGAGCCATCGTTCAACTCCAAATTATACGCATCCCAGTGTTGGTTCAATGCTTTGTTTCTTTTATTGTATTCTTTTTTTGTTGTGCGTTTCAGATTCAGTTCCGCTGACTGTAGAAGCGGTGTATAACTCTAAGGTAGTATGTCCAACTTTGTTTATGACCATAATTCTTTTGTGGACACCCTACGAAGAATCTCTCGGATTTTATGCGAAGAATCACGAAGGTGATGTGAATCTCTTGCCCTGAACTATTTTACCGTCTATGAAGTGCGCCATTTGCTGTAGTTATAAAGATACGGTAACTCACAGGCACAACATTTTGGTTTATCATCTCAAAAACAAACCACAAACACACAATTTGGCACTTCCTTCTCTTTTCGCTTCCACATTTCTCTTATTCATACATCTACCTCCCTTTCTTCTACTTCCTCTTCCTTCCTCTTCAAAAACCTCGCTTACCTCCGGACTGATGGGCCGTCCGTCGTTCAGCTTGGTTAGGTATGTGGCTAGTTCCTCGTCGAAGTTTACCAGTGAAAGATCTGTTTGTACCGTTGACGATGCGGTTCCAGAGCTGAAATGTTTCAGGCTTGGAGAAGAGAAGAAAAGCAGCTACACAGATTTGTAGTAGACTTTTTTTAGTTCAAACATTTTCCAAGTTCAAAATGTTTTGTCGACCTCGGGAGAGTTTTTTTTACTAGCCAAACTCTCTACTGTATGCTGCTAGCAATTGTTTCTATGTTCTCTCCAGCAAAAAAGTCAGTGAGGTTGACTTCAGTCCTTGTATTGCAAGCTACAAATTATTTTCTCAACCTGGAATTTTGAAAAAAATTAGCGGTATGCTTGAAAAAAAAACTACAACAGAGCTGCACTTTAGAAAACTTAACAGTGTACGCTGTATCTTCATCTTTAACTAAGAATTCAAAAGATGACAACATATTTCTAAAAGCAAGATGATACTGACACCATGATCGTACCAATGGTTAGAGTTAGAAAAATTCGTCGCCAAGGTCTGCATACGTACTATAAACACTTAAAATCTAGAGTGAATAGCAAATGAAAGAGTCTCAAATGTTTGACCAAACAAATTTTCCATTAAACCGATCAAGATTTTCGCAAAGATATGAGATATCTGACTGAGTTACTATGATACAAAGAGTTGATGAGAAGAAATCAGAAAAACGACAACATTTCTAATTGACTACAGCAGTTTATTGAGATTTTACTTTTGCCGTAGCTTAAGATTGATATTATAAACTGAACTTGACATCTAATATTAGTAATTATAATAACGGGCTAAGGGTGTTTACGTGACTTTGTGTGTGTGTGTGTCTGTCTGTCTGTCTGTAACGAAATTCATATAGCGGGTTCCAGCCAACATCCAGAGCTCAAATTTTGCATAGCGCATGCTACCAATGTAGAACTCCACCATGCAAAAGCACGAACGGATTCGCTGGGTGGATCCTTCAGAATTTGCGCGTCAAACGGATCCACTTGGCTTCTGGCCCGCAAAATTGGGTCCGAATCAACGCTTTTTGCAAAGCCGTGGATGAGTTTGGTAAGCAAATGTACAAGCGATGGAGCTTAGCCCGAGAAATGGTCGAAAGTTTACTACATAACGAAAAGGGCGCCAAAACGAATAGGTTGTGTAAATGGTCAATTTGCCAAGGTTCTAGCCAAGCTTTTGAGAGATTTTCGCACAAAGATGTAGCTCACGGCTACTATTACCTCTATGGCGACTACCATGCCATGACAAATCGAAAAACCTGTTCAAATTTGCGTTTGTCTTCCTGCGAAAAGTTTCATCTACGCGAAATCACCGATCTCACGTGAAAAAACTTTCTAAATGAGTGGTTGTTTACATTTTATTCGTGGTAGCCGGCATAGCGCGGTGAGTTCCAGTGCCATGATTTTACGAGAATGAGTAAGGCACATAGATAGTAGAGCCAGTGCGAGCCTCTGCGAAGCAGAGGTGACGCACTGGTTAGTAATAAAACGAATTATCTATTGCTCACCGCAAGAGGATAGGATGAGCGAAACTAAGCTCTAGGCAGGAAAACCTTTTTTTTTCAACTTCAAAGCGTTTGATAAGTCAAGCGGCCATTTTCTAAGTTTCATGTACTTGAATCACTCAAAGTAGGAAAAGATGACAGTTAGCTTTTTGCAACCAAGGGGAAATTTTTGAAGTATGTAGTAAGTAAGTATAAGTCAGAATACTTCCAAAATTAGTGCCTCGTGCAACCCTGCCAAAATGTCGGTCTCCAGGACTATGAATGCAGTGAATTTCTGAGATTTTGCATGAATGGCTAAGATGACATATGGCGTTTGTTGATCGACGAGATCGTGGCGCATAAACTGAACCATAGCTAAGCGATATATCTGGCCAAAAATCCCAAGAGATTGGGCCATTTCCCTCGAAAAGTCAAGGCGATGCAGATGATTCACGATCAACGTGGTGCTTTTTGACATCTAGCGTATGGATTACCCAAATCCTACGTTTTACCCTATTTTCAGTTGTTCTTTGGGGCTATACAAGACCCAACAAGCAGTAAAAAAGTAGAAAATAGAAATAGGCACGTCAGCATTTGAGGATAAAGCTTATTCTCAAACGCTTTACTTACTTCTTTCTTAACTCGTTCAATACGCTGTATTTGTATTCCGTATATTTACAATGACAGATAGCTAAGCCTTAAAAAGTTTTGCAAAAATTACAATGTGCCAAAAAAATTCCAGAGGCCACATACTCTATGACTGCATAATATAGAATTCTGTCACCTATGTAACTAATCTTAATAACTATTGAAAATCATTATTCTAACTTGCTACAAAAGACTTCTTTTACAGGCTTCCCTTTCATATATTTGCCTTCAAGATAAACTGGCCCTAAACTTTCCAGAAAAATTTACCTTTCTTCGGGCTCGGTCTCTTCCCGAACAACCAGATTCAACGAAAATTCGGATGAAAGCGTGTCTTCGTCGTAATTGATTTCTGAAAAAATTGAATAAAAATTAATGGTCGTGACATCGTAGGGATAATATACAGGAACAGCTCAAATCCGAGAATCACCACGCTGATTTTGATTCTAAGTTTAACTTTTCTTGGAGGCTAACGAAAAGGCTTTGTTCATAGCGCGCAAATTGGCGGGAAATACGCGGCTACATGAGCCTATGAACACGATTTAAGAAGTGGGCATTAAAGCACAGACGTAGAGAATTTCTGCCCTGAACATGGAATTTTTTCACCGTGAGTACATTTCTATACGATTTCCTGCAGAAAATTGTGATTTTCACACATATTTATTTCCTCGACGAAAAAAGCGCCGGAATGAAAAGCAGCCATGCAAATTGCTTCATTTCCTGCGTGCAGTGAAAAACCTCTGCAGTGGAAATGAAACGTTGAAATTATCGGTGGAAGGATATTTTTCAACGTTTCATATGCCATAGCTTGGCGGGACCCCAAAATCTTTGGCCGTATTCATCAACGAGTCTAATAGGTTCCTCTACCCAATGGATAACCGAGAACAGTGTTACTGGGGTGGCAATATTCACAGAAAGCACTGCTGGGTTTGCGGACCCAATAGCTTCTTGAATACCGATCTTGTAAGTTAAGCCTAGCCATAGCGGAACTCACTGGGTTCCGCTACCCAGTAGGTAGGCTTAATGAATACGGCCACAGATTGTGCTGGGATTTTTTTCCATTTTTTCACAACAAGATTTGTAATAAGCCTGCACCTTAAGTACTGAGCACTGAATTCTAGTCACACCTCCCGTGCTCATCGGTAAATTTTTTTACAAACCAAACGGGTTTTCAGTTTGAAAGTATGGAAAAATTATATGGTATCTGTGTAGGAGCAGGAAGTCAGAAACTGTATGTAAACCGCTGAAGCGTTATGATGTAAATCACACCGTTTTTTTTCGCTTTTTTGGCTTTTCATATTGAACTTGTGGAGCAGAATTCCAGGGTTACTGCGTATTTCCGTTCAATAGCTGCGACTGAAATCTCCAAAATCTAAGCCATAAGTATTATGGATCGGTTACGACACAGCAAGCGTCGTTCAAAAGATATAGCGACTAATCAAAAAGGCTATCAGAAGCTTTTTAGATTGAAAAAAAATATTGTTAGGGCACGCAAGCAATGACATTGAAATTTGCTAAAAATGCAAGCATTCGCAGCTTTTAAAGTTTTCTAAAGTGAAGTTTTTTTTTTCAAAAGCATAGGAGCCCACCAAAACTTTTGTTGAAGGTTATATCGGTATTTTTCTAAAATCTTCTAATAATTAAGATAATGCATCAAATGACCAGTTGTCTTTCTGGCTGAAATACTAAATAGCAGAATGCAAGTGTGAACCTATTGAATCAAGCGATAAGCTTAGCTTAGATAGATACTTAATAACAGTTGCTCCAAGAAGTGTCCCTAATGTAACGCTCGACTTATTTGCTGTCCATAATCTCATTTGATAGTTTTCTTCAAAATTTTCTATCTTGCAAAAATCATGCAACCAAAAAAACTACTAATTTATATGCTAGAGCCGAAAAATTTGTTATTCAATGAGAAGACAATGACGAAAAGAAAGCGAAAGCAAATGAGAAGTCACATGTTATCCTAATATTTGTTTTTTTTCTAAAAACTACTTCTGAATTTCCGCTGATTACTTAGTAAACTGTAAGGAATTGTTCCCACTTCATAAAGTCGTAGTTAGCCATTTCATGCAAGGAAGGCAGATTGAATTATGGAGTGGAGCCTATAACACCCAAAATAGCCTATATACCCAGAATCGCTCATAAACTGTTCGGAAATTTACGAATGTGTCATCTGATTTATCGACTGGAGGAATTTGCGTGCTGTACACATACGCTTCAACGAAATAAACAAATTACGAAAAGGTATATAAAAAGTTTTCAAAATTGATGACTACGGTTATGATGACGGCGAACTCAGTTGCAACCGGGAATGTGCCAGAGAAATCCAGAGCTGCTCGTGGCCGAATTTAAATGTTGGGATGGTTCATGTAATTTCTTTTAGAAAGCAGGAATCCCAAATTACAAGTTATGCTCATGCGAGATTCAAACAGTTGAAAAAATTGAAGTTCTGGGATTATGTGTATTTTTTGCAAGTAATCATGTCATGATAGCAGCGTAATCAGTTCTGATAGCAGTAATAGGAATTTGATTCATTCTACTCTACAGATGCATTCACGGAGCTAATAGAATGCTATATATATATTATTAACCACCATCATTGTCGATGATTGGCCAAAAACTGGATTAATAGCAACGCAGCCGACCAGAGGGTCCACATTATGTTATTCATAAGGAAACAGATGAATTTAATGGTCTACAAGGAGCTCTTCGTGGAAGGAACTATTCAAGGGCTGCTATAACAAAATGTACCTTGCCTTGAAACGAGAGAACACAAGAATTTGCAGCAATTTTCTGTCTCTAAACGCTTCCCCAGTTGAACTCACAAGTAGGAAATGTATTCCTGCTATGTTCTTTGAAATAAGCGGAATCAGTCAAAAGAGTATGTTCCTTCAGAATTATAAAGATTTTGAGCAAAGTTTTCAAAAGATAAGCATCGTTGCCTAGAAATTTTGATCTTCCCGAAAAGTTCAAATTTTCTAAGAGAAGTAATAGCTGCAACGTTGGAAAATCGGAGCAATTATCTGCAACCATCTAAGGATCATCAATTTCAAATTAGGCGCGTTCGTGAATGTTTATTTGTCGGGATTCAAATGAGTCAACAAACACATCGTTCTCGCTCCACTTCACCATAGCGAAGATGGGAATATTGGGAATACGGAAGTTGCATGTAACAATGCAAATTTGTTGAAAATAGAAGCTTTCCTGTGAACTTTCAAAGCTTAAAGAATAAAATGCTTCTGTAATTCAATATTTGCTTCAGAACTAGTAGCAACAATGGGAGCGTCTGCACAATATAATTTTTTCGTACTTTTAGATCTTATCTGACTTCATCAGCTTAAATCTATAACTCTGCACCCATTTCCAAATTCTTTTTTTCTATCTGTTTGATCCCTTGCTCAAAGATGTGCATGCATTTTTCCAAAATAAAAAAGTAATGCTATAAGCAAGCACTGTATTGTTTCCGTAGACGTTAGCTTTTTATCTGTATTTTGACCCTGGTTCTATTAATCTTCATTTGCAGATGGAGCAGTTTATTTGTATTTTTTTCTAAATGAAAACTTACGACTGCTTCTTGACAATGGCAAATAGTGATCCAGAACGATGGTAGAGATGTTGTCGTCAAAATCGGCAAGATCTTCCGTTTGGTTCGATCTGGAATCATGAGTACTACGATCACTGGACTTTAGACCACAAACGTTTTCCTTAGACGAAATCGCAAAGTGTTGAAAAGTCACATTCTCAACATCAAGCCCTGATAGGGTTCAGTCGTTATGTGAAAATCTGCTGCCAAATATTTTCTTTTTGATTAAGCTACAGCTGACGCCGACAAAGCGTTACTGAAATTTTTGAAAGCTACCTCTACGCTGCATTTTTTTTAGACTGACCCTTCTCTTGTTGCCTACTGATAGCATTTTATCAAAAAGTCCCCGGCTCACCTCCTTGAGATGCCTGACGCTCGACTGATCACATCGTCTTCACGTTTGAATAATTCTCTCAACTCATGCACTTCTTCATCTTCTTCGTCCACCGCCACTTCGTCCCTGAATTAGGGAAATTCTTTCAATTTTCAGAAGTGGATACATATAAACAGAAAGGGTAACAAATTTGATTTTATATTTTTTTTGATTTGATGTTTTTTATTCTGGATAATAATTACTTATAACAATCCAACGAGTTTCAAAACTATTCTTAACATTATCCCCAGTACATGCGAAGACTTATACACTTTAGAATAGAATTGAATAATTTGGTACTTAATAACAAACTCTTGAGACTACAAACGATCGACTACACTACTAAGCAAGACTTCAAATTTCTATGCACAGAGATCAAAAGTCACAAAAACTGATTCTCCGTTCGAAGTCGTTCCGGCCTAGATGTTTATGGCACCCTCCTTAGTTTTATAAGAATAATCTTCAAAGGTTATTTCAGGCCATGCTGAGAAGCGCATGAAAGTTGATTATAGCGTTTTCGCCAAGTCAAATATATGGTGAGAGAGAAACAATTCCCTCATTTGGTCAAGTGCGTCACCAATTATGCGTAATCAAAGGTTAGGGGCTCTGGTTTGTAGAAAATATCGCGAAGTACTTTGTTTCCAAATTCAAAGTGATGCCAAGTTCATATCAACACAGTTCGCCAAGATTACGGTATTGAGTGGTACAGTACACCGTAGGGAACAGTCAGCCAATCAGAGGACGCAGCCAAGTCACCCCATGGCTTACGGTATATTCACGGTATATCTCGAAGCTAGATTACACTTTAGCGCTAAGGTGTAAGCAATTTTCTTCCCTTATTGTCGGGGGGAATGACTTCGGGTCCCCCCCCCCCCTCCGTCCCCCACCCTCCTCTTTTTGAGCCCTTTGATCTGTCATCCCAAAAATGTTAAGCCATTACACTACTGAAAAATAAATTCCAACCTTAAAATAAATAAAATGCAAAACCGATGCTCTCCTACTCCCTAAGTAGGGACTCCTACAAGCATTCACCACTTCAAAGACTGGACAACTGATCCTTATTGTCAACCACATGGGAAGGAAAGAACAAAGCCAACAAATCACGCCGTGCAATTTATTTCACACACGCAACATGTATATCAAACACAATTATAGGTATAGCAGAAGCAAATTGCTCGTGCTTGCTTCAAAAAACACGCAAAATTACGGAATCTGTCAAGTTCTATGTTTGTCAGATGAGTTTCACCGGTAAATGTAACACAATAGCATTTATATTAGTATGACTTCTGTATAATATGTTTTCATACTAGGGTATTGAGTATTTTCCCCCTAATGTCACACACTTCCCAGAAAAAATCGTAATTTTTGAGAAAATATTACATTAGCACATTGAATGATTAGCCAAGCGAATAAAAATTTTTGGCCACGGAAACGAAAAAATATTCAGGAGAGTAGGAGAGTCGATGACGTCATTTGGGGATCGCTCACATTGCAAGTTGTGCTCGTTGTGGACGATGTTGACGCTGCTGGACTTCCATCGCTCGACGCATCAAACGACGTTCGACAAGGCAATCAGCGGCTGAAAAATAAAAATTTATTACAGTTTTCGTATAAAAGCTAGTTTGGAATACTGGTGCCGTGCATGAGCTTTTTGGATTCCTATGGACCACGTCAAAGCCGAAAAGACCAGTTCTCAGACATTATAAAGGTCCAGAACGCGCGAAAAAATGGAAACCTTTTTTTCACGAAAAGTTTAGGTTTTTCAAAGGTTTCTTCTTCATATGTAGCAAATTCCTTGAACTAATTTCTGCATTTCTCTGCCCTTATTTTTTGCTTGTTTTCATTCTCAAATCCATCACTCAAAAATGTGCTTGAGGTTGTTGTAAATGATAATAATGGATGACAAAGCTAAAAAATGAAAAACGGTTTGAGAAGTTTGTTGAAATTTCTTCAATTTTTTATTTATAGCTTTTGGAGGCAAATTCTATCACTACGCGAGTCAGCCAATTAGTGAATTTTGAACAAATCGTTACGTCCCAAACAGTACTTCGTCAACTGAATGCGACAGTACGCAATTGCACACATCATGAGCCTGAGCATCAAGAGTTCTGTTAAGCATTATTCGTGAGTTTCATAATATATGTTCGCAGTAAAAAATCGCGTATTCCTGCAATACTGTTGGCCTTTTTTTAGAAGAATACAAGATTTGTAGTCCTAATGCCCTGATTCGAAATGTCATTTCCATTCCTAATCCCCTGATCCGAAATGTCACTAAGACAAAGTAATTTATAGCACTTGTACTTATAGAATGCTACATTCGAGTAGCAAATACGTTTAAGAGAGAGCTATTTTTAGAATGAACTACTGTTTACAGCGGATTAAGTTTCCTCAGTCAGATTTGACGTCAAGAGTTCAAACAGGCCACTTTTTTTCGTCTTAGGCTTATTCATTTTGTTTTTGTAGAGCTTACAATTTAACCGCTCTACTGCTTATTCATTCCCTGTTTACTTTCGAGGGCGCGACTAATGTCTTCTTCTAGCAAAACAAAGCCATTGCCCTTTAACCATCCCTTTTGGGAGTGCATCCGCTCCGCATAAATTAGTTACGCTGATTTCTTCTTGGCTAAGCATCGTTGGTAACTCCATTAAGAGTGTAATACGAACCGGTAATAGGGCTTGAATTTCGTTCAGCAGCCGCTGTTGCGTCATCTTCGGACTCAGAGTCGACGATAGGGGCACGAGGTGATGAGGACGAGATGCGCAGTGACGACAGATCTGGGCATGAACCTGGAAAATTTTAGGGGGTTAGAAAAGAGCGGAAAAAATCCTGAACCCCACAAAGTGCGTGTATCCAATACATAAACTTTAAAATTCTATTCCCTCCCCCCCTCCCTCCTCCTTCCATTCCCCTTGCTTTACAATTCAGTTGCTCAAAGGTTCCTACAATAGTGGAACTCATGTCAGAACCCCTTTTCTTTTCTTGAATTTTGCTCCCTAAAAAGTTTTGATTAAAAATTTGGGTTTAAAGATGGTTTATCTACCCTTTTTTGAACGATTTGGACTTGGAAAGCTTCGTTCTTCTTACTCTCTCCCTTACATACTTAAATCCCTTGGGCATTTTAGGTTTCACTCATTTCCATTCTAAAATTCGAGACCAAAGTTAGTGACCCATAACCCCTAAATTCACTTCCCTTGCGCCCTCTTAGGCCCAGGATTATACCAAAAGTTCCCTAAGTTGACCAAGCAAAGCCCTTAACCTTAATATTTATCCAAAGTACTTTAGATTTATAGTTAAAGCTTCGCCGACTTCATGTCATTCGTGTGAGTTGTCCTTTAAATGCACGTGCTGTGAATTCACGTGACATAAACACCACTATAAATGCAGAAGAGAGAAAGTTCCGGCTATATAATTCAAAATTAAAGGCGTGAGAAGAAGCAATGTGACAAGTTCGTGTCTGGGGCACATTTACTACAGAGATGAAGTAGAAAGCGATCGGAATCGCATGTTAATTGGATGTTTACGCCCATTTAGGTTTGAAGAGATGTCTATCACGAAAGATTGCCAAAAGGAAGTGGATTCCATCACGAAAGGGGATTTTGTTGATATACAATACCTGGAATGGCTGATGAGTAATTTTTCACGGTTTTGGTGCTCAAAAAAGTCACAAATCTGCCTTTTCTCCCATTTCCAAAACTAGTTTTCCAAAATTATCGGGTCTTTTGCGAAAAATTCTAGAAAATTCCTTCGTTCCGCAAAAAAAGTGTTACTCTCATTATATGAGTACACCAGTCCGAAGCGCCGCTTCGCGGCGCTCCGGACTGGCTGTGTGTGTGAAGTGGGATATGACTCTCAAAGTTAGAGCGTGGAAACCTTTTCTCCTCCAAAAGTATGATTTCTTAGGAACTCGGAGATCATCAAAGTTAAATGTCAGGATCTCCTGCTTTAAATGGTTTCCCAAGTTACATCATTAGCCAAAGTGATAGATTGATCGCTTCCTCTCAGCTTTCTTTGCAACTCGCGTTTTATTGTCATTCCTGAGTTCTGAGCCAAACTGGCCTCCTCCCCCCCCCCCCTTTTCATCCAAATGTTTCCTTTATAAACTGCCCAAAACCGATCTTTTCTCGCATTTTCAAATCCTCTTGATCTTACTCAATCGCTTTCGAATCTAGCTCCAAAGATGCTGAAAATGCGCCACCTTACACCTTTAAAGTCTGCACCGAATCAGGCCAAAATTGATATGATGAGCTGCGAACGCAAAGATTCTGCATCATGTCTGCGGCGTTAGGACTTGTCCGTTCCCAGCTTTTCTTTGAACCCTCCTGCAATGCGAAATGCAGCGCAAGCCCTAAGCGTTGGTGTGCCGTTTTGAACCAAAATTTCAGCGTTATCACCATAAACTGTAGCTGCCAAAGTTGCTCATTCCCACATTTGCGAAAATCCTCGGATGCTCTCCAATTTTCACATCCGAAAGTTTTCTGACCAAAGTGGCCGTCACAAACCCGGCAAGCTTTTCCCAGCTATGCACATTTTCATGGCTGTTTTCACCCGGACTCTGCTCTCCTCATCGACTGTCCCTACGAACTGCCTTAGAAGGCACATATGAAAGCTGGGGTGAAGTAAGCGACGTCCCTTGTCATAAAAGGGCCGCGGGCGATCACTGCTATGACTTTTCAACATTGGGGACTCCGCTTCTTTTTTTGCCACTGGGAGGGTTTTCATGCATATCGGCCTCAAAGTAACTATTCTGAATTCTTTGCGAGATTTCAGCAAGAGGATTCAACTCAACGCATTTGAATGCATTTAGCCAAAATTCTAACTTACTATTATGAAATTTCCTAAATGGAAAAACCTCCCTTCCTCTTCACGATATATGCTTAATCTATAACTTCCACCCGGAATGCTCTAAAGCGCACCCTTCCAACTCATCCTGGTAGGCTATTGACTCGAATTCCGTAAAGAGAGCTAGTATTGAAGCGTATGTCCAATTTTAAGCTGTTCATTCAAGCAAATCACCGCTGTATATACGATTTTGAGGTAGTGCATTGTTCTGACAAAATTGCACTAAAAAGCTAAATGTTCCTGAGGTTAGCAAGGGTTGAGTTGATGGTTAGTGAAGCGTCCCTTTCTTCCCATCTCTTTTGTTCACACTTGGTATACTGATAACAGACAGACAGCGTGTAGCTCTTTTCAAAACTTCTCTCACGATCACAGTAACTTTTACAGTTTTTTTTGAAATTTTCAGTTTTTGGATTAATTTAAAATCCTGAGATGAAGTGTTCTCTTAAAACCTGCGTTGCTTGCAAAGTGAGCTTTTTGTATAACGTTTAGTGTTTCAAGGCAATTCGCATCACCATGTTTTTTTAATCACTTAGTGGATAACAATTTGGAAAGTTGGCACAGTATTGATTTTGACTATTTTCTCAAAGAGGTTCGATTTTCACAGTGAGTTTAAGGAATTTTTCATGTGAAGATACGTTCAGCATGCTTCATTCGCTTCTTTTGCTTCATTCTTGTAGAAGGGTTTTTTCAGAGTAAAATTTGAAAATTTTTAATGAGATACGTTTGGTAATGAAGACAAAAATAGAATAGTGCACAATAGGAAAATGCACAATGAGTGATATGATTTTGCTTGATATTAAGGAAAGGTTCAATATTGAGTTTTGTTTTTGCACGTAAAGATACGTTTAGTGGTAAAAAACAGTGATTATGTGGTGCACTGATTAAGAAAGAATTGAGGAGATGTAATGCGGATATCAATGTTAAGTATTATCACCGACCTGAAGATGCTATCCGACGTTTGCTTATTTTCACAAATGAATAAAGCAAAATGTAAAGCGGTTGAAATTAATCGACCGCTAACAGCGTTGTAGGCGACGGAATTGGGGTTGCATTTAGCTTGACGTCGAGATAAACATCACCGAAGCAGACGGAGCACCGAAGATGGTAGAAAACATCATACCATTGATGACGTCATAGGTTGCACTTAGGTTGAGTCGTAACGGTAAACAGTATGGAAGCAAGTGAAAGTGCAAGAATTAACTCAGAGATCTGGGCAAACATTCTTCGCCGGTTGTTGACGTCGGATGGTCCCCCCCTGCGCTTTATTATAGGGTATATGATGATATCATGTTGCTGAAAATAGCTGTGTTCTACTTAACGGAGGAAATTCTTAACAGAACGTCTTTCATAACCAAAATGAATATTTGTAAGATTGATATTGACACTAGAAGATTGGAACTCCCTTCCTCCAGATTCTGAGCTATCAAAATATTTTTGAATTTTTATAAAACTTCATATTTGTAGGTTACAGGAAGTGCTCTGAACTGAACAAATAGCTTCTACAATTTTTTTCTGTGTATAGCTTTTCTTCAGCACTCTAATTCTTCCCCCCCCCCCAGCCACTATTTTTTCACACTGCTCCCACTACTTATGTGATTTCTTCTATAATTTTTAATGATTCCAACGCATTTTGCCTTTTTCGAATGGAAAGAGTTTTCAAAATTATTGGACATACCTGATCTTTGGTGGGAAATCCTGTTAGAATGCTTTGTTTTTTTTTCTTGCACGAAAAACTGTTAGACTTGATATTTAGCTAGAACATACACACATGGGTACACCTTTCCAAAAAACCCCTATCCTCCCCCTCACCAGGGCCACCAATTTTCTAAAGATTGTGCAGTGGTTCAGATTGTTTAAAGATTTCCTATAACTCACTTGTACGAATTCTTCTATACGGTTTCACGCTCTCGTCGTTCTCGTCATTTGGTCTTTCGATAATTGCCACCGTTTCGCCAATCACTCTATCATTATCCAAATGAGCTTGGCTGCCACGTCCACTGTCATTAGTAGTTGATGGTGATTTTCGTGAGCGACCTACAAATAGAAGGAAATTCGTAAAATTTCAGAAATCTTTGCGTGAGGTCAATCCGTACGAACCTTGCCCCTCTGGAAAGTTTGAGATCGTCAAACATAATTTTGGATTTTTTTGGCAAATGTCCAAGTCTAAGCAAGCTTATAAGTCTCTCAAAGTTCAAAAAACTTTGTGCAGGGCAAGATTTTGCTAATGTTCCTTTTTATGACGGATGACGAACTATGAGATTGCTCTGCGGGACAATTTGCATTGCAAAGAAGGACATAAACCATTTTCTAGAAGTTTCTGGTGATTTCAAAGCCTCAAAGTTTGTGTGATGACAAAGAAAATCAGGAACAAAAGAGTAAACTCGAATAATTTGAGTAATTTCAGAACTTGGTGGAGAATTTGTTAATTTTCTCCGGCAAGTAATTTCCCATAGTTTTGAAGGATAAATATTTATGAGATGTTCTGGTCCTTGTATTCTCGGAAAGTCTTAAGCCCCTCGAAGGGCTCTTTACTTCTTTTTCGAAAAGCTTTAGAGTTAACTTCTATTCTTGATTTTATTATCCTAGAAGTGGAAAACATGCCTACGCTCAGTCAGTACAATCAAATATCTCAAAGGAGTCATTTAATCGGAGTATTGCGAAAATTATATTGCTCTGGATTTATAGCCTGCTAAAGTACTATTTTACTACCCTAGACACATGCTACATATTGTCCAAGTTCATGCTACATATGTCTCCCGCCACGAAAAATGGGCGAATAAAAAAGTTTCCCTGATTTTGAGTGCATCAAGAGAATAGGCTTTGCCTATAGTCTATATCTAACCCAATTTTCTTCCCTCACTCTCTAGAACTCCTTGGACTTATAAAGCCCTAAAAGTACTCCCCATTGTCCTTGAAAGATTCTAAGAGACTCACCACCGATGATGTCGCATGACTGAGAGTGTTCTTCACTTGGATTGAACGATGTCGCATCCGTACGATGCTTGTCACGCTTTCCAAATAGCCTAAAAAGATCAGACATCAGCAATTTCTCAAAGAACAATTGGTCCTTAGCCCGTTTATTGGGCCTCTCTCCCTCCCCCTTCCCTTTCCGGGCCAAAAGCGCACGAAAGTGTTCAGAGTGTTCTGCGAAGTAACCATAGTTCAGCTCCATATGGCATGGACTCGAGATTCGACTTTTGGCCCTGGCCCGCATTTGAATTAGTGGTGCGCAAGTTTTTTTGCATTTGGCCTCGCCCGAGGCCCCATCGTGTTCCCAGGAGAACATCAAAATTCCGTCCGAATATTCAAGCTTGTCAAACAACTCGTGTGCGACAATGACGTCGGACATCTACTACGAATATAATAAACTTCGGCCCCACAGGGATTTTCAAGACTCCCTGCCACTCTTTTTGGCTTTACAAACTTTGAGAGACACTCAGAATCGAAAAAGGTTGGAGTTGAGCTCAAGTACCTCTTGGGACTAGGCTAACGAGCTGAAAATGCAAACTTAACGACTTTAATTAGCCGCAATCAATCAGTTTTGCTATTCTAATTATGATTCAACCCAATGGGAATATTTACGACCTATAATATTATGTCAGAAATGAAGAAAGATGTGTGATGTTTGTGTTTTACAACAGCTGATCTCAGATACAGTAGTACATAACCAGAAAATTTTTTTCAAATCTCTCATTTGATCAATAACGGATTTATTGGGACAGTCCCAGTCTTGGCTAGAGTTATTAGATAGGCTTTCAATGCCATTCTGACCCTTCTACATTACAATTTTTACAAAAAAAATATTTTTAAAAGAGGCGGCTAGATATCCACTCCTCTTATCTAAGCGGCACTATTTTTCTTCCCACTTAAAAAAAATTTCCTGTTCTTTATAGATTCTCAGAAATTTTTTTGAATTGAAAAAAAATCAATCTCAACCCTCCCGCGTATGTTTCTATTTCTTCCATTTGCCTTTCAACCTGACAAGGTAGCCGAAAAAATCGAAAATCTGATTGAAATATTAGCACTTTTTGTACTCTTATGTCAGAAACCCATTTCCAACCAATGAAGATTGACATAAAAATCACAAGGATTTTTTAATCTGCTAGGAAATGGTAAGAAATGGTAACATTTGCATGAATTTCTGCAAAAGCTGCAAACTTTCTTATATCTTTATGGAGCAAATCTCTTGCTCCCGTGCACTTTTTTCGCACAATGCAAATGAATCCAATTTGTTCACCCATTATGTAAATTGTATATCTCAGCACAGCATCCATCTAAGCTCAGCTGAGAGCAATGAGAGCTCATTGTAGTCTCGACGGAGGAAAATTTGAATTTCAAGTTGATGTTGACATTGACTCGAATGCTTGCGTCGCTGTTTACGAGACGAATCGAGCTTGTTTAGGGGCACACTGCTTGAATGTTGTGCCGATGGGCCGTCAACGAGCCTTGTCATTTCTAACAATAATTTCCCATATAGGGTAGTAAAATAATTCTGAGGATTCTATGGAATTCCCCGGTCAGGATAGAATTCGGCATCCGGATTCACTTCCCCTATCCAAGAAAAAGAAGCAGCAAACTCACTTAGACTTGAGGTTCGCGAAAGGCTTCTTCGATGGTGAGCCTGCTGGTGGCGATTTATTCAGTGGTGGAGAGCTTGTGTCTGAAATTAGAAAAGTCTTGTGTCTTCCATAGAAAGAAGAAGAGAGCGCTCAGTTGGCACTTCGCCAAGAAAACATTGTTCGACTTTCAGAATTTTAAGTCAACAATTAATAAAAAATCACTGCTAAAACTTAGACTGCATACAAGTTTTTGGATTTGAAAAAGAAACAGGTAATGATTTCGATTTCTGAACAAACTTCAATAGCTTGTTCGCCCTTGATTTCCTAGAATTACTGAGAAAGTTTGCACTTAGAGCCCATCTATGGAATTATTCTAGAATTAGGAGTTATCAGCCTGATTTATGATCGCTCCAGGTTTTTGCATGATATTTTTGTTTTTGTTTTTTGAGCGATAGGGGAGAGGAGCAGATTCTAATTCCTTCTAAGTCAAAGAGCTTTTCTTGGCTCCTTTTGCAATGGAAGGGAAGAATTATTGCTGTGTACTGCTTTTTTTTTCTTTTTACGATGATCAAACCTCAAGAGGTAACAAGAGAAATGATTAAGGCAAAATTTTAGCCAAGAAAGGTTCAAGCAGGTATGAACTGTTGCCCCAGTAAGGTCGAAAATCTTAAGCCTAAAAGAAAAAATGATTTCTAAGACGTCTCAGTTGAATTCTAAGATTCCTAAGATTTTAACAGCCCCATATAATCACCATCTAGAGATTTTTTTACCGATCAAAATTTTAGGTCTCACCATTCGACAATTTCTGATTTCAATTAAAATTCCAGATCTCCATTCACTTTCTGTCCGCCCCCACACCACGCAAATGACTAGTTTCCCAATTATTTTTCTATTAGCTCACCTCTGTTTGTGCTTTCGCTGTCAGTCCTGTTTCGATTATGAATGTCGAGACCGCTGTCGTTTAATTGACGATTCTGTTGACGTAGTGTCTGCAGAAGGCTCATTCGCCGTCGACGTTGACCGTAAACCGAACCAGCATAAGAACCACCAACCAGTGGTGGTTCATCTCCAACTTCTACTGAAAAATCTAAAAATAAGTCGGGTTAAAATTTTCTACCATAGCAGGAAGAAACACTTGTACAGCAGTGTTTTAGACGAGGGATTACTTTCAGGACCCCGTCTGGGCTTGGAGCCCTCATGACTATGAAAAATAGGGCCATTTGAGGATTAGTGTCATATGGCTTCTTCTATTTCGAAAGTTTTTCTCAAGGTTGATGGATCTTAGAGGATTAAATAAAGTAAAGTAGTGACTAAAAGCAAGGGTAAACAAGGAAGTGTGCATAGCAAGGTTGGGTAATTGAGAAAGAAGTTATTTGATTTTTAAAATAGTTTCAGATTTCATTCTTAGACTTCGTACATCTCCTGCCTTACAGATCTTGAATTCTCAAGATTTTTTGAGTATAACAGCTATATTATAAACTTCCTAGTTTGGAGCTTTTCGTCACTTCGATCTTCTGTCTCTCTGAATCGCGAAAAACTCAGATTACTAGATAAATGTCACCAGGTACGCAATTGCACATAAACCACGCTTTTTGCGCATGAATTCTTCATTGCCATTCGCCTACTAAATTCATAAACTCCCACTTGCCTCGAAAACCCCTAAAAACTCCCTAAGCAATTTGACTTAGGCAAATTCGCCCCGACAACCATTCACTGTAAAGAAAATTACCAAAAACCGCAAAGTTCGCTGAGTTCATGCGCCCCTAGGGTCGTTCCGAAAAAGCACATTGTCTTATAAAATATCTCCGCGGCACTTCGGAGACATGACCAATTCAGAAGTGAATTATTGGTGTACTACAGTGCATATATCAACATAGTAAAGTGCTTTTCGCAGTGGAGAGAAAGTAATTTATCAAAATGAATTATGTTTTGAGATTGTGGAGTAAGATATGGGAACTTTCGAACCAGAATGTGGGAATTTCGACCTGAGAGGTATTTTTTGAGAAATATGTGGACTTATAAACCTTAGCTACGATTTTCTTTGAATGTAGATTAAATTTTTAACAAAGTAATTCAACTTCAGATGAAGAAGTTCTAAGTTATTCCTGCTTTCAATGGAAATATGCAAATTTTCGACGCGCAAATAAAACTGCTGATGTTTTGAACTCTGACAAATTTGATTTTTCTCGTGCAGCTTATTGGTTCTGACAAATTTGACAAAAACCCATGCAAAACAAGTCCATGCAGATTCGTACGAAAATTTTAAGCTTAATCTTTGGTCACGAACCAAACACTCAAGAAACCTTACTACAAAGTCCCTGAACCGTATCGAGAGCTGTACCATGCTTTTATTTCAAATGAGAAACGGGAAAAATTCGGTTTTTGCTCGTAATGCTGGGAAAATTTTTCAAATATTCTTGTTTATTCATGTTTCTTTAGATAGAAATTGTTTGATTCAAAATTAATACATTTTTTGAAGCGCAAGAAATAATGCAGAAGCTGCCCAATATGTGAAAATCATCCTACAATATTGAAGGGATTATTAACCCCAATTTTTACTCTATGGCTTTAGGCCATACAATTCTAAAAATCCTATATTTCCCGTTTCAAAGAATTTATTTCCTTACCACTTGTTCCTCTTCGTGTTGCAAGACGTTGTCGAATTGGAATGTGTGGGACGATTGGTGAGCAGAACGGCTCTGGAATGCAAATTTTTTATGAAAATGTGATGCATAAAAAAATGACTAATTTTAGAAACCCTGCTTTTTCTGCATTTTCTGAGCATTTCAGACGAAATTCAAATATTTTGCGTTCTTGACTAGTTTGTGGTAAGTGGACTGGAGTTCACACAGCTGATAATAGCTTTCATTAAGTAACATTTATGTTACTTCAAAGTACTGAATATTTTCATTTTTGCAGAGTTTTATATGGTTTTTTGAAAAAGTTTGCAAGCCTATATGAGTAATGTGTTCAGCATTCTTCACCAAGCGATGAAGCCAATATAAAGCTTTGAAAAAGCTGCATCATTGCATCTGTCCGTAATTGCGGAACTTGCACATTTCCTTTCTCTCACTTGAAAATTCTGCGGCGAGGCTAGAGCTGAGCTTGTCTACTCCCCGCCGACGTACGGGGGGAAATTTGAGACATCCGTGCATGCGAGCACAGCCGATAAACTCACCCATGCCATCCGAGTACGAGGTTCTTGGCACGAAAAGTGAACCTCGAGGTTGTTGTAGCTGGATCATACTCTGACGACGTTGGCCTTTACGAAGTTCACTTTCCTCCATAAGGAGACGAAACATCAAATAGTCGTTCACCATGCTCATTACGGTTGTGTTCTCAGTTCACAGATGTGGGTTAGGTAAGCTTTCTGGAGTAATTTCTAGGTAGTTTTCGATACGACGAAATACGGAAGGACGCAAGCAAGCAGAAACTTAGAAAAATAAGATAGAGAGTCTAGACTTGATCTCTGGAAGCTTCAAGATGACAAAAAATCTCTCAAGGTACAGAATTTTAGCAGTCCTGGCCATTTTGTAGATCAAAAAACAGCCAACCAAAGTTCTACCCAGACGGTTCAAGGGCCCATGTCGTATTTACGTGGAAATATGTGACCAATGGACAGAATTAATTGGCCTAATAAATCTTATATTGCATATAGACAATAGAAACTTTCGTGGAAAAGGACTGGCAGTCATATTAGGGCTCAGATCATTTGATCAGACATCTTTAGGTAATGCAAGACAAGACATTGGAGATATTTTATTTTGTGAAAGTTCCAGAATGTTCAAAGTAGTGAGCTGTTTGAGCAGCCGGAAAATATCGCTTTACTGGGATATTTTAAAAAAATGAAAGTCTTTGAAAACTCTATGCCCAATAGAAAATGGCATTTGAAATCCTTTGAGCAATTTTTGATGTTTGGCTATACTCTGTTGAAATTCAAAAATGCTATAAAAGCATGGGATTCCAGTGGTGTTCGTGACAGTTCCCTTTTTTTGTTGTTTTTCAAAAAATTAACACTTTTTTCATAGCGGAAATTGGTAGGAGGTATGGTAATCACTCAAGAAGGTGTCTGGCAACATTAAAAATTTACGTGCTTCAAATTCTCGAGATAATTGTAAAAAGGAGAATGCCTGTAGTAGCTCACTCATTTCCGGAATTTCGCGCTTTCAGACAGTTTTTTGCCGACTCTACCGAAAAACAAAGAATATTCTGTGAAAAGGAACAAGTCAACTACTAAAAAGTCGAGTGTAGCACGCAAGGGCGTGAGAAGCGCTTTGAATGGGCCTCGAACAAATGGAAAACACACTCTATTATTCTCGACAAAGATTAACTAGCAATTTTCACCCCCCCGACTGAACGGCTAAGGACTTGCGGGGTGATTTTTTTACTTTTTAGGTGGCTAAAGAGCACAAAGTTATTGCATGTTCGAGTGGTGTGGCCTTATTTTTGGCTAAGTTCGAAGAGTTATAGATGATCTAATGTGATAATAAGTTCATAAATCTCCTAAACAACAGGATCAATAATTCCCGAGAGTGTTCGGCGACGGCCGAAAGAGATCTCAAGATCTCTCACCCCCTTCCCGCTGAGGGGAGTAAATAACAAAAACTCGCCCCACAACCACCGGCGCCGCTAATGAATATGCTAGCATTGGAAGAGTACTGGAGTAGCTAAATGAGCTCAGTGTTTACGAGTGCATAACCAAAAATCTCCAACGAAGCACACAAAGCGACAGCAAGTAGACTCGTCTCGATGCCTCTGAGGTAGCCCGGCCCCGCCCCCGGCGAACTCGCCGAGCGAGAGCGCGGGTGTCGGGGAGAAGAGGGCGGGGGATTACGAGGACATGCAAGGCGTGCGTGTTTTTGTGTAGAGCATTTCGAGCTTAAAAATGTGAATTCAGTAATCCGAGGGGGTTGTTAAAATTCTTGAGATAATGGGAAGTGGAAAGACCGGGGGAGGGAGGGGGAGTGGGAGGGGGGGGGGTAGGGTGAAATGTTGCCCAATCGACACATTTTGAGCTAAGGTGTAAGAATTCGATGCCCAAAACTTGCCCCTTCCTCCTCCCCCCCCCCTCTGCATCGAATTTCTCGAGGAACCGAAAAAAATTGAAACGTAGGATTGGTCGGATAGGACAACAGAAAAAGTAAAATAGGAGAAGGGGAGGGGGGGGGAGCTAAGTGAAATAAGGCAATGTCTTGTCACGCGAGCTTCCGTTATTTCGCAACTTCAACAAATTTGATCCCATCCCGAGAGTCTCAATTGGCTTCTTTCCAAAAAGTCTGACTCAAAGGAACATTTTAACATAACGGAAATCTCTAGCTAGGAAAGATTAGGGAATGAGTTATAGTGCACAAACTTGCTCAGTAGGGCATTTCCTTTTTCTAATGGTATTATAGACCAAAAATTTAAAAATTATTCAAAAGTCAGAAGCCTCGTGACAAGTTCAAAACCACTCAATATGGGCTACTGGTACATTATAAGAACTATATCCGGTGTTATTTCCACTACGGGACAAAACACGCCCCAAATTTTCCGCTTCACCTACCCCCAACCCCTATGTTATGAGTTCATTTGGAAAATCTAATTACCGACTTTTTCGGATATTTTGCACTCATGGTACAATTTTAGACGTACTATTCAATTTGTGAGCATATTTATAGCCACGCGAAACTTTTGAACTCGTTTAAATATTTTACGGAGAGACCGCATAGAAAATAAGTACGGAAGCACTTCATGATCTCATAAACAAGAATTTGCGTCATCATAAGCGCTGGTGTGGATCTGCGCAAAGAAACCCTGTCCTAAGGTTACGTTTTGTTATCTATACGGGGCAAATGCCATGATAAGCTGTGCATAGCATGATGTGCAGATTCTACATCGAAAAATGTTACAAAAGAAAAAAAGGCATTTTCTATTAAAAATACTGTGGAGATTTGAAGTAATGGAGCTAGCTCCCTATAACGGGTGAAAGTTATAATTTACCAAGAAAGAATAGTATGTCTCAACCACCGTATACCTACCGTAGTCATACAGTAAGCTTATTCTATGCTATCATATCTTAAAATTCAGCTTCATAGTTCTAACATTCTCAGGATGAACTCTGGATTATTCCTACTAGAAGGAAGCAATTTTTTGAAGAAAAAGGTTACTTGGCATAGTGCCGCTTAGTCACGGGTAAAAAATTATGAAAAATTAGTGTTTTCACGAATTCTGAGATGTTTACGCCCTTTTCCATTTCGTATGGAATAGAAAAGTGATGTCTCATGACCATTTCTACTATTCTGGAAAAAACCTCGAAGCTGTGCGAAAAATAGAAGCATTGGGTAGGCAATATATTAACTCATGATGATGGATTTTGGACGCATTAAACCAAAGACTTTGAAAGCATCTGGATCACGTAGAATACCTGTGTGCTATAAATTATACTCATAAATTTCCACACGAATTTTTTTTATTCCAACTTTCTAATAAAAAAAATTTTTTTTTAGTTCCTCTTTTTGACTAGCCCAGATTCAGACTACGATCCGCAAAAAGTCTGAACGTCCAGAACCACAAGTCATCAGCAAATATAATCCAATTGCTTATGTTTTTTCGCCGCAGACCAGCGGCCACCAAAACTGAAAACGCCCTAAACGAAATCGTACTCCGATCATTTGGCGTGTGGCGAAAACATCGTTGCATGTCACGAAGACATGACAGCTCGGATGGGCTTTGGTTAGATGTCTACTTTCGTAAAAGAGAAACTTGTAAACTTGTCATGAAGTGCGAAAATTCATCCGATCGTCGTTCTCTTGCTTGTGACAACGTCAGTTTGTGACTGAGTGCGTCTGAGTACTTGGAATGACCAAAAGAGAAGAAGAATTTAAGTCTGATAGGTTGTCGAAAGAAAACCTGATAAATTAAAGTGCTGAGAGTGCCGAATTTTCTACTGAAGGGTGTAGAACCTCATAGGGATAAAATTTGCATGAACCTTAGGAAACTATTGTAACAGAACTAGTGAACCAGTAATCCGAAGGTGCTAGATTGGAGCGTTCGCCTCGGGACCCGCCGCGGTTTCCCGCTCTTTGAAGTTTTTGAATTGGCGTTATGATTCTTTACATAATAGATTCCAGATTGTTTTATTAAGAAAACTGCTTGAAGAACTCTAGTAGTTCCGCAATTCCTAGGTACTCTCAAAACTTTACAGGAGTGCCTGCTATCAGAAGAACAAAGAGGAAGTTAGCTGAAATCTAAGAGTGGAATTTTTACAATACTTTTTGAGAATTCATTATTATTCATATTATTTTCACCTGTTCTACAGTATAGCGTAATAACGTTTTTGACGCTTCTCTTTACGTTAAAGAATGTAAGATTCTGATAAAATCAGCTCCTTTTCTTTTTCAACAAATTGAATTTTATAAAGAAAGATCGCGAACGATATTAGTAGATGATTTTCGAAAGGGTGAGATAAATGTGATATAAATATTTGATGTGCAAAAGTTCCAGCTTCAGAGCGAAATGTTTTCCAAATTTCACTGAGTTGTTTAAAAATGTGAATTATTATAGAAATTGTTGAACCTGAACCGAGCTATTAACATAAATATAAGCAGGTTCAGTCTGATTTGTTGAGAAAAAAGTTATTATGACTTGCAAGCATAAGCCGCGCTTATTATAATAATTAAGAGCTAAGACCCTTTTTATAAGACTATTAATCACAAATTAATCGCTTACAAGCTTAAAACTCTCATTCCCGGATTAGAAGAGTATTTACATAAAAAGGCCATACTTCATCTGCCCACTCGATATAAAATGAACTTTGGATGATGGGATTGGAGCAGCACTAGAACTCTAATCTTATATAAATGCTTGAGCGAAGGACATCATCATTCTATTTCCGATTACAATGTTTTCATACGACTGATGATATTGTCAAGCTTTTCTCACAGAAACAAAAAAGTACGGCTATTTTCTCATCAACCCGTACACCAAAGTTCGGTCCTCAAGTGTCGTGATTAGTCCGTGTAAACGAGCCAAGTGTCCGGGAAGTACAAGCATAAGCTTTGAAGAACAGAGAAAGAGATATATTCCACTCTAATGAGTACAGATGTACTTACTATGGTAATCTTTTGAGCGCAAATGCCTATAGAAAATCCCATAGTAATCCCTACAAATTCCTTTGTTTCTCATTAAGGTTCCAGAAAATCTCATAAAGGCTGGATAATGGGGAAAGTTATTTGATTGGTTGAGATTTAGTTCGTACTAGGGAGAAAATAGCTATTTGAAGCATGTTTTCGTGATCTCAAGACACCTGGCAATATGCAAAGGTGGATTATTATCCATGACAACCATACAAGGAACGTTTTGCACCCATTTAACCATAGAAACAATAAAATCAAATTTCCTGTTTAATTAATCAAGTATTCCAAAAGGGAATCGGAGTCCGGAAAAATAAAAAATTCGCAGAATCTGGGCGTTTTTGGAAACAAATAATTCCTCTTACTTTAAAAAACTAGTTACTTCGAGCTTAGGCCGCGTTCATACTGATTCCCTTGTTCTGGAACTGTTCCCGCACAGTTCTCGCACTGTGCGGGAACTGTGCGGGAACTGTGCGGGAACTGTGCGGGAACAGTTCCAGAACAAGGGAATCAGTATGAACGCAGCCTTAAGCAACAAGGGATCTACAGTATAACAAAAAATGACAGTTCAGGTAGGTCCCAAGACGAAAACCTGAACACAGTGAGGACTCGCGTTCATCAAATGTGTGACTACGTGCCAGTGGAGATAATGTGCCCGAAATGAGTGGTCACGCACGCTCCGCCCGTGATTCACTACCGTATCACGCGAACGCTAAAGTGCAACGGTAAAAATGCGTCTTTAAAACTTCCTGGCACATTGCCAAGTCTGACATCAGACTTGAGGAAAAACAGCCTAAAACCGGCTTTTCACTTAAAAACCAAACGCGGCAATGGTTTTGATAAATATCCAAGAAAGCTACAGTAATCTCAGCACAAACATCTGCGAATCCAAGAATTCAAGTAAGCAATTTTTCTAAAATCGGGCTGTTTTGTCGCATCGAAAACAGCTGCGTTTCTCTTTCAGACGTTCATAAAATCAAAAATATAGCCAATGGATGAAATTGCACACCACACACCACTTCGAAAGAAAAAGACGATTCCATAACTCAAAGGCGATAGTGCTTTTTCAGCCACATTCCATGCCAAACCGTGAATTTATGGCATTTGGCGAAATTTCCAATTTCAGTGTGATTGACGAGCCCATTTATCACTGCAGCATATAATTTATAGGAATGGTTTTTCAATCCTTTTTTTCATAAAAATGCCGAGACATCCATCTAGATCGACTATCTATTTGAATGATATCACATCGTTTTGAGATATATTTTTAGAGCGTCATAATGATGTGAGATTTTTTTTATGGACTCAGCTCAGATTTTGGCTTCTCAAATGTCAAAAATGCATCGAGGTAGCTAAACGGACCATTTGAGCTTTTCATTCATACATAATCAGAGGGAAAGAAGCTCGTATACAAATTCAGACTAGTTTCGTACTTGAAGGTACCGTTTCAAACCATGATGAACTGGAATTTCTTCATATATAAATTATGTAAAAGAAAAAGCTGTTAGGTATGCATTTTTCTATAATTTTCTATCTGTATCCGCTTAAATTTGATAATTAGGCGCAAAATAAAGATAAGGCCTTCAATAAAGCCGTTCATTTACTAAAGGTTCTGTGCTGCATAGGTGTTAACATAATAAGGAACCTCTGAGACAATTCAATAACTTTTTTTTCCAAATAAAGAAAAGTTTCTCTTAATGTATTTGTTATTCTGTTGAAAAGATTTCCGGCGTTTACGCATATATGTAGAAGATGACGAAGTCAAAACTTGTTTAGCTTCCTCCTTCAAGGTTTACAAAGGCTCAGACTTTAAGTTCAAAATCAAATCGGATTCGAAAGGCTTTTGATAAAGTGAACGAGTGGGTGCAGTCTAGCCATAACATAATCAAAAGAACAATTTTCGCAAAAACGTCATACTCCATATTTTCATATAGAGATGTAGAGGCATCGAGCAAATATTTCAACTTTTATGATCTCGTTCATGGTGCAGGACGATGGGCAGGTTGCAAGACGAGAAACTTTGGAAAATTTTACAAATGTGCTTCCCATTCTTGACAATTTGTGAATTCCTCCTAACTTTGAGCGCAGATAACAATTTTTGCTCACACAGCTTCTCAATTGCATACAAACACAGCGTCCGGTGCTCTTCTTCTAATGATTTTTTTTCAAAAAATTATGATTATCATTAATAGAGCCCATGAAACCAAAATTCGAGTTAAATCTTTGTTATCCTAGTAGGAAAAATTTGGAGGTTTTTTCGCAAGTTTCTTTACTTTCAGCCGCAACACTTCACCAAAGAGTTTATACCATTTTTTTCTGCTACGATTTGCAGAATCTCACAAAAAACAAAGCATTTGCAGAGACTGTGGCAAACCCTAATAGGAAAACGCACATTAAAGGAAAAGTGCAATCTGCAATTTCTGACGAGGTCGCCTATTCAGTTTACTATAAATAGAAAACATTCCATTTTTTGAGAGGCTGAGTTAGATGGATGAAATGCTAGAACGGGCATAGATTCCCCTGTGATTTGTGTGCAAATACACTAGTTTATGACAGAGATGGCTGTGAAGCCTTACTAGCACAGTAAAAGCCAGATTAGCCGTAGGCTTATTGAGGTTTTATTGCAGAAAATACGTAATTCTGCACTTGAAGGCTTCATGTACGAAAAAGATCAGATCAAAAATCTACAGTCATCTTTGACTTAGGAGTCAGGAAAAAATAGCTTTAGATCAACAGGCAATTTTTATAGAAATTCGAGAGGGCCATATTCTCTAGGAAGAGTTTCTTTTCCAGCAACAAGTTTTTCTTTCCGGAAATTGCCAGAATTTTTGAGCACATGGTAAAAAACGCGGAGTTAGATGTGTAAGCCTTCATTACTATTTCAGTAATGTGACAAGACTTGGAATGCTTCTTTAAGATGTAAAGATTCTGAGAATTGGTGAGTGAGTCTAGTCAGATTGACCCTATATATAAATTTTGATACATAAATCATCCCAAACTGCATAGTACATTGGTCTCGCGTGGAATCGTGACGTAGATAAAATTTTAGAATTCACTCAACTTTCAGAGTTACGGTAGTTGGTAGTTACGTCGCATTTTCACAAAAAATGAGTAATAATAGGCTGATTTTCTGTTTTCGCCCTTAAAAACACCTGAATATCGAAAACCCGATGTGTATTTACTCTTGTTTAAAACCACAAGCAGATGTTGTTGAAACGAAAAACATCATGAGCGTGACACAACCACATTCATAATTCACTTCATAACAGCTACCATGAGAGCAACTCACGATTTCGAAAGGCAAACTCTGTGGTTTATGGTTTCGGGGGATCTGGAGAAGATAAGGAGGGAGAAAAAAGATACGATAGGACTGCATGAAGCATTGGTTTGCTATGAAGATAGATTTAAGCGCCATTATTCCAAGCAAAAACTCCTTTCTCCGAACAAGATTTTATTGCAAGCTTTGAGGTTTTATAGATAAATGTAAAGGTTTATGCCACGCTTGGAAGTGAATTACTTATTCTTTAGAGAATGTTACGGTGATGTTATTCAACATCTACTAGAGTAAGGGGTAAGAATGAAGTCAAAACTTACTGTGTAATACGCAAACTGCAGAAAAAGCTCCTGCCACTAATAGCTTATATACATACTTGCAAAATTTCGAAACTGAGTCAGGGACACCTCGTTTCTGGGCAATTTTGATTTGTGACTCACCTAAGTAACAAAATTAGCTTCGTTACACAATCATAGTTATGAAATCTCGACTATATGCCGTTATTAGCTATGAAACATTCCCGAGCAGCTTACAGTTAGACGAGGCAATGAGATAACCCGATTACTTAACG
Source organism: Cylicocyclus nassatus (assembly GCA_958299035.1). NCBI lineage: Eukaryota > Metazoa > Nematoda > Chromadorea > Rhabditida > Strongylidae > Cylicocyclus > Cylicocyclus nassatus. Next base: position 90,312,502 of record CATQJL010000316.1, on the reverse strand, counting down.
GTTCACAAAACCTGAGATATTATGAGTAATTCTCTCATTCCTAGTAGTTCGTGTAAATATCTCGTTTGATGAAGGGCAATTGCATATAATTCATGATTTGCTTTAGTTGACTAAGTTGTAAAGAATTTGGTGGAATCAGTAATGGTGAATTTCGTATAGCTTTTGCCACTTTATTTTGGGGCAAATTCTGGCTGCACTTCGACTTTTTGAAGAATTTTTTTAAAAAATCGGGAAAGTAAAGATGAGCCGCACATTGTTCAGGAATATCCGGACGAAATTTAGATTATTTGCAAATAAATTTAAAGAATTTGCTCCGACTTCACATTCTAATCATTGAAGGCCAAAAGCGAATTTTTATAGAGATACAAATCTTTTGGAAAGTACAATTTCAGCCTTTAACGTTTTTCTTGATACAAATTAAAGCAAGCGGCCTTGCAGCACCGATTTTCTCGAGCAGCCAGCCATAAATGGAATTTCCAACGAGTAAAACAAAGACGGAAAAGCATTCTGCGGCTCGGCCCTAAATGGCTTAGAATGTTCTTTAGCCCATAAAGGGCTAAATATGTGAGCACAGAGCGAGAACGCCCACATTATGTTTATGGGGCTCATAGCGAAACCTAATAGCCTCAAATGGACCTTTAGGCGATTAGAAAAATTAGTTTTGGTCTCAAACCCGGAAATTAGTCGTGGAGTGGGATTCCCTGATCATTTCAAATTTCGTTCCGAGCATTTTGTACCACTTAATCTTGTTCTCTGCCCAGTACTTGTTTGGATGCCGAGTTTTGGTCGAATAATTGCTCTCAAGTCGGGCCGCTGCAGTTGCAATTTCGCAGTCAGACGAGAGAACCGGGAAGTGGCTGTGTCTGAGACAACTCGTACGAGTCTCTGAGACAGCTCGTATATTTTGTGTCGGAGGGGGGGGGGGGGAGGAAGATTGTAAAGTTTTCGGCTCAAGTATAAGAGAAACAGATGTATGACGCGATCGGAGATGTTTTTCGATCGGGCTCCAAGGCCAAAAATCAAAATCACTATTTGCTCCATCAGACACAGATTGTTTGGGGGGCAGACTCATCCGACTTATGACATAAGCTAGTATAGTATACCTCATTGACTAAAAACGCATTTGCTCGTTAATTTGCCTACTCAAGCGTAAAATCTCAGCGCTAACAAGCATTTAGTTGTCTAAAGATCGCTAAAGAACCTCATTTACCGTCTAAGGGTAGTAATTTTTCAGCTTCCGGGAAGTGAAGAAGTGTTCTCTGATATGATTTCAGACATTAGAGCTCGAGTGTTTACGATAATCTAAAGCCAGTAGAAGTCTTAGGGAGACCAGGCTCAGCTTAGATCAAAGGAAAAGCTGGGATTTACGAAAGTACCGGAAGAAAAGACGTCTGCGTGTGCAGGCGTGGCTAGACAACCAGCATGGAGTGTTTTTCCGGCATAATAGTCTTATTTTCTGCAATTACGGACACTGCAGAAAAAGACAAAGTCTAATTCGCAGAATATCTGGAAAATAGCAATAGCTATGAAAAACACGATAGTTAATCCCACGCAGGAATTTCAGTCATATTTGTTCAAGCAATGAATGATTTTCTTGAATGTGGATGGGAAATCGTTTAGAAGTTCCTCACTGTTTACTAATTATCTTTGGGAATACGAAAAATAGCAGCTTCTGAAAAGAGCTTTCAATTTTTCCGGAAGTCACTAGAAAATTTGACAACAGATTCGGGATTTTATAATTTTGATATAGTTACTCGGTCCCTTTGAGTTTTCGAAAAGAATACAGTCTTTATCTTCTCAAGCCAAAACCATGAACCTTAAGAAAAAATCAGCCGTCTTGACGTAAGAAACTCGGAATAATTTCAGTCTCTCCAAAACTTAAAAAATTCTGCTCAGACATTGCAGATTTGTGCAAATTTGCGCCATGACTCAGATACGAAGTATTGCATAAAAAAGTTCTATTCATCTGGGAAACCTATGATAAATATTTACGATTATAGGATACAGATGCTGTGCGTTTTGCAAATGCAAATATGTCATGCAAAATGGCTTTCAATAACAATAAAATTTGCACAGTTTCTGAAAAAAAAATGTTTGGGAGAAGGTTTCTTCTTTCTGCCAAAATTCTAAAAATACGGTTTCAGAAAAACTCAAGAAAGGAATTATGTACTCGTGAGTATGCGTAAGAAGAATTAAGAATTTGTATTAGAGACTCTAATCTTTGAGCGAAAAGAAAATGCACAACCATAAGAATAGAAGATTTTTTGAATCTTTGTGATGCGGATCCAATCAGCAGTATGTTCGTAAACTTTAGCTTTTAAAATATCTCCAGTGATAAAATTTCAGCCTAGATCTTTTGTTTTTGTAGGTTCGATTCGGTTCATCCTATCTTCAAATCATTTACTTTTTTGAATGGGAACATTTCCAAGCTACAATATATGTTTGCTCTAAGAACGTCAAAGTTCGGTAAGACCGCACAAGACGAATCTATTATTATCTTCATAATAAAGCGCTGAGCAAAGACTACTCAAACAATTTCTCCACAGCGTATGTAGGTCTTGCGCTTCATTACCCTATTATGTGATTGCCCGGTCGGAGAGAGACTAAGGAGCAAAAATGACGATGAAAAGAGAGTAGAGAATTTCTACGAGAATGGAAGTTTGATGGTTGGCAGAGGGACATAGATAGATTTGGTAAACTCGATTTTCTCTCACTAATCAAACGCTATTCAAACGAGCCTTCTCAAGTATTTTTTGACCACTGGGGAAGAGTCGACTAAAGAGAGAAATTTTTCGCTTGACCACCTTCAAAGCTTTGTTTTTCATAGAAGCAACTCTTCCGCATTATTTCCAATCGTTGTGCAGGTTCTTGTACGTCTTTTGAAAAAAAGAGTCAGTAGACATTTGATTAAGAAGAAAACCCACTTTACGGAGGCTATAGTCAATCTAGTGGGCGGTTTTTCTAAAAAATTTCTTCTCTAACTTTACACAGAGCCATTTGATATAATGTATGTAGCATGCTACAAATCTAACAAAGATGCAATTACATTTATATTTTTCCGCACTATTTTTCAACAAAAATGCTGGTCAGAAAAAAAACAATGGCCGATTCATATGGCTTATATTTTACAAAAAAAATTACTACCACGAAAGACAGAAAAAAAGCAGTTTTTTGCTTTACCCAAATCTCGGGAGTTGATCTTCTGTAGTTCAGATAGATGGGAAAAACCCGAGCACGGTTAAAGATTCTATTTTTGTAAGGTTTTTGAATATACGAAGAGAGAAGAACGGGCATTGCTTGCACTGAGATCTTATTGAAGCTATCTAAAAAGTTTAAGATTCCCAGCAAGCAGCCTAAGAATACTACTTTTACTCAAAGAAATTCTTTTCAAGCACAGCATTCTCATATTTTATGTAGATTCTCTCACATTTTACCTCATTCAACTGCATTCACTGGATTTATTAGGTTGAACCGAAAGTTCTGTCGCACCGTTTTCAAAAAATCACAACTTCTTTCGGTCACGACAATTTTGCGCAACTCAAATTTTGTTTGAAAGCGTAAAGCATGTAGTTTCCAAAAGCTCCCTGGGGACTTTCCGACATGCTCAGGTGGCAGAGATAAAAATGAAAGAACGAGATCATCCGAAATTCGGAATTTTTAAGCAAGAATTCTAGAAATTCAGAAACAGTGCGCTAAAATTCAGAAAAACCATTATCTTGATTTTTGTTACATTTGATTACTATCTGAGTCAAGTTTGTGCTGATTGAGCCCTTCTTTCAAAAGTTATGATTTTTTGAAAAATAATGCCGAAAAATCAATTTCCTAAGAATTCTTAAGGAATGGATTTTTTGGCATTTTTTTCAAAAATTCATAACTTCTGAAAGAAGACCTCGATCAGCACAAACTTGACTCAAGTAGTAATCAATTGTAAGATAAATTAGTATAATGGCTTTTCTGGATTTTATCGCACACTTTTGAATTTTTAGAATTCTTACTTAAAAATTTCGAATTTTGGATGATCTCGTTCTTTCATTTTTATCTCTGCCATCTGAGCATGTCGGAAACTCCTCAGGGAGATTTTGGAAACTACATGAGTTACGCTTTCAGACAAAATTTGAGTTGCGCAAAATTGTCGTGAGGGAAAGAAGTTATGATTTTTTGAATATGGTGCGACAGAACTTTCGGTTCAACCTAATATATTGGTTTAATATGGCAAAAAATGCAGACTCTGTTTTAAAGGTTGATTTCTTTAACAGGTTCTTTTCCTTTCTTCAACAGTCAGGTATCCAGAAATGAATCTAAAAAAGAGTTCTGGTCCAAAAGTCCGCTAGCTAAAAGCAGAGAATGATTATGGGCAACAGGTCACAAGAATGGCTATTCGTGATGTTTGGCGAAAATTTCCATTCCAAATAATTAGTCAGTGTCAAGTGTTGTCATAAGTATTCGCTGTCTTCTTCCTACTAATTGTTTACTTACATCTTTGCTTGTACACTATATCTTTAGCAGAGTAAACAAAATAATGAAAACAAAGACGAGTTGCTTGATGTGTTTGGAAAAAGTTGTTGATTATCGAATATCAAAGTTTGTTTCATTTTAGAATTCAAATATGCTGTTTTCTTGGCCTATGGCTTGGGTACTTGAGAAATGAGGCAGTGAAAAAAGAGTTAATGATAGGTAGCAGAGCAGGAGAAAAAGGCATGAAAGTCTAATCGACTTCTTTTAAATAATTTGGGCTTCGTCAAGACTAGAGTAACCTATTATAAAAGTATTTGAGTCAATATATATTGGTCCTGACCAGAAAGGCATCGTAGGCGGTAGCCAGTGAAAAAACATAGCCATAAAAGCATGTTGTGTCATGAGCACATTAACAAAAATGCAACCCATTAAGTAGCCAAAAAGCTTCCATAAAAGCCTGCAAACTGCTGCAAAAACAGAGCGCCAGTGGCGAAACAGACTGATTCGCTGGGGGGACAATCATCATTAGAATTCTTAGAGCACGAAAACATGTGCGAGAAGACGATCGTGAACAACGGCTGGTTACGGATCTCTATCGCTCTTTGTTTATACAAGCCACACATCCACTCGACTTTCACCCACTACAGTAGTCAAGTGCTAGACACCGAAAAAACGCCAGAAAACAGCGCGAACGTGCCCGAGATTCACGTCATTCTCGACCGTTTCACAACGGTTATTGGGTGGTGGCATGCGTGATTGCACTAAGTGCCACTCAAAATACGGTGTTCTTAGTTTTTGCGGTGATAGAGTTCCCGTAACTACTGGATTGAAATGCTTAAACCGAGGAGTTTTGAGCAGAAAATACCTTAAGGTTGAGGGAAAGGACCAAACTAGGCAAATAAATGAAAATATTTTAGTTCTACTGCTTACTTCTTACAGATGTTGCAAAAAATCAACTATTCCTCGCTTTTAACTAACTATTCACTGTCATCTTTTTACTCGTTATGTTCTGATCTAGATGGTCCTGGTCCGTTAAACCACTTGCCTATCACTCCCATTCACATACACTTTTCAAATTTTTTGATTTTTTTTGTTTTTTTTAATAATCAGAAATTAGCGCGTAACATGCAGGATTTTTTGAAAAACAAAATTGAATCATTGTCTCGCCTATTCAAACAGAACTGATGGCATGACCTTGTTTTGCACTGGTTCTTTTCGACCATGCAAAATCTCTGATTACCGATTCTAAAACTCGTGAGAAAAGTGCAGCCAAAGGTGTCATCTTCTGAAATTCCAAGCGCGTCTGAGTGTTTACAGACAGGGATTTCAGTAAGAAGAAAGGTCAGAGAGGTCTCAAATTTCTGTGACTGGGTATCAATGGAAGAGATAGTTTCGAAAGTTTGAGTTTGAATTTGAAACTTTGGAAATTTTGAATTGATTTGCTGCAGTTGGAAGAAACTTTCGCAGTTGTTCATTATAGGAGTCTCAGAAATACAACGTTCAAACGTTTGTCCTTCTCCAACCTTCAAGTACTATTCTGTAGAACTGGCTTACTTACTGTTAGATTACCGGTTCCATTATTAGTGTGGTATTACGGCGGAAATTTGAAGAGGGTTTTCAAGCTAAAGAAAGAATTTTGTCTCGGAAGAGAAATCAAAAAGCGAAACCTCAACTAAAAAATTTACACTTCACCGTAATGCTTCGTTTATAAGTTACGCCAGTATACCGTAAGAACTGCTAAAATGTGACTACTAAAAATTAAAAATATTAGATTACGATTTTATAACTTTACGATCTCATGAAAAACTAGGTAAGGGGAACATCGTGTGTGTTAGCTCTGCTACACCATTTTAGATTTTTTCTGAAAATTTCCTGCATTCCATTTTACAAGAACGCTCTAACCTGTGAGGTTCCCTAATACAGTAATTAACATTCGATGTCGGTTCATACTGTACTGAATTGTAACCAATTGTACACAATGGTACCTAAAGATCGACGGAAGACCCTCAAGCAACAAAGGCACCAACGTTCGAAACCCATTACATTTTAGGGACACCCTGCCTGCTGGGTTATCAAAAAGATAATGCCGCTTTTTGAGCAACAAGAATTTTTGAACTTCATACCAAGAACAACAAACTTCAGAGCTTACAAAAGCGTTAACATACTGTATTTGCAAAAACTGAGGGGGTAAGCAAATCATATTCCTTCGTTGCTCCTCTAACAAGCCCCAAAAATTGCATGTGCGGATTCTATAAGAACTTCGGAAAGATATGACTTTGTGAATGAATTATTTTAGATGTTGGGTCGAAACTAATTGATATTTCTCAAAAACTGAGGCACAACAAGTTGCAAATTTGTGGCAGTATTTCTGAGTGAATAAGCTAAATAATCACACATTTGCGACACAGAACCGCTGCAAGCAAAGTTTGAAAATTTAGCGCATTATTTTTTCTTGATTTCCATCAGAAAAATGCAGCAAATGTATGTATAAATATCTGATGGAAAAGTATATCATGAGCGAGTGGGAGATTTGCAAAATTGGAAGTGAAATACGATTTTTTTTGTTCTTTCGAAAATTCAATTTTTATTTTAGCCAGAAACAGATGCGGACAACTTGGTGCAAATTTTACATGCCATCTTATACTTGTTCTGATTTGTCGAATGGTACCCCGCATATTATACGTATGTAAGAAAAACTAAATCCAGGGACTGGCACCACCTGGCAAGGGGCAAGCTAAATATCGTTTTTGGTGCAAAAAGCAAAGGCAATATCGTTTTTGTGGCCGGAAATTGCGATGTTTTTTTGGTCGACGTTTCTTTGGGGGGTTTTTTACATTTGGCGTTTAGGGTCAAATGGGACTTTGTAAAACTTAGCGAAAGTCAAGGGGACTTCGATTTGAAAATTCCTTCGTGCCAGCTCGTGGCCGAGCCCTGGCTAAATTACATCGGTGAAAAGTCAGATATGAAAAGACTTATGATAACCCAAGGTCGTGGGCATACCTTACCTTCAGTCACCACGCAATCTGGCCACCTGCCAGATGTCTTCAAATCTAATACTGGCAGACCCGAAATGCACAGCTTGTTTGGATTCATATGTTGATAGAACGCCCTATCTTTCGTACAATCAGAAACCTTTTACAATGACGTACCATGAGTTATGCAGAACTCGAGTATTGTCAAATCGCGTCGCGACTGAATTTGCGTAAGGTACGACCCACCGTCTAGTAGGTTATTTTTTTGATGGTCTGATATAGTATGCTTGATCACCAAATGCAGAATCACTAATCCGCGCTGCTTTGAAGCACCTCACTAGAGTTTTGCCTAGATTGTTTCCAGCTCAAACGAAGATTCTGAGTCCATCTTCTTTTCGACTTTTGTTATTTGAATGCACCCTATATAATCTAAGAAAAGCTGAAAGTTGATACAAGTCTTGCGAGTATCTTCAAAGCAATTGCTCTCCAGAGATTCTGCCTTTTGGGACTAATCATGTACGATCCCTACAAATTCTCTTCCTGCGCTCTTCAATGCGAACTTGCTTCACTTGGTACCTCCATGTGCTAGTACAGGCTCACAAGAGCAATCGAAGAAGACATGAATTTTTCTAGTATACGGTCTTAATTGATAATACCGCGAATGGAGCCACTCTCAGAAATAAAAACGAAGTTCGATGCTGGAAGTCATTGCACGCGCAAGTGGGTCTGGGTCTGGGCCCGCTTGATAGACCAATTGCTAGGGTTGAGGAAGTTTTACTCAAAATCAAGCGACTTTCCCTGCCCAGATTTACAAGCTCTTTTCTTAAGCGCGGATTTTTTTCGAACTTCAAAAGTGAAACTGAAGCAGTGGAAAGGTATTTTTTGAAACTTCCACATTCTCTAACGATCCAAAAAAGGTTTGGCTGCGATCCACAGAAAGAATAGAATAAACGATTTTAAATTTATAGTCACCTGATTGCGCAAGACCGAATTACACTTGACGGCGTGCCTGTCTCTCTTATCTTATACCAACGGTCTGTATCTACACACTATTAAGGTGTCCATTAATACACCTCAACTGTACCTGAAGCTGCCAAAAGATACTAGAAAAATGTCACTTATCCTAATCCGCTCTATTGTATCTTGTAGATTTGAGCTAGGGTGTTGTAAAGTGCTTGTGGTAATGTGCCATTTGAATTGCAGTTTTTTAAATTTTCTGCGCAACAATTTTGTTTGAATTTGAACTGCAAAGCATGCTAGTTTCTAGAAACAAAATCTTACATTCAATCTAACCATTTCCAAGCAGAATTTGCAAATATATGACCACAAACAAGTAATCGGCATTGAGTTGCCAATTTATCCAATCCATCGATATTTTGTATCCTTCCAACAACATTTTTCTTGACATTTCCTTATCTTAGAGTGAACACAATGAGAATAAGTTTTGTTATGGGGTTTGATTAAAGATCCGAGAAGTTTTCATTCTTGAAGCCATTTTCTGGGCATATCCGCTAAATGTCAGGGTTACTTAGATGGGAATAAAAATGTGCAAGTGACTAATCTATACTTGTAAATAATTAAAATAAAATTTTTTTAAAACGTGTTTTGGGGTTACGGGTGAGCATTTTGAAAAGCATCCCACAAATTTCGGAGCGTCTAGCGGTAGCCGCGCACCTTTATTCAAAAAAATTTTCTCTTCTTTTTCTTCCTTTCCGAAAATCACGGGATTGCCTGGTAGCGGAAGGTGTCATATGCACGGCAGTAGCGTTCTGAAATCGGGGGTGGGGAGCAACAAAAATTTCTGGGTATGGTTAATTCAATCACTCCTGCTAGAAATAATTTGGGATGCTTTTCAGAATTTTGTCGGCATATAACAAAAATTGAGAAGATTTCTTTGTAATTTCAAAAATTTCGAGAATCGTTGCAATTATTAAAAATTGGAGACATGTCATCTCGCAATTACAAACTCGTAGAGGTTACTTTCAAAGAGTTGTTGACCCATCCTTAAAAAAGAGGGAGGGGGACAGGAGGAGGAGCCGAGATTGCCGCACTAGTTGTGCTTTACACATTAGTAGAGTTTTCAAAATGATTCCTGTTTCTCAAGGGTTAGAAGAAGTTGGATTAGAGAAGCTCAATTGTTTTTTGTCGGTTTTTCCGAGAGAGAAAGAAATGCGCGGACCATATAAACGGATAAAATGTTGGTATCTCCAGAAAGCGACCTAGGGTTTGAATATGGTTTACCTAAGTTTGTAGTAAAATTGCACGAAATCCCTATGACTGCTTTATATTAGTCTACATGTAGCATGCAAATGTTATTTTTGCTAGTGTGAATCACAAATTATGTCCTGAGAATTTTCATAAGATTTTCACAAAACTAAGACTTTTCATCTATCAAGCATACTCTATCCATTTAGAATCAGTCGTGTGGAAGACGCCAAGCTAAATTCGTTTCCCTGTTTTCTACTTCTGGGATTATTCACATGTGTTTATAAATACAAATATCATTTTGTACGAACTGCAAATTCACCATAACTTTGTTTTATAGTCGAATTAGATGAAATGTTCGGAATTTGATATTTTTTCAGCGTTCATTTTGAGAATTTGGAATCGAAGCTTGTACACCAAGAATACATCAGACAACTTTACGTACTACGTGATTCTTTAAAAGCGATGCTTCCTCCTATCATTCTCTTTTGAACCTTTTTCATCAATTCTTTGTCGTCTTCCATCTTTAGGCTTACGAGTTTCATCACTGTACTCTTCATAACTGATTTTAGGGTTTCTGAAACTTACCAATGACTCTTTGGAACCAGAATAATGTATCTGCTTCCTTTCTCAAATCAGTCCGGTCAAAAAACTTATCCTTCTATAGCTCTTCGACGTTTGACAATTCTTTCAAATTTTTACCCCCTTGAATCCCTAGCAAATTGAACCAACCGAATCGTTTTTTCCTGGCAGTCTCTCCTTTCCACAAAACCACAGGTCGTGACTTTCCGTTGATTCCTTGGTGAAGTCCTTGGTAGAGATGCGAGTACTTGTGTGGATGCAGGCCATTTCCCATGCCCATATTGAATCCACCCAAGAGCAGCGGATCCGATTTCTCCTTTTCGCCCCACATCTACAAATCAGGCAAAAATGGTTGCTGCGCGAGTTTCAAACGATCTCGGTTAGGACGAGAAATACGGTCGAGGATAGTCGGAGAAGAGAAGGACAGGAAGACGAAGAAAAAGAAGAAAAAGAGAGAAGAAGTGTAGAGGTTATAGAAGAAGGTGAGAATGGAAATGGTGGTCAGTTTCAATCCATTTCCTACTTACATCATACGCTATAGCTTTAGGAACCTGACGAATTTGTGAACGCAAATGCCCTTCTCCTCCGGCATAATTTGAGATATAATGATGCTTTTCGCCTCCTGCATAGTTTGAAAGATACTGATTCATATTTGATGCCTAAAAGAATCTGATGAAGCCCAGCAGAAAATTTCCTAGATATGTGATAAACGTTCTCAGAAAAACAAGGGAAGGTATAGCATCACAGATCCTAAAAAAGTGATGGATAACAATCTAGTTTCCAAATCAAAGAACAAACATTTTCACACAAACTATAATTTAGATTATGGAGACTAGAGTAAGTGGGAAAGACTACAAAAGGTCTACTAAACACGACTGAGGTGAAATTTCGGAAAGTTTTGACACAAGGCAATTTGGTACAAAAATTCTGGCACCAAAATCACCATCTCTCAAAATTCGCATTCCTGATGATTGAGCCGATTTGTATGAAAATTATACTTTAGATTTTTGGGAATTGATTTGCCAGAAAAACATCTAGACTTCATAAAAAAACATTTATAAAAGGTTTCAACCAATTTTTTTCCCACGGGAGTGAAGTTTATGTCAATTGATAGTCATACTTGAAGTCATCAATTGCTTGAGAAAAAATGCAAATAAAATGTGAATGTTGAAATTCTAAACAATCAGGGGGTAAATTTTGAGACTAGAGTAATAAAGAAACGTCACTATAGATTTTGGAACGATCAATAATACAAATAGGTATACGATTCTCTACAAAAATAGAAAACAGGCTTTATTTTTCGGGAATTTTTTTGGAGATGATGTGAGGGATGTCACCGTATGTGCCACCGTAACAAATTTTGTAAATATTTTTCAAAAGATTATACAAGAGATGGAAACCAACAAGCTACCTGTAAGTGATAATATACGACTGATTTATTTTTGAGCGTTTTATTAATTGAAGCTAAGCCCGATCATTGGGTTTGACAAAAGAATATAAGGAATATAGGCAAAAACAAGCATTGATATCCATTGAAGTTTGCCAAAAATAGAAACTTTTTCGTTTTACAATGAAAAAAAAAACATAACTGTACCTGTCAAGCAGCTAATGAGAACCACTGAAAAGACTCTAGTACTACATTAAGACTTTATAAGTTGGATAGGAAATGATTTTAAAAAGTTCAAAGGCACGTGACTCAACTTTCCACCTGTAAAGGGCATAGTGGAACGAGAATTTCGATTACTTCTCACCTATGCTTAGGCATTCATTCATAAGACAACAATCGATGCATACATTATCGTACACGGGGGGGGGGACATCGAACGACAGGTGCACTGGACGAGTTCTTGAGAGCCGGAGGGGGGCGAGAACGACGGGCGACTTATAGCATTGCACTCGTTAACTCAGCCATTTATGCACTCTCATAAACTCATAACTTACGTCTACTACGTGGTTCTAGTGAGTCCTGAGAGGAAAGTGTATTGGCCACTGAGAATTGATAAGTGCGATAGTAGCCAGCCCAGTGCCAGATGGTATATTACGCTTTTTTTTAATACAAGAACGACAATCCTCGGATTGTAGCTCCGAGAAGTGAGACTATTATTACCGCGGGAAAATAAAGTATAATTCTCACTCCCACTTATCTAATGATTCAAAAAGTGATTCAAAAAACATCTGCGAGGACACATGGCATAATTAGCCTCAATCAAAATCGAGAAAATTCAAATGCTCACAAAGTGAAAACTACTGAACTTCTGTCTCTTGCCTGAAATGTACTACATTTAAGGTAAAGAACATCTCTGAACTACAACCGTAAAGTAGCCAACTTTTGTGCTTTTCATCGATTTTTGTGCAAATATGTATACGAAAGAAATTATTCAGTTACGCTTTGCAATCATCTGTTTTTCTCCCATATTTAGTTACGTTTATCGTGAGTACTTTAGCGTTAGAGAGGTGGGTGAAAGCGGGGGGGGGGGGGGGGGAACGCTGCAAAAATTGATACTTATGAGTCAAAAAATTGTGCAAGGAATGTCTTCATTTAAACGTTTTGGGATAATATAAAAAATTCATCTTCCGAGGAGAAGTTCGACATGGTCGACAAAATGCCCCTTTTGTATATAATTCTAAGGATCTGCGGTTGAATAATTTTGAGGTTCCGCAGCAATTTTAGAAGGCGGAGCTAATGGAACACCAGCTATCCTAGGAAGGACTTCATTGGCTACCTTCCCCCCCCCCCCCACAAAAACGTTTCTGAGACGCCACTGATGTCACTTTATATAATGCACAACAGCACTTGGCAAAAATACCTTGTGAAATATTTTTTATGAGCACATCAACCTAATCTTCAAAAAAATAACCTTTACTAGTCTCCTAATCATTTGTTGAGAGGAAGTGAGCAACAGGAAGAAGGCTTCAAAGTAAATACATATCAATAGTCTGTAGCATTAGTTCTATAAATAATTTATAAAGGGATAAGAAAACTAGAAAGGCGAGAGCAAAAAATTAGGCAAAAAAATATCCCCTAAGCGTTTGTCAAGAGGAAGTAAATAACCGGAAGATGACCTTAAGGCATATACATGACAATATTTTGTAGCATTAGTTCTATAATTAATTAATGAAGGGGATAATAAAGGCGGAAGCAAAAAACTGGGCAAAAAATGTCAAATAGATATCTCATGACATAATCTAAAATGTGATTCTAGTAGTGTAAGTAGAAAATCAAAGGAGATAGTTCCAAAATTAATGATGAACATTTTCGCTTGCTTGATCTTCGAAATCATTATGGTATTTGCCATCGAATGAGGAAGACATACATTCTTTATGCAAATGTAAGTTGTTTGGTGTAAATACTGAAGCCAAGACTAGGCAGTTTTGGCAAAGCTCTAAGAATCAATCGGGTAGTATGTACTGTCATATTGCATACACATTCAAGCCCAAATAATCGCTAAATTCTTTTGAGTAGCGATTAGACGAAAAAAGTGAGAATAAGCGAAAAAATGAAAGTGAAAAAAAAACAAAAAAATGCAGGTGCATCATAAACCTACGATGTTAGCCAAGAACAGCAGTATTACTCTAAGATATCCAAAAACAGTAATCAGATATTCTTTGAACTTTACGCCACGCACATGCCTTCAACTTCAACTTGTCACTCATCAATCAAGTCAGCTCATCTCACACTTATTTGGGACATGGACCAAAGATGGTGGGGGAAGCCGTGAGCGAGAATTTAAAGGAAGGATCAGGCAGCGAACGGCGAATTTCATAGAGGACATTTTGATTAGATTTTCATATTTGATTTGAAGCGCACGAGGTAGTGAATGAAGGACAGGGATTCGAAGTGAATTGGTTGAAAGTGGTGCGTAACTCACTCCAATAATTAGTTTAGCCCTCAGCTACCCTTTTTTCGAGTCCTCCAGTGATCTACAACCTAGAAACTATAAATTTGTAAGAGAATTATGGTCTTTGCTTAAATTATAGCAAACTTCCAAAAAAATTCACACATGCCTTTACTTTTAGGTTTTCGGAGCAAAAAGTAATAATCACCAGTAGAAGTTAATAACAAGTTTTTTCAACCATAGCCCGCGAGCTCAAATTAGCCTCATTTACAAGCATTTTGCCTTCAGAATAAACATTCAATGGATAAGTAGGCTAGGCACTTTCATGCTATAGTTGCAGGGTAAATTTTCTACAAAAAATAAACCCTGTCAGTTCCCCGAAAATCAAAACGAAACCCAAAAAATGTTGGAGAAGCTTTGATATCGGACAGAAGTTGGCACATGGGAATAGATAACCGATGTGGCAAATTTGAAAAAAATTATCATTAACAAAGTAGATTCATAGGTAAAGGGAACGAGGCGAGTAGAAGATGGGGGGGGGGGGGGGGGGAAGGGGTAGTACAGCAATTTTTGCTAAAGAAACATCCTGTATTATTAGCGAATAGATAATTTATTGCTAAATTTCAAAAAATGATTGGGATTGGTTGTAATTATAAGCGCACGTAGTCAACATGACAGGATCACTGTGAAGTAGAAATTCCCAAGTTCTGCAAGATTTTGGCAAGTATGAGAGAAATAGAAAACAGAACTGCAGTTGTAAAATGGATAGGTGTACTGAGGACTTCGAGTAGCTCAAAATGAACGGAAGTGTGGTGTACGCAATAATCATTTGAGTTTTAAGATGAGCTCTTCGTTGTGCAGTCATTTAGCCAGTGTGTTGCAGGGTAAAGCTCCAGCAAATGGCAAGTAAAAATTGGCTGAATTACGGCACAGAAGTAGCTACATCAGAGTTCAATTTTTTTGTTCCCATGATGCTATAAAACGAGAGCAAACGATGTTAAAGAAACAGCTTAATGAAGAGCAACAGAAGTGTTAAGTTGTGAGCTTTTTTATACGAATATGAACTGTAGAAAATAAGCAAAACTGCCGTTATAGTAAGGAAGGATTCAAGGATTTTTATAAGATTTTGTAAACGAGAATTCTATAGTTATAATTTTTATACAAACTTTTTTTTTCGCATAAAATCCAAAGAAAACTGGGTGGGGTAAATCGAGTACATAAAGCTATAGAAAATTAGTAAAAAATACTGAAAACACTCCTACCCTTCACAAAACAGTGAATTACTCGGTTGATAAAACTTAACCAAAAGTCCTTCGACAACAGAGTAGCGGAGCTGGTTGGCTGGGCCGATTAGCCAAAAAGAGCGGAAGAAGTAAGCGGGGCACGCCGGAAACACGCTCGATTACGACGGATACAGCGAGTTGACGGCACGACCCTTTCGCCGTCCGCCTGCTAACGCTGTCAGCAGCGTTCACTTTGCAGGGGATAA
Organism: Cylicocyclus nassatus; assembly: GCA_958299035.1. Taxonomy (NCBI): domain Eukaryota; kingdom Metazoa; phylum Nematoda; class Chromadorea; order Rhabditida; family Strongylidae; genus Cylicocyclus; species Cylicocyclus nassatus. Next base: position 90,296,963 of record CATQJL010000316.1, on the reverse strand, counting down.
TTAACAGAATTTTGAGAACGAGTGGGAGTCTTGCAGGAGTGAGCAGAAGTGAGAAGATTGAAAAAAAAGGCTTGAAAGCGAAATTAGGAATATTTACAGGAGAAACTTTCCAGTGAGACCGTTTTCTAGAAAAATAGCAAGAATGGTGCAGGAGCTGCAAGATCAAAGGATTCGTCTGTCATCGCCTCTGCGATGATACTGGTATACTATATGCAACCAGTTTTTGTTGTGTATTAGCTGCAGCTGCACACAACATACACAGTGCGCATAAAATCCGAGTTCTTTTGGAACCACAAGGGTGAATGTTCCAGAAAACGTTTATGTATATACATTACCTCTCACATTTTATTTTTTCCAGGCATGAAGAAAAACCCTCTGTGGACTTTTGCATAAAAAATATGCACATTGACCAACAGGATCCACGATTTGACGCGCATTTTGCATGGTGTGTGCGATCACACTAATATATAAATTAACCACTTTTTCCATTTGAACCTCAAAAACACAACCCATCGGTACTGCCTTGAGTCAAAAGACATCCTTACGAAGTCTAAAACTCTGTTAAATAATATTGAAAATTTGAACTTACTCAAAGTTGCGCCAAAATACAATACATAATTAGCATATGCTTTTTTAGAGGAAAAACACGAGAAAATTATGGGAAACCGCCTCAGCCTATTATCAAAACAGACGTTCCCTTGCTATAAAGGTGGATATGAACCTTGTTTGTGAGTAACCAGGTATACATATACTTTTAAGTACAACTGACACCTTTATGAATAAATCATAATAGAGCATGCTTACATATCAATAACAAATTAGTTGGTGACCGCTGTTTGACGATTTAGCCAAGAAATCTAATGGAAAAAGTAAGGAAAAAGTCAGACATAAGAAGATGTGAAATGAAAGTGGAAAGGGAAAAGAGGTTTCTGTTTACTCATTCAGCTCTAGTAAATGAATCATACCGAGCAGATGAGGCCCTGGAATTGAAAATGGAGACGTTTTGAGAGAGAGTCCCAAAGCAAGTTGTATGCTGCAAAATAATTTTAGATTCATAATTTACCATCTATATTTGGTAACGTTTTACTTATTCATTTACGATATCTGGAATAGGAAATTACTCAAAACACGGGACTTCTTTTCATCTTCAATGATTTACTTCTCACTAATTTCTCGGCCTTAGGGATTCCCCAATTGTTCGGGGTTTTGTTGCAGATCTTCAAGCATTTATAGTGACGAAGTATAAAATTGATAAGTACAGAAATTTGCGTAAATGGCCTCTCAAGACAAAGTACTCCGTATTCAAAAAGATCACTAGAGCGAAAAATATTAGCTACGCTTGGTACTACTAATTTATCCGGAAGTACAGAGACTGAGCGTGCTTTACTCAGAAACTGACGAATGACGAAGAGTTCGACAAGGAACAGAAAGCTATAGCAGAACATGGGAGTAAAAAGAAGAAACGTTCTGGAGCGGAGCTAAGAGCTGTCTAGGCCTAAATCATCTCGAAAAAGATTGCAATTGCAGCATATGACTAGACATTCTACAGAAGAAAACTATTAGGGGAGAAATGTGAGGACAGCATAAGATAGAAAAAGCCAACATGAGGAAATGTCGAAAAAGCAAAAAGAATGACAATTGAGACTAACGGCGCAGATTCTGCATAGTATAGATTCATTGCGATTTTTTGTAAGTCTATAAAAATAACAATTAGTCTTGAAGATTCGGTCACAAAAGCAACAGAAAATTCTAGGGCACTTTCCGTTAGATTATTTCGAGTAGGGTTTCAATACCAAATAAAAAATGTCACAAGAAACCTCGTACCCCTCCCCCCTCCCCCCGTTTCTCTTTACCTGAACACAGAGAACTCGGAAAACATTTCAATCCTTGTTTGCAGATAGAAGCTATTTAGAAGATTACAAATGACCTTTGAACTTTTTTCCAAAAATAATCGCAAATAAACGGAACAAGTTTCTTACAATTAGGCCCTTTTCGCTCAATGAAGCATGTCACAGAGGGCCTAAAAAATAGAAATCCCAAGCGGAAGGAAGGGAACTAAATTTTTATTGACCTTATTTTGTACAAACTTTGATTTGAGATTATTACAGCTGCTTCCCTTTTTGTTACATTTTTTTCAAAATAATCAACAAATATTCAAACGTCACCAAAAACAACCAACCACAAATTCAGCGTCCTTTAAGGAGTTTCTATTTTACAAGCCCTCTTTGAATGGCTTAATAAAGAGAGCCTGGAAGACTTATTGGGTATTTTCTCTACATTTCTTGAAAAAAAGGGACATTGTGTAGTTTTCTGAAGCGAGCGAAAGCAGCGAGCAGCGAAAAACAAATTTTTCAAAGATTCAAAACACTATGAGTCAAAAAGAGTTCTAACCAAACCCTAATTCATAGACGAGAATCGGCCAAAGACTTCTGTGCCGGGGCGCGAATTCTTCGAATTCGCGCAGCTCTGCGCGTTATGTCACCCAACCCCCCGGGGAACCACTTAATTTTCGCATTCACGTCGTCGTTGTGGTCGTCGTGACAATGTCGACGCAAAGTGCCTCCAGCAACGTCAGCGCTCATCGACTTATGCAGCGAAGGTGAGAAAATTGGAGTGTTCGGCAGTTTTTGAATGCATGTCGTAAATGCCGTGAATGTCGAGCTCGTCTGCAGCTGCAGAAATTTTCGAGATCTCATGCATGCGCAGAAGAAACGGAATTCTGCCTGACTGGGAAGGAAATGTACAGATCTGTCATGTCTGACATTTTAAATGAATGTCTATGTAGCTCTAGCATTATCCAAGAGAATAAAAACAAGAAGAAAGTAATGGATCGGCCGGAAATAAACAATTTCATGCCATTTTGGAGGGACTCCGCAGCAAAAGCTACATAAAAAATGGTGAAATTCAATTATGAAATGACTATTTGTTCAGCCACTAGCTTTTCAGAGGGATACCAAATGGCACAAAAGTACTTGAGCAGAAGCTCAAGAAACTTGAGCTTTAGAAAAGCTGGAGAGAAAAAATAGGGGAAACGAAGACTGCGCATATGAAATAGAAAACCGAAAGCTGAAGGATGTGAAAAAAATTTGCGGAAAAAACGCCTGGGGTAAGCAAGTCATGGCAAAAAGTAGCTAACAAAGTTATGAAATTTTCGAAGCATTCCGATTATTTGCATCAATCAAGGTAATAATGAGTTTCTCGCAAATTTCATCATTTTTTATGGAATTTCCAAAGTTTTCGCTGCAAGCTAAAATAAACACAAGGGCTTGATTAAACCCTTACATCTTTTTTGCGAGCTTAAGGTTACATTCTGTTGGACAACCTCGGATTACGTTTTTCTGCCTTAGGTGTACAAACTCCTGCAGCATTTTGGACTTCAGTATAAAAAAACCGACAGCGTTAAAGAAAGTAACAAATTTCAAAATTGCGTGGCACACAAAATTATGTCAAGAGAAAACCTAAAATTTGACATATTTTGAGTAATTTCTAAATTACATAACTTCGTGCCTCGCAGTCATCTATATCACGTCAAACATTTTTGCCAACCAAGAAGAGCGACTTGAAAGGGTATTGATAGACGCATTAATTGAACATTTTCTATGGAAGCATTTCGGGTGGAGCAAGAAAAAAACAAAAAAAAGATATTTTAGGACACTTTTCGCTAAATCCTACCAAGTTTGAAACGTGATTGCAAAATTTTGGGTGAAACTCGAACTTGTTAAATAACCTAGCTTCAGATGTTCCTAATTGCTATCAAAATGTTTTTAGCCTTCAGTCGTATCTATCGGTACTAAGAATAGCTGCTAAGAGAGCAAGTTTTGTCAGATCCACAATTATGAGTAACACAGCCTAAGGCAATCTGAGCAGCAGAGGAGTAATTGGATTCATTTTGCAAATTAGCCGGATGCCCCCGCTACAAAACATCATTCGTAGTCAAGAAGTGCCAGTGATCATTATAATTCTGTCTCGCTTTTGGGCGGATATTCTGTACTATTGTACAGTACATTTCGAAGGATACGGTATCACTGAATTTGTACCGTAGTCACCTAATTAGAAAGGGGATGCTCATAGAATTGCTTAAGTATGATGCATCTAACAGATAGACAAATAAGAAGACACAAAAGATACAAAAGAAATATACATTATCATTATTATACAGGGTGTCCCAAAAAGATGTGCACACTGTTTGATTGTTAATAACTCTCTTGCTTTCATGTCTTTAGCCGAGCTTGAGGTACCATTCTTTAGAGCGAGGTTCAACTTAGATTTACAGTATGGGGCAACATCAGCAGCTCTTCATTACTGGGGGATTACGGTAGGAATCTTGAGGAGGATTTTAAGCCATAAAAAGCGGTATTTTGCTTCAGAAAGAAAGCCAAACCCAGAAACTCTTGAACTGAGTTAATCGAAATTGCTGATTCTAAATATGAAAGTTGCACGTCAGTACACTGTTTCTTTCATGAGTTATTTCAGATTTAGGGCAACAACTGATTTTCCAATGTTTGCAGAAATGTAAATACGCCATCAAGAAAGCTCGAAGAACTGGTGGAAAGTTATGTAGTGAATTTAGCACGCCTGAAAACCTTGCTACACAAATTTTCCGGTTTTTTTTTCGAAATTATTTCACAAAAAGGCTTATTCCACAGTGACGCTGTATGCTAAATGTTCATACCGTGATCCTACAACAACGAAGAGTGATTGGTGATTCGCTCCATACTGTAAATCTAAGTTTATCCTCGCTCTACAGAATGGTACTTCAAGCTCGGCAAAAGACATGAAAGCAAAAGAGTTATTAACGATCAAACAGTGTGCACATCTTTTTGGGACACTCTGTATGCATTATGAAAACATACAAAATTTTACTACTAAAATTCACAAATGTTTTTTATTGTTTTGCAAGAATCCATCAAGAACTTTTTCCTCATCTAAGAATATTTGCAAAAAAAGTGGGCAGGCAGAATTTTTGATGTAATGGCAAATATTATAGATTTTGAACAAGTAAAATGCTGAGTGATTAGAAGAAAGTCAATTTAAAGTTTACAAAGATAGGTTGCTATAGAAAAAATTTGATGTACAAAGTTTTTGAGTTGCAGGAGAAAGATCTAGCGAAATAAAACTGCACTAACGAGCAACGAGCCAACATAACGATTTAACGAGTCATAAAAAGAGTCAAAAGAGATGCGCAATTGTAAAAACAGATTCAGCCATGAATCAGAGAGCAAGGAACGAACAGAAAAAGAAGAATTGAGTATTATGGGAATAAAAAAAATAAAAAATAAAACGTTTTTTTTTTGGCGAAAAATTCCAGGCAGTGTACGGTACGATAAAGAGGCTGCCTGTGATTGGTCGGTCATATCGCAGGCTACAGTAATCGCGCGTCTTTACCATGTACTATATTTCTCTCAGTACGGTATACAAAGGTTTATACTCTCTATACTATCTCTTAATTTTGATAATTTTCTACAAGGGTACGTAAAATTCACGAATATCTCAGAACTCGCTTTTTCAAAAGAGGACATGTCTAAAAAACATGATCTTGGACGATATTTCAAAGCCTAGTCTGCGAGATGTCAACTTCAGATCCTCGCTGCGATAAAAGAGACAAGTTGTCCGAAGCTGTTCTCAAGTTACTGAAAACAAAGTTGGCAGATGTGTGACAAGAAAGAGAAGTTCTACATAGGCTGCCAATAGAGTTCAGCAATGTTTTAGTCATACCAAGTATTCAAAAATGCCTAAAACATTCTTAAACACCCGGAACTTGTGGGGGATAATTGCTGGGAACATAAGAAGAAGCTGAGAGATTTAAGCGAACGCATTTACGAAAATTTAAGTAGTTTTGTCGAAGCAGACTATAGACTGCTGTGTGGGTGAACGAATATCGTTGATGTAATTTATGATCACGACTTGAAAAGAGGGGCAATGAAATAAATGAATTATGAGAGGAAATCTTATAGCCAGGGGCCATTCATAGCTACCTAAGATGAACAAACTATCTTTGCAACTAAGACCCCTTAAAATGCGCACAGACTGTAAATCGTAAAATCTCAGAGATCGTAAATTTTAAAAAAAAGCATAATCGCAAAATCATAGCTTCTTGATATTAACCGATTTGTTTTTAATTTTGTATACAAAGAATACATACGCTTCAAATATTATCTGACCATCTTTTTACCAAATTTAAGAAAAGCTGATAGCGATAAATCACGCTTAAAAAATTTTTTCAGAAAATTCTCTACAGACCAAAAATCGCATATATGCAATTGCGAGCCGACGAAACTGCCATTTGAAGTGGTGCAGACAAAGAAGCATAAAAATTATACAAATTGGAGAGGAACAAAGCTGCATTTTGAAAAATGGTCTCATAGAAAATAAATGGAGAGTGTATAAACGGTAAGCCCGTCCAATGAATGACTTATAGTCAATAAATTTGGAAGAATTATTGCATTAAAGGGCGGGGCAAGCTTCTGAGAAATGGACGAATCAATAGGACGAGAGATTTTGTACGAAGAGCTGAGACAAAGGCAGATGAACTCTTAATGACTCAATCACATGTGAATCTTGCATACGTCCATCCAAAAAAGAAGAGCAACTTTTGCTTTTTTTGAAAAAAAAATCTGCTTTTACGAGAGTGAAAATTTTTTGACCGACTATAGAAAAAACCTTCAATTGAACGTAGCCAGTAAGTAAGTGACAAAAGTTGTTTTGATGGCAGCATACGTAGGAATAAGAAATTTGGGAATGAAGATGACGTAGGTATCAGAATACATAAACGTTGGCCCAATATCGTGTCAACACTAACCGCGAACCAGCAAAACCTTCTAGGGTAAGAATCTATTAGGATGAGATTAAAGGCTCTGTCGGTGTCGGCAAGGTTCAGAACGCATTTTCTAAAAGAGGAAAGGCAAACTCCTATGGAAGCACGAGCACAAGAAGAAGTCAAAAAAGAAAGAAAATTGACCAAGTTAGAATGATAATGAAGGGGAAGAATAAAATACAAGAGCATTTATACGAAATGAAATAAATGTCGTTCAGTGAGATGACCGTGAAAAAAATGAAATAACGAAAATAAACACATAAATTAAAAATTAGTAGAAGAAAAGCTGAAGAACAGACTGCAAAGGAAAAAATTGATAAGAATAGAAAAAGGAGAAATTCAAGTGAATGGATGAAGAATTCTGAGAAGGCTTAATTATTAAGCTGAACATAAAATGGCATAGATTAGAATTGTTGGTCGAAGAAGCATAATAATTTATACAAATTGATAAAGGAAAATAAGCAAATATGGTCAAACAAATAAGTTTTTTAGAACCAATAATTCAACGGGTGAATAAAGAGTCTTTCGATAAGGGTATAGGAACGAAGGAGTGAAATATGTAAGCTGTAATATTAAAGTTGTATTGAATAACAGCAACAAAGGTAGATGAATTGTGAAAAACGGAAAAATCCTAAGCAACAAGTAAATATCAAGAAAATTCCTGAAAAAAATTGAAACCAAATGCTATTTTAGCCACTAGGGACAAAACTTATTGGAGAGCCAAACTCGCAAAAGCTTTCCTATAGAAAGCTGCAACCTACGCAAATCCATCTGCAGATATGAACGATGAAGTAAAAAAAGGAAAAATGCTTTATGAATGGAACAATGGCCTGCATGTATGAAAGATAGATTATTCCACCCAAAGTAGGTTTGGTAAAAGTGCATCTGAGTGGAAGCACATCAAAACATCCGTATGGGGAGCCCACGCCCACGGGCGCAGGTATGCACATATACCCACATCGCTTATTTATAGGACCCATAGTGCTTATTATTGATGTATGGATAGCGAACTAAGAGATCATAGGTATAAATATAGCACTGGGTCAAAATAACGCAGACTAGGCGGGCGCGAGCGGCCTTAATTAATCAACAAGCCCCTCCTTCCAGCCGTCAAGCAAGTTGCAAAGGTAAGAGTTTTTTTAGAACTACTCCGTTAGGATGGGCATTCAGAATTTATCCCAGAAAGGCTCATATTTTTCTAAGAAAGAAGTCAAAAATTTCCATCGCCTTTGAAGAAAAATAGAAGCACAAAGTTCTGCTTCAACATCTTCAGTAATCCTCTGAAAAACTTAGCGTCGGACTGAACATTGGCCGATGAGCACAGCCCATTCTGAGTGGGTGTGCTGCTAAAGCGAGCACTAATTGGCTTAGTCAAGGAAAGCGAGTGAACAGCTTGCATAGAAAATAACGGCTTTTTAGCTGCAAATATAGAAACTGAAGTTTCGTCGAGGAAAATCATTTTGTAGATTTTTCATGACAAGAAAGGCAGAATTGAGCTTACGATGAAGCGAAAGCTGAAAAAGAAGGCGGTGGAAGGGGGCGGGGAGGGTGAGAAGCGTGGGTTTATTTTTGTCATATTTAGGATAAACTCACGTCGAACGCGAATCATTTTTGCTAAAGTTTGATGAAAAAAATGTAAACGGCAAGTCTCACACAAAATATACAGTTTTAGAAGAGTTTTTCCGTATGTTTTTTGTTAAGAAAATTTTTTTCTACCTCAAAATAATTCGCTAGCTTGCCTAATCAGCAGGGCTCGGCACAGGTGGCTTACAAGCAAGCTGGATATCGTTTTTGGGACGAAAAGCAAAGGGGGTTTCGTTTTTGTGAGCGAAGACATACGGAAAATTGACGACGGCGACCTTTTTTTTAGTCGACGTTTCGTTTTTTTTGGGGGATTTTCGGGAATTTTTCAGGTTTTTAGAAGAAATTTGGTTCAGGGTCAAGGGGACTTCGTAAAAATTCCCAAAAGTCAAGGGGGACTTCGTTTTTTCTATTTTCATCTAGCCACCTCGTGCCGAGCCCTGCTAATCAGCTTGCAAAAGACGGTTATAGGATGTGTATGCCGCAGTTGTTATGAAAAGAAGACATTTCAAACAAAGAAACATGCCTAAAAGGCATTACTCGTAACCATTCTGCTTAAAAAGACCAAAATTCAACAATTTGCTCAACTATGGTTTCTCTGCCCCAATTGCAAAAATTGCTCCTCTAAGGTCAAAGAATAAGGAGCGAACGGCAATTCAAACAGAAAGGTCTGCTTGCCAGGCTTCTTGCGTATAAATTTGCTCTTCACAAAGCACTAGTTGGCACGATTTTCGACCTGAAAGCTTAGCTTTGAAAGAGGAAGTTCCGACTTTGCAGAACCCTTATTTACATAATTTATTCATAATTCCTATGAAGCTAGATAGGCGCACTAGAAGGAAGTAGACGATAACTAGCGAACAAATCAAAAAATTTTGCTTTTGCTTTTGATTGTTGGCCGCACATCGCTATTATCACAGGGGATACTTAATTCTCAAAAATCATAATTCGCACAAAAACAAAGTCTACACATCAAAGTGTAAACATATAATTTGATGACAGATTGAAAGAAGGAAGCTGGAAAGGCATTTACTGCAATGCGCAGAAATGCACAAATAGGTAGCGGCAAAATATTATCCTTTATTTATGAATGAAATTTATTGACGCACAAATGTGTAGGGAATGATCTTTGGGATATCAGATTGTATTATAAATCTTTGCAAGGCTTACATAAATAGATGGTAGTTATGGAACTTTTTTCAAGTTCAAAGATGAATAAAGGAAGCAAAACTTTATATTCTCATGCTTTCCGATATCGAAATTTATTATCGAAAAGCAAAAATTCAAGAACCTTTGCAAAACAATTCCTTTGGAATTCAGATTGAGTGTGTAAGACTTGGAGAATGTGATTCTGACTATCATTAACTGATCCTAACCGGCAAGTAGATTTTTCACTCAACTTTAATTTTGAAAAATTCTGCAGCTAATATGGGAATTTCGAGCCTACATTCGGAAAACGCTATACAGAGGAATTTTTTCGAGCCAGTGAAATTTGAGCATTTTCCATTTTTTTGCATTAGGAGGGTAAAGAATGATTAGTGAGTTGCAATATTTCAAAGGATTAATGGAATTTGCAAATATTTAAGCTGGTAAACCTGGATAGTTGATAACAATTCTCTCATTTCACTTTCAAAAATGAAATCCTGAGAAATTTCGAGGAAATTGTTGCCCAAAAAAATCTCAGCGCTCAAGTCGGAAAAACAAAATAAGCGGAGGTGAATGGGCGATGTTGATAGAAGCGAATACTCTATGCATCAACAGACAGGGGCCGGCGCGCGTGTACACGGCATCCGACATCAAAGCCGCGCTAGCCCCCCGGGCAAAACATTCGACATCCATAAAAACATTCTCGGTCAGTGGATTCGGTGTTTCTGGACAAGTTACAAGTGTTTTTGGGGAAAGATGCAAGTTCGAGAGGGGTAGAAAGACCCGGAAGTAGGAAGAGATGTGAAGGATTTGGACATGAGGAAAGGAGGAGGAATGAATGAATCTTGAAAAAATCATTACCTCACCTAAACGAAACTTGTTGGTTACAGTATGAGTGTGAAACAAAGTTAAAAAAACATCTTCATTAATTATGAATTTTCAAATGATCGTTGTAAAAGATTTGTGATGAACAAAAGATTTATACCTATTTTTATCACGGGATAAATTTTACCGAGCATCATTCGAAAATATTTTGTTAGCACATAAAGAGGATGTAAAAGCTATTCTCTTCATTTCCGTTCATCCTCTGTCACAGCAAAAATTCAGTGTTGTTTGAAAACATATGCAAGGCAAAATAAATGTAAATATCAATCTAAGCCGGAAACTAAAAATCTGCTATAGCTTTATCACAGAGATCTTCTGATTTCAAATGTTGTAGACTTTGATTCAACAAAATCAAGTATAAGCAAGATTTTTTGGAAGAAACACTCGCTTCTTCTCCAACCATAAAAGGAAAGATAACCAAAGTGCGCAATAGTGGACAGCTTGAAATTGACTTAAGACCTTTCAAGCAATTCTCAATTATTCGGCCGAAAAATGTTTTCCTTTTAGGAAGAAGGAAGTTTGGAAGCGGCGTGTAGCGATGGTAAACAAGTAAATCTCAATAGTTGCTCTAGACTAAACATAGACAACGCGCCATGCATCATAGATAATAACAAAGTTTTATGAATTGGTGCGGGCCCAATATGCGTACACAATAATGGCTAAAAAATTAGATATTCGGGGAGAAGGGGGGGGGGCTCCTTCTAACAAACTACCGTAGCGCTTACGACACTTTATTACTACTGCTTCAAGCCTCTAGTGCTTACTAGAATTCTTCAATGGAAAGCTTTCGCTGACGCATTCCATGTCCGTTACTACACGACATCTATCACTCAAGCGTTTATCCACTACGACAAATCTGCTCAAAAGGAAGTGAAAAGACGTACTTCCTCCTCCCAAAGCAAGCAAAAACTGAGAAATGAAAAAAACGAAATGCGAGAATTGGAGAGCATTTGTAATCTCAGTTTGCAAAAACAATTTATATAGAACATTTTATGCAGCGCAGATGATCAGCGAACAAAAGGGGGAATTCTCGAAAATATAAAAATGACAGAAGCGCCTTGCTTACGAGAAAAGACAGACTCAAGTAACGTGATATGTAGGTAAAGTTCTAAACGGCTGTTATGTAACTCGAATCCCGAAGTCTCGATTGAGCTTTGAGTCAGGCCAAGGTACAGTATTCGGGGAAAAAAACGTTTGCAAATGGATTTTCAAGAGGAAGTAGAAAAAAAACTGATGGCTAAAAAATGTGACTCTCAAGTTTTTGTGCGGCACTCAATTTATAATAGCTTCTTATGGCTTTCGACAAAAAAATTGTGGCTACAAAATGAAATGGGAAGTGAAGTGGCTCTACAAAACTAGCAATACACAATGTTTCAGCAAACGGTGAACTAGGGACACATAAAAAACTCCACAGCTACCGTTTCACTGTGGTAAAATTAAGATCTTTTCCATATTTTCTCATGCCTCAGGTGAGCGTAAAATATCAAGTAGAGGAGAAGAAAATATTATATAAAGAATTTAGAATAATAGTATTATAATAATATAGGTAGTGATAGTAATCATATAGAGAATAATAATATAAAAAGGATAGAAATTTCCCTAAACAGTCATAGATTGTTACTCGATAGTCATCAAGCAGAGACTATGGGTTCAGAGAAATCAAAAGGCTCCTCAAATGGGAAAGTTATAAGCTTCTTGGTTCTTGATTTCCCCCACCCCCCCCCCCCAAAAAATTGGCAGCATCCAACTAGAGTTGAAATGCATGCCAGTAATAGAGGCAATCATTACCGATGAGCACACTGCGTTGATCTCGGAAAAATTTTGATAGAGATAGATTATAATATAGATTATTTAGCAGAAAAAAGTTAGAGATTACAGAGTTTGATTTATCCTAAGCCGCACAAGAAGAAGGATATATAGCTTCATTGCACATGCGGAAACATTCAAATCCTCGCAAAAATTTGCTGAAAAAAATATCGGATAAATGCCTGATGCATGTACCGCCCCGACAATGGGACTCGCTTTTATTCGTGCTTGGCTGGTGTCAAATTTCATCATCTCGATGTATAAGTAGGCAAGATGAGACAATGGGCAGTGGACAGAGCGCAGACAATCCTTGAAACACCAATGTTCTCAATGAAAAATCCATTTCGACTATATAATCCTCAAAGAATTCGATTTCAAGGACTATAGCTTTTGGTTAAACACAAAGAATTAGTCAAAGACCAGGGGTTCAAAAATAACGGAGACAAAAAGTTGTATTTTACTTAAAAACGCGAAAAATTGCCGAATTGACGTACACCCAATGAAAGTTTATTTTTTCTGCATGGTAGATGCGAAGAGGAAATTGAATCATTACACATGAGTAGATCTTGTTTTGGGTTCAGATCCAAAACTGCCAATGTCTGGCGTAATCGAAAACTTCCGACAAAAAAGGGTTCGCTTTTTTAATGCGAGTTAATTTAGGGGAGCGTAAAAATTTTTAAAAATTGGGTCAAATTTCAAATTGCTTTAGATCTGAACTATATGGAGGCTACCGCCCACGAGACATACATATTATTAAATTCTTAAAAATTGCCAGACATGATGGCATAAACTTCAGTGTTACATCATTGTGGCTTTATAACATTTTTCAAATTCAAAACTAGCTATGGTATGAGGGGTTTATTGCAAGATTGAAAGCTTCATCTAGCTCATTCACCAGACGTTATAATTTCTTCTAAAGAATTTGAACTCAACATGCGTATATCCACTAATCCAATTTACTAATCTTTCTTTATTCGTCTATAACATCTGCTGCAAATTACCTGAAAAAGGAGACAAGGTTTTCTCGAAATGATATCAAATAGATACGAGTGAATCATTTTCCATCATGTAGGTCTGCAATCTTTTCAAAATGATTTCAAAAAAAGCAAAAAGAACTTTCTGCAAGTTGCAATGACAAATTGAAAAGGCTCAGAGAGGGCGAAGCTCACATTATTGGTTTACGGTAGCATTACGGTAGCTAGATGCAAATCTATGAACGAGCTACAATAAATTATATAATTTTAGCAGAAAAGTGTGAATGAATCTAGAATTTTGCTAGAAAAAAATACATAGTACATTTCGTAGTTGAAGTAAAAATGCAAAAATCAGTAGCCAAAGGTTGGCCGACATTACGAATAGATCAGTTCAGCTAAACGAATCGACGATGCAATGCGAAATCGTAAAACTCATCGGCGAATGGCAGTAATGGCTCTTTTACGCGGCTGAAACACTTGTTGATTTATGTGAGGTTCAAATACCTGCGATCAAAGCAATTCGTATAAATCATAGCCTTTATGACCAATGATCTACAGAGAGCAGAAAACCGCGAAGAATATGAACACTTATGGATGCGTTGAGAAGATGAAAAATGATGATTGAGGGTGAAAGTGAGAGGCGGAAAAAAGCAAAAAATTGAACGATTATTGGTCCTGTTCTTATCATAATTGCAAAACGTAAAATATTATACGTTATTTAGCGGAAAAAACCTGCACCAAAAAAAGACTTGAAATTTCAAAGAGAATGAAAATGGAATATGTAGCACTTTATGAGCGAAAACATTACTTACTGACAACGAAATGATAGGAGAATGAGAAGAAAAAATAGCGTACGCAAAGTTTTACCTCTTATGCTGCATTTCTGTCAGGAACTTTGGTTGAAAGCAATTTTCCAATTTCTGCTCTATTCAGTCAAAGGTCAACAAAAATCTGTCTTTAATCAAAAAGGCATTTTCCATTATTATGAGAATTAATCAAAAGACCAAATCAATCGCATCAAGCCGCTACTTCAAAAATGGGAGCACGGATACAATCTTGACCTAACTATCATTACTTTATTTCTCATTGGACTTCCGATTGCTACAGAAGCTTCTAATACTCTTCTGACTACAATTTTTACAATATAAATTGCTCCCCTTACTTATTGTTTGGACACGGGGGAGGAGCTGGGCCTACCGAGCCCCCTAAGAAATTTTAGCGGAACCCAAAAGCAGAACTCATTTTACAAGAAATTTGAGTAATCCGACCTTCACTCGACAGCTGCATAGAAAGCTACGATTGCAAAGGAATCGAATTTTGTTCGCACACATCACCTGCTTATTTGCATGAATTAGAGTAGAATCTTTTTACAAGATCCCTTTATTTACTTGTTATGATGACAAAAGTTTAGTAGGATTCTCCCAAAAATGATAGTGATTGTCTCGCGGTCAACAATCGTAGATCTTGAAGATATGGTAACTCAACGCACCAGAAAAACTTTAATCTTCTACGTCCTTATGTTGTTTGCTAAGGCAATTTTCTGTGGTTTTGCGTGAAATGCGACAGTCGTCTTGAAAAATTGGTGAGAATAGGAAAATAAACAGTTAAGGCGCACGGCGTTTACTAAGATGAAACAGGAACTAGTCAAAACTAAAAATTTCCTTGTAACGGATTCAAGTCGGATCGACGAAGGTGGTGAAGCCGGAAATGGCAAAAACTTGCAATAATTGTTATACGAAGCCCAATGTTGCAAAAAAGTTGTAGGTCCGCTGCAAGACGCCTTCTAGACAAGGAACCTCAATTTAGCAAGCGCTCCTTTTTCTTTAGTATAAAGCCATATCATGGCATGAATCCGTAGAAAATTTTGAAATTTGATTCTCCGCAGTTTTTTCTGCCAGATATTTCTGCTCAGCGGTAAATTTCACACAGAGCCTCCAAGTATTTTGCTTGTCTTAAAGCAGACAAACTAAGAGTTGAGAAGACACTCAATTTTTATACCTATATATTAGAAAATTCGAATGAATTGTACCAATAATTATTTGTTCCAAGCAAAAAAAAATGACATGAATAATGAATAAGTGACGAATGTAAATATGAGTAGTACAAGAGCACAGTAATTCGAAATAAGATCTTCGCATATATGAAATGAAATATAAAATATTTATGTTAGTTGCACTTCTGATGTCATTAGTTCAATATGGTTCTTCTAAGAGGAATCTCAACCTGAGCTTTTCAAAATCAGAATTTTGGCTAAAAGTTGCTTGAAAATTTTGAACTTGTTGATAAGTTCAGAGTAAGGAATGACATTATAGGTAAATCAGGTTGGTAATCAGAGGTAAATTTATAAGACACATAAGATAGTACATTATTTTCTGAAACTCAAAATTGGATAAAAATCAAGTTGCACATAGGGAAAAGCTCCTTTGTTCTTTAGCAAAAGTACAAAGCGCTTCCGGAATTACTGAAGCGTGAGGCGCGATGGTGAGTGCCAAGACGATGTGAGACTAGATTAGAGAAGAGAATCTAATTAGAAATGCAGTGCGAACTAGCACTTTCTGCTTTTTCCGCTCTTCAGTGAAATTTCAATTCATCAAGGACTTCGCGACAAGTCTTGCGATGAAATGAAATTTTGAGCACTCCAAAATTTGAGCAAATTCAAGAATGGGCGCGACATTAGATGCGAACGGGGAAGCTAACAAAGTTAAAGTAACAAATGTGTTGGAAGAAAGTAAAAGATGTCTATGGATTTTGACAATCAAGAAATATAGGGGAGAATGTGCAACGAAATAAAGAGGAAGTTGCGAGTTTGCCGATTTTCAAGGTTTCCGCTTCAGTTCGCGCGAACAGAGGAAATGTATGAGCTTGCACGGGATTGCACAGGAAGCTATCAATCGGAAATAGCGGAGAAAAATCTATGGAATTTTATGCTGGATATTTCTTTGTAAAGTACTGAACAGCGGCAGCTTGGTACAGGTGAACAAGAAAAAAACAGAAAAAAAACACGCAGATATCTCAAACAATTTGCTTGCAGTCTGTTGAATTTTTGCGATCTTCAAAATTCAACTAAATTTCCTAAAGGAACTCAGATGAACAAAGAAAAGTTTTTGGGAGGATGGCACATGAATGCCAATCAATCTTTAGAGCTCATGAGTTGCGCTAATAATCTACACATCGTTCTAAAATTATTTCTGAATATCAGAAATTTCATTGTATATTTCAAAGATATCTAACCAACGCTCATAGCCAAAATCATTTTTATACAGAAGAATCAGTGGCAACTTCAAAATCAAGAATGGGATAATCGCTTCGAGCAAAGTAGGAGACATAGCTTCAATAAAGCACCAGCTACTTACTACGATTTAATATCCTGCCTTGCTTGGCTTTTTTTAGCATACGATTATCAGAAAAGTTTTTGGGGTTCTTTTCTCCCACCGATACAGTACTCGACTAGAATTCATGTAAATGGAAGGATGAGAAAACCAAGAAGGTAGGTGGCGAGAGTCACATAGCTGTTTAGTCTTGAAAAAAAAACGAATTTCTTTCTTTCGAGTTATCAAAAATGTTTCAGGCCACAAATACGAGGTACAGTGACGTGAATTCGCCACTCCTCGACGTATCCTTCGAAATTCGAGCTCGCATCGATGTCAATGCAAACAGAGATCGAACTCGGAACCAACATCGCCGCCGGCTCTCCGGCAGCCTCTTTGGCTAATACGAAGTGACCTTTGAACAGACAACTTCAGTTTCGAGTAAGAATCCCCCAGGACCAATCAGAGGTAGAGTCCCGTCTCGCGAAATTAACGTTTGAATGTCTTTTGTGATAGAATTTTGAGAAGAAATTTTCAGCGAAAGAATTTTCTGAGGAAGGCTTTGTGACATCACAACTCAGCCGCGAACAAAGAACTTCACAGATGTTCTTTCTCTCCAGGATCCATACAAAGAAAGTCCGAACATCATCAGAAATGCAAAGAAAACCAAAAAATTGTCGTTCTGTGCATCAGAGGAAAGTTGCGCATGAAATAACCCTTCGAAAAATTTGTGCACAAAGTTTCAAAATAGAAAATTTCACTTATGTGTGACTGGAAGCGCAAAGTATGTTAAGTTCAAGTGGACAGATGGTGAAGTACTTTCAAAAAAGGGAAACTTTTTTGGGTCGAAGCCGAGTAAAGAAAAGATTTTTTGATGATGTTGTGGCTTGACAATAACGTTCCCATTTGATGTGAGTGAAAAAATATTGCCATAAAACGTTTTGTTTCTTTATTATTTACGAGAGAAAATGGGCATAACTCGCAGGAAAATGTGTTTTCATTGTTTTTGCGTTTTGCAAAGATATCGGCCTCAACCTTCGTTATGTACCTACAAGTAGAAAACAAGTATTTCAAACAAGGATCTTGAACTTTGACTTGAAATAAAACCCTTCCAAAAAAGGACAGCAAAAGAGAACAAATGACTATGGTTTATTTGAAAACTGGAGTCTTTCTAAGCTACGGAGCGAAAGATGGATTTGAAAATGAAGAGTATTCAAACATTTTAACCCAAATCACTGTAACGATACTAGCCACTATACAGGGTGTCCCCAAAGTAAGTACACACTTTTCAATCGCTAATATCTCTCTTCCCCTTGGGTCTTTTTTGGCCGCTCAAGTACCATTCTGTAGAAGAGGCTTCACTTAGATTTACAGAAACGAGCGAATCACCGATCGCTTTTCGTTACTGTAGGATTACGGTAAGAACTTCCAGCATGTGGAACCACTGCGAAATGTGCCATCCGACAAAATATTTTCAGAAAATCTGAAAAATCGTGTACTAGGGTTTTCGCGCACGCCGATTCCGTTACACAACTTTTTATGAGTGTTTTCAGCTTTTCTGACAGTGTAATTACAGTTCCGACAAATGCTGGTAACTCAGTTATTACGGTTAACCTGGGATGACTTAAGAAAGAAGCATCAAAGTCATGTGGAACTTTTATATTCGAGATCAGCGGCTTCCACTACCATGGTATAAAAGTTTTTGGCTTGTTTGGATTTGTTGCGAGGCAGATTATGGCTTGCAACGGCCTAAAATCCTTGTCGAAGTTCTTACAGTAATCCTACAGTAACGAAGAGCGATCGGTGATTCGCTCGATATTGGAAATCTAAGCTGAAGCCTCCTCTACAGAATGACACTTAAATGGCTGAAAAAGACACAATGGGAAGAGAGATATTAACGATTGAAAAGTGTGTACTTACTTTTGGGACACCCTTTATTTTACAGATAAATGACTGAAAGATGCTTTGAAAACTAAAAAGACATCCAAACTATAGGAGAGATAGAAATTTGGCTGGAAAGAAGTGCCACTTACATTGGGCGTATAAGAGAATGTTTTTGAAAATTTTAGAGAAAGAATGAGACTGAGCTCTAGGTCAAAGAGAGAGTTTTGGAATAAATTTGAAATATCAATGAGTTAATTTTCGAAGAATCGAAAAGAATAGATTGCAAAGAAAGCCAAACGGCAAGATTTGGGGTCCGAAGATAGTATAGATTCTGTAGTTTCAAAAATAAGGAGTAGCGAATGTCCGGCTTTTCTCTAATAACTGGACCAAAACTTACAAAAATTCATTAATTTTTTTCATTGACGAGAGGGAATTTTTGTAATTTTGGAACATTTCTCTAGGTTATCAAAAAATTATTTGGCCAAAAGATATTTGGTGACAAGGGGTCCAAATGCTCTTATGAGTTACTTTGCGATTTTGGACGTAAAAGTAACTGAAGAAATGACTAGAAATGACGAAAATGTCTCAAGAATCCAAAGGAACGACGTTATGCATACTGATAGCCGGACAAATAAGGAGCCAGAGCCAAGCTCCAGCTTTGGCTGTGGCTCGTCTCGAGACTCGACTACTAACATCGGACATTCGTCAAAAACAAAAGCGAAGCTTTTGTCGAGCGGCAACGGAAGCTAATCAGGAAGTGTGCCTATACGTTTAGACTTTAACTGCTGCCAACAATGGGGCGAACACTTGAGAGCGGCAAGAAAATATAAAAGAAATGCACTTCGCGGTCATTCCCATTAGCTGCACTGGCCACGAAATGGGAGATTTTGGAACAAGGAGAAAGGAAAAATCACGCAAAAACATGCAAATTTCGCAGCAAAGAAAATATGAAAATAACAGAACTCGGTTGTTGATAATTAAGTTTTTGCTGCGGTCTACATTCCATAAATTTTTAGGAGCTGAAAAAATGGATCTATCTCAAGAATATATCTACCTATGTATAAAAAACGTCCTGCCTATTCAAAGAAGGTGAAGTTGCGGGATACCGCGCGGCTCCCGCAGCGAAAGCGCCTGCAAATCTAGCAGTTTTACGATTACTGGTTTACTAGTATGTACTCGGATTTTTGGCTAAATATCGCAGAATCACAAGAGCAATGAAAGCCATAACTCATAGATTCCCCCCCTCCTTGTTGGCCAGAAAAAACCCGTGCTCGAATCAAAAGCTGACGAAGTCGCAGAGAGGCAATTACTCTTGAATCATTCATGAGACAATTAAGCGCTACACGCAGCAGCAACGAATTGGTCGCTGCTAGAAGACACACTGAGAGTGGCAATAATTAATCCTTAAGATTCGAGAATAGCGAGAAAAATATTTGTCCAAGTGACGATTACGATTACGAGGAAAACATCAAGCGAATGACCTTGGATGACGTGATGGGAGGGCTTCTGCATTTGGAAGTAGCCTTTATCAGAACAATTTAGTGTTTTTTGTGCAAGAGCATTCAGCTCAGGAATAAATAGGTGACGTATAGGGTGGGAAACTGGTACAAAAATTTGAGAACTGACCGTTAGGTAATTAAGACGAACTTCAGAATACAATGCATTTATTTTAGTTCATGAGCATACTTTTCGGGATTAATCGAAGTCTTCTGTTGCTATAAATTAATTAAAGCAAACTCCAGACGGATACAATCAGGTTATTTCAATCAAGAATCATGTTGGAAATAAAACTTGCTCTCTAAAGCATGGTGGACTAAAGTGAAGAAAGTAATAATTAGAAAAAAGAAAAAATAATAAGTGCACGTAAATGACCAAGGGTAATTTATTAGTTACAGTTGAAGGAGGGGAACTTTGGCAGAACAAACAAGTGGGAAGAAGGAAAAAAAAGCAGGGGAGGGGTGGGTAGCAGATGGGACCGCGGGCGATAGGCGGGGGGGGGGGGGGGAGGAGAGAGGAATCCATGCCCGAGATCATTATACAGGGTGTCCCAAAAGTATGTATCGAACGTTTGATCGTTAATAACTCTCTTCCCAAGAAGTCTTTTGCCTTGCTTTAGGTACCGTTTTGTAGAGCTGGCTTCAACTTAGATTTGCACTATAGAACGAATCATTCATCTCTCTTCATTACTGTAGGATTACGGTAGAAACTTGAAACATATGGTGTTAATGTGAAAAAAGCTGCCGTTTCAAAATTTTTCAAAAAATCGTGAAAACTTGTGTAATAGGGTTTTTATGGACGCTGAGTTCAATAATTAACTATTCACAAGATTACGAAGCTTTCTAAACGGTGCAATCCCACTTTTTAGGAACATTGAAAGAATGGCCGCTACTTCTTACCTGGCATAACTCTTCAATGAAGCATCATAATAAGTTGGGAACTTTACAGTTATAATCAGCAACTCTAATTAGCCTAGCATAAAAGTTTTCAAACTGTTTTGTTTCCTTTCTGTGGCAAAATATGGCCTTTCATGGCTCAAAACCCTCTTTGAAGTTTCTACCGTAATCCTACAGTAATGAAGAGAGAGGAGTGATTCGTTCTACAATGCAAATCTAAGTTGAAGCCAGCTCTACAAAACGGTACCTGAAGAAAGGCAAAAGACTTCTTGGGAAGAGAGATATTAACGATCAAACGTTCGATACATACTTTTGGGACACCCTGTATATCATACGTTAGAATTTCAAATGATAGCTTCCTTTCTTGAGTTTCTTCTCTCTACTGTTCATCGAATCAAAACCATAACCAGAGTTACCACCAGAAATAATTTAGCGTAAGAATTCACACGACAAATTCTGAAATACAGAAATTTAAAGTGACAAATTGACGTGTACGTGCTCGAAAACTATACAGCTGTTGTTTGTAATTATAGAGCGATGTTTGAGATATACTCTGATCTAGGACGCAATTATTGGGACAATTTTATGTCAAACAATTATTGCGTGGTGAAATGATCCCAGATAATCACTGGTCATTCGAAAGATCTTTGACAGTGCGATAGATCTTTCAGATTCATTTATCAGGATGAGCAGACAAGCCCGGTGATAAAAAACAGGGTTATTAATTAACAGAACATCGAAAGATTTGGGTTTGATACTGCGCAATAAGCTGAATTGAAATCCGAGAGAACGCCTAACTTATGACTGCTGTAATTTTCGTCTAAGCTCGAAGGTTCTAAGTTTTTCCTCCACCATTGACCAACGTATATGCGATGGAAAAAGCCAGTGATTGAGCCGTCCGAATGATTTGTTACCACAAAGATTGTGCAAAAGTATCGCCGTTCTTTCGGACAGCGGTGACGGCATAAATTTATGGCGATGCAGAGCTCGGCCAACCTTCACAGCCAGCAAATTTTGGGGTAAATAAGAAAAGAAAGATTGGAATTTTGAGATAATAAGAAAGATAGTTCTTTAGAACTGGGAGGACAAATCCCGAGGCCCTCGAAGTTATAAACATGAATACCGACTTTGACTCAGCCAAGAATAAGACAAAAACTTCTTTATGCGAAGAAGTACATCAATGATTGCTTTGGAAAAGTATCACGCAGAAAAAAGTTTGAGAAAAAACATGAAAGAGTTGAGGAGGGAAAAACTCACAAGGAAGTGAAGGAATATGAGTTAGTTAGCTAATATTAGTTTTGCCAACCCAGGTAGCCGTAGTCGTATAATTTATACCTGCGCATGATTATAATAGTGGATTGGAATGAATGGCATGGAATTATAACTGGATGCCATGTGCTTATTTAGTTTAGACTTCTTTGAACAATTAGCGTAATCTTTTGTGAAGATATCGATTTATAAGCGAATACCTGCATGTGGTTTGCAGGATGAAAGTTCTGCAGAGTGAATTTGAGACTTTGATAGCAGTCTTTTCCAAAAAATGTTAAATTTACAGTGTTCAAAGACTTGCTAAGAAACGGCATATATGGCTAGGCTAACCTCAATTCAAGAATATGATCTCACGCGAAAAATTGCTTATTTCTATAAACAAGTTTTTTGTCATTTCTTAGTTTTGTACCAAAATTCGCAAACGTAGGCGGTGCGATAAGCGTAGTATACAGGAATAATATACTTTGACAACAATTTCCTATCTTTTCCATGATCGTTTTTACATCACTTAGCCTCCACACTTTTCGAAAAATTTTCCCTGGTCGAGTTTAGAGTGACGCTTTCGTTAGCAAAGAAACGAACATTTTTTCAGTTAAAATCCAAAACCAAGAGTTATGTACCATAATACAGTTTGTATATTATGATAAGCTAAAAAGTGATTTACAAAAGTTGATTTAAAACCGAAATAAACAAGAGTATACATGAATTAGAAGTAAGCACTATCAAAGAGGCATGTGAGCAACGTCATGAGTACTATGGGCTTATACTTTAGTATTATGTATGCCCTTCTAAAATGTTGTTATCGGCATTATAGCCCACTCATTACAATTTCCATATTCAATTTCAGGTAACTGGCTTTTAACATCGTTACAGGACATAAGGACACATTGGAAAAACGTCTGAGGTGGGCTGAACCTTAAGCACTATTAGGGCACAAAGGAAAAGGGGGGAAAGGAGTGGTTGGCAAAATTCACATCTCTTTGGATGAGCTAATCACTAATGTAAGCTACTGACTAAAGCACTTTTACAAAGTGAAAAGGGAGAAAAATTATAGAAAGTTAGAAGTTTACATGCTTAAAATGACAAAAAAGCAGCAAGAAAAAGAAGAAAGAACAAAAATGAGGATTGAAGTTTGAGAAATTTTCTTCCCATGTACCGTTTAGAGAGAGTGATTAACGGAGTTCATAGTAGTCAAGTAACGAATATGAAGGACGAAGAGAAAATTGTCACGGGACATTTTCGACCTAATAGTTTGGAAAATCCCTAAAAATTTTGCAGATAACTCCTCAGTAACTCGCAAATCCACTTCTCGACTATAGCCGTAGCCCCCCCCCCTTCAGCTCTCCACACTGAATGAAGTGATAGGTAAACAACAAGTTTGTTTGGAGTACTGCAAGTCTGCAGGGTGTAAAACGAGAATGACCGTTAAAAAATCGTAGTCGAGCTTGGTGGCTGTCGACAACTGCTTTTTTTTCACACATAATTACTCAATCAAATTCGAAACTCTGGA
Source organism: Cylicocyclus nassatus (assembly GCA_958299035.1). Lineage (NCBI taxonomy): Eukaryota > Metazoa > Nematoda > Chromadorea > Rhabditida > Strongylidae > Cylicocyclus > Cylicocyclus nassatus. The sequence goes on along the minus strand of CATQJL010000316.1, from coordinate 90,273,396 downwards.
ACAAACATGGAAATAGAGACGTTGGAAATATTCAAAACAAATTTCCATGTACTTTTCCCGTTCTTTTCACGTCTCACGGGTGCTATAAATTCACAAACAAAAGAAAGCTGTGGTTTTTTCTCAAAGAAAAATCTTTCAAAATGACGTCATCGTCTGCAGCGGTACAATGGAAGGTTGAAGGAATCTGGTACTGGATGGCTTATTGGATTTCTGCAGAATAATAAACCAAGGGGGAGCATGAAAATGAGAGAAAAGCTTTCAAGAGGAATATCATATTACAGAAGGAATGTATATAAAACTTATGACAAGCGAGGAAAAATCTTGTGGCTTGTGCTGTAGGTGCAAAATTTTTTAGGAAAATAATTTAAAATTAAGTAAGTAGCTGTGGAGCGAACGTGTATAAGAAACCTGCTCGAGAAAGAAGTAATTTTTAGCTTTATCTTATTGATAGCTGTATTCTCAAAGATATGACGAAATTAAGAAAGAAGCTACACTTTGATTCAACTGACTTGGCAGCTAGAAGGCGGGGCTTTGTGACCTAATTAAGGCCGCTCGCGCCACGCGACGCAGTCTGCGTCTCTCCCGCGGGCGTGTTCTCTGATCATTACCTAGCCTGTTGAATCAAAGGTTAGCTATCCTGGAAAATCAACTTCTTTTCTTCATTACATGATGATTACGAGGACCACTTGATCTCGATATTAAAGAAGGAAATTTTACGTAGAAGATCGTTTGTCTCTTCTTTCCATTTTAGTTTCTTCACTCTTCTTTCGCTCTCCATCCTTCTTTATCGTCTGCAAAGTCGTTAGCGAAAATATGCAACTTTTCAGTTGTTATGTGCAAATTTGAATGCTTTCCTGCGAAATGCTCCATAAAAAAGAGGAGAAATTTGAATGGAAAATGGATGTCTGTTGCAATCGGTCTTGCAGATTGAAGGCAGTCTGTACAGCAAAGGCTGATGATAGGAAAGAATTTATGGTATTTTCATAAGTAGGAAATAAGAATAATGCTTTGAAAGAGGCAGAAAAATTCAATGTTTTTTTCAAAATTGGCAAGCAAAACTAGACCTGGGAATTAGAGTTTGCGTCAATGAAATCAAAAAGCAAAAATATATGGGTGAGAAAGTATTATAAATCATGACTACTCTAAAATACCTCTATCAAACCATGCTCTAAAATTTGGGTTATGCTACAGGATATAGACTTCATTCAAACTAAAAGAATTTACTAGCTGGCCGGAATTCATTCCACCAAATTTGTATGCATGGTAGGCAATCTCGCATGAGAGGATATGAGGTTTTGTTCATGTTTGATTGCATTTCAAAACACAAATTTCCAACAAAAACATAAAAAGTTCTAGTTGTGAGCAGGAGACATTCCTTGTCGGCAAAGCCTAAAGAAATCCATTCTCCTAGATGAGATGATCTCACGTTGAGTTGATTTTCCAAAAATGGAACATACAAATTAGTTTCCTTTTTCAGCTTATCACTTTTTTCAAAACTTCTCGCATGTATCACCTTGAAGACATAACCATTATCAAAGGTTTAACTCACAAGGTCCAACCCTAGCATCACGTCCGGGATCAAAGTTCACACTGAAACGATCCTTGATATAAATTATGTGAGCTCCGTGATACGGCTCTAATCAGAGGATCTTCATAAATTTATCATCTCTTTGCACACGCAAACCCTTAGCTCAAAGTAAACATTTGCAAAAAACCCGAATGTAATGGATGCTGATCTAAACATCACATGACTTGTGTCAAGGATCATAAGGGATCCTGGACAACTGAAATTAGCACAACCAACTGAGTTTTATGGAGGACGGTGAATAGAAAACTTTAGCAAAAAAATGATACTATACCAGTGCGGAAAAAAGCCACAGCTGCAAGGAAAACGAAAAATTGAATCAAATATTATCAGGTCCATAAGTATTAATATTAGGTTGAACCGAAAGTTCTGTCGCACCATTTTCAAAAAATCATAACTTCGTTCGCTCACGACGATTTTGCACAATTCAAATTTTGTCTGAAAGCGTAAAGCATGTAGTTTCTAAAAGCCCCCTAGTGAGTTTTCGACATGCTCAGGTGGCAGAGATAAAAATGAAAGAGCAAGATCATCCGAAATTCGGAATTTTTAAGCAGGAATTCTAGAAATTCAGAAACAGTGCGATAAAATCCAGAAAAACCATTATCCTAATTTCTCTTACATTTGATTACTAACTGAGTCAAATTTGTGCTGATCGAGGTCTTCTTTCAGAAGTTATGAATTTTTGAAAAAAATTGCCAAAAAAGCCATTTCTTAAGAATTCTTAGGAAATTGATTTTTCGGCATTATTTTTCAGAAAATCATAACTTTAGAAAGAAGGGCTCGATCAGCACAAATTTGACTCAGATAGTAATCAAATGTAAGGAAAATTAGGATAATGGCTTTTCTGGATTTTATCGCACTGTTTTTGAATTTCTAGAATTCTTGCTTAAAAATTCCGAATTTCGGATGATCTCGCTCTTTCATTTTTACCTCTGCCACCTGAGCATGTCGGAAACTCACTAGGGGGCTTTTAGAAACTACATGCCTTACGCTTTCAGACAAAATTTGAGCTGCGCAAAATCGTCGTGAACGAAAGAAGTTATGATTTTTTGAATATGGTGCGACAGAACTTTCGGTTCAACCTAGTATAATCGTGTAAATTTTTCAGAAAAAGACGATAAAGTCCACGATTGAAGCGGGTCTTTTTACTCCCCCTAGGTATGGATTTGACTCCAAGGCGATTCCAGCCACAAGGCCATGACGTCAACAATGAATGGGCTTTTATGAATACTAAACCAAATCCCAAAATGACAAATCGAGAGTTTTATAGGAACAGAAAGAAACCGGACTAAGCAGTAGCAAAGACAATGTCCGCATTTTTGCGCGAAATAAGTGGCCAGCAAATGAGGTCTAATGGTGATGACGTCGTCGTCGACGAGAGCAGAATCAAACTTTAACTTCGACCAATGATTTCGTCGAAAACAACGATGCAGAAGGAAAACCTCGACATAGGACAAAATTTTGCTGCAAGCTGACTTCCTCTTCGATTTCGTGTTCACTTCAGCAGCCAAAATTCAATCAGAGATTCGGAGCTTGAAATTACATCGTAAAAGGGATCCAGTGGGAGGTAAAAGTGCACTAATCCTGAGGGAGGAAGCGAGAGAGTTTTGGAGGGATGACTCAAGCTGGGTATGCTGATCCTGTAATTGATTGGCAGGGTAAAGTTGGCGAAATTTCAATATTTATTTATTTGAAAAAATTCGAAAATTACCAACACATTTACCTCCAAAAAATTTTTTATGTTGCGTCACCCGAATATTAGTCACTATCTCAATGTTACAGAAGCAAAAGAAAATTCCACGGAAAGTATTTGTAAAGCTCCGATCACAACATCTGCGCTCTCTCCCAACAAAAATTGTCTGCCATAGCAACATACCAAAAACAAGACATTTCCAGATGTCTGAGAAATTATCTGAGTCATTTCCATCTTTTTTTTTTTTGAAATGAGAAAGCGCTAAGCTTGAAAATTGAAGTTTGATGTGATTACGAGGGCAACACCACGTGTGCAACGAACGCACGATACTGCAAAGATGTATCTTCAAACCTTCTTTTATTTCATGTGGACCCCTATCAAAAGTAAAAACCATGACAGCGCAAGATCTTGAGCCCATTGGAAGACCCAAAAAGTGGAACAATTCTACAGACAAAACTAAGTATTTTGAGCTAATTCGAAAATATCTTGTTCAAAAAATAAAGAACTTTTTATAAATTTCACATAGTAATTTACTCAAACATTTCACATTTCGTAACCTAATTTAACGATAGAGTAGGCTAAGTTATTACATAGATAAAGATAAGAGTTTTGATAAAATGATAGTGATCGACGTCCAAAAATGATCAAAAATAATTGTTGAAAAAAATTAAGTGCTACAGAAAAAGACTGTATGCAGCTGATAAGTCCTGCAAAATAACGTTGTTCAATTCAAGTGGTATACTTTGTTATTACTTGCACTAGTAAACGAGCAGAGCTTTACCTGTTCTGTGGGGGCGTAGAAGTGTGGACTAGGAAGTGAAAAATAGTAAAATCCTCTATCATTGAGGATTTTTTGGGAACGTTTTGAATGAAGAATTTTGTAAGAACCTTCAGTTTTTAGAAAAATTCTTCATACAACTTTCGATTTTTGAATGAGGATTGGGAAATTTTTCAAAGAACTTTCAAAATGTTCAAAAATTTCAGAAGCAGGAAAACTAGGAAATAAACCTAACAGATCCACATAGATACTGGCATCGTCATTCGGACACAGTGAAGTGGCACTCGACACAACGCCTCTCTCGCGCTGAGATTCGCGCGCACGCAGAAAAAAGACCGTGCCGACCGAGAACGAGATCCCGCTCGGGCCTCGCTTAGCCTGGATATGAGTGTTCTAGAACTTACTAAGTATTCTTTGGAAAGTATTTTGCATCTCAAGAATATTTGACACTTGCACGAAAAAATTTCAGTAAAAAATTTATGCAGTGAAAATTAATTTTGAAGAAATTTTTACAGATAAAGTTTGAAATCAAATATCTCGAATTGAAAATAATTTTTCGAGAATATCGGACTGAAATTGAACGTTACAGACTGTTTTAGCAGGTCGCCAAATTCCATTTGCCTCAAAACTCTGTTGATTTCAAGCTCCAATTCCCCTTATTTCATTTTTAATTAACTATTTTTCGAAATATCAATATTTATAGACCTTTGCGGTAGATCTATTTTCAATACTGTTACACAAATCCTAAAGCAGAAGTGAATCATTCCGAGCAAGACTTGATTTGAAGAACAAATGAGTTTTTGCACAACGTGAATTCTCAGATTTTTCCGGGCAGCTTGAGATTATCAAAATTTCCCGTTTCAGGCCGCCAAAATAAGTAGATGTAAGAGACGTTTCCTAATTACCGTGAAAGACCGCAAACAGTCATGCTTGCTTTGTAACTCGCAAAATTCTTTAATTTCTATTTTTCCATTGAAATTTGTCAGGTTTTAGACCCTACAATGAAAGTTTATCTTGACTTATTAGATTTTCATTCAGAATTGGCAAAATTTGTTTTTACAGGGCTCCTAAATTGCAGAGTCGTTTGCACCAGCGGTTGCGCGACCGCATCGCGCCCGGGCATCAATGGCGCCGCCTCGATCGATGGCGCCGACGCCGGCAAAATGCACGGGCGCGACGCGATCGCGCGACCGCTGGTGCAAACGACTCTGCAATTTAGGAGCCCTGTACACTGAAAGTTTAGAGCTACTATGAAGGAGCGATTACATAATCCTTATTTTGGTACGTTTTCTAGACCCTCGAAATGCTACGATAATTTTTTTATCAAAAATTTTACAAAAATACAAGTAAAGGGCCCTTCAAGTGAGATGATTCATTGAGGAACTGCATAGTAACAAAGATTTATACATAGTAGCCAATACGATCTTGAATAAAAATGAATGCGTTCGATTATTGCCTTGTTTTACGACCCCGAGTAATGGCCATATAAAGGGAACATAAATGGAAAATCGTGGAATACCAAGAAATGTAGAAAAATGCATAGCGGAGAGCAGGAAGTAGGAAAAGTGAGTGTTTTGATTTTATTCCGTATAATCTTCCAACGAGATTGACAATAAACCTGACTTCGCAGAAACTAGATATGCTTTACGAACTTTTTCCAGTACATTGTGATATTCAGAAGATAGCTGCGGTAGGGAGAGCAGATATTGTCCAAACTTTCGAAAAGTAGAGACTGCATAATCGAACTAATTGCTGCAAACAGAATTTTCTCTTACGTAATCAGTTTGGTTTTGCACGATGCGCAAAACCGCCTAGTGAAGCCAATCAAAATCGACCCCTACATTTATGTTGCAAATTTTCCCCTCTAACAAAGCAGTTCGAACTTTCGTTCAAGCACAAACAATTCGAGGAAGTATAAACCTTTTTTATGAGACAGTAAATGTTCATATGTCAATGTACACGGCGTGAAAGAAATGAATTTTACTTCAAGTTGTTGATTTTGACCTGTAAACTGGTGCATGAATTATGTTAAATCGTTTCATATTTTACGCAGAGGCCATTGGACTGCGCATATTTTTCTAACATTTCCAAGCTATCGTGGTTAAGGGAACAAAGGACGCCAGTTTGGGCCGCCTCTGCGGACCACTGGTCCTGGAACGACATGCAGCAACATTGCAAAAGGACCAGTTCGCCGCGAAAGGCGGCTTAAACTGACGGCGTTTGTTTCCCTTCCCGCTATCCGTGTCAACTTTTTCAAGATGCACTTAGAAGAAAATTTCTAAGATTCATGATCTTTTTTGATTTTTTGATTCTTCTCATCACTCACTTCTAACGCAAAAAGCATCAGACTGCCGGTATGGAACAGAGAGTGTCGAAAGCCCAATTAGGGCAAGACTTCAAAAGAAGGAAAATTTGAGTATGTTTACAAGACTGTTGTAGAATCTTCAATTAGGTACGCATTTGCGGCATCACTGGCGCCCTGGGTACGCGAAGAAATCGTGAGCTGGAGACGCAAGACCGAGTTCTTTTCCACCCGGGGTAAAAATTGGAGTCGTACAGAGAGTTTATACTTCGTTCAACAAAATCTCGCGAACGACCACGCACCAAGAGATTCATGGCTAACACGCGCTGCAAAAAGGCGAGCTGGCGAACTAAGTAGAAGCCAACGATTTGAGGAAGACGAAATTCTTGGGAAAAAAGTTGCACGGGAAATTTCACTGATTTGTGGCTGGTTTTTGCCGATTCGTTAGCAGTGCACATGGTAAACGAAGTTACGAAGCTGAACGAATACAAAGAGGGTAGCGAGAAATTGGCTTCCTTGGATTTTGTACATTTTCCAAAATATAGAAAGCCGATAAATTCTCTAACAACTGAAATTACTGAAATTCGCTTTCATGCATTCTTAATAATTTGGGCAAGCGTTTGAATGGTGACGAGTGTCAATCTAATGATGTCAAGCCAGTTATCGATTCAAAAGTGAGGAAAATTTATGGAAAACGGATGCAAATTTTGCGAGGTTTTTGCAGTAACAATAAACTGCGGTAAAATCATGGTAAAATTCGCAGATTTCCTGCATTAACAGCAATAGAATTTCGTCAGTTCTTTGCAAACGCCCAAAGCAAAGATTTTGGCTCAAAGTTAGAAAACGGTAGGAACAAGTTCTTGGCTAGGATCTTTAGGCCTTGAACGAAGCAAAGCAACTTCTTACTGACACTCCTGGCCTTCAAAACTTTAAAATCAAATTTTATAGGGTCAAGCTTTATTTGTGAATGCCAGATTACGGTAAAATCACATTTTGCAAGTCATTCAAGCACAAAAACGGAAGTTTTTGCCGTTTGCAAATTGTTGACGAAATAGTGAGGACGGACGTCAAAATGCCCTAGAATCAAATTTCGCCAATAATATAATTCAAGTTGATGTCATATATCTAGATGAAGTCAATGATGAAGCGATATTTTTCGAAAAATGTGATTGCGTTAAAGCGCAGTTGACAATTTGCTTCTGGTTGGTTAGGAATGGTTGGAGGAGGAGGGGAGAAGCAGTGCGGTAAAGGGGGGGGGGGGGGAAATGATTTTTTCCTAATCGTATCAAGATGATAGTCTCATTCGAAAATTATAAAATTCAATTGTAATTGAAATTTGTAAATTCAAGAGAACGATGGTACCCTATGCTCAAAAAAGTCTAAATCAAGGGAGGGAGGCAAAAGATTAGAAATTCGCACATCAAACAACAGGACAAATGATGTAACTCTTTTTATATTTTGCTTGCAAATATAAAAGATCAAAATTCGACTCATACAAAAAACCAATGTCTCAAAAATTCAAAGCGAGGTAAAAGCGGGGGTTTTTTTCTTGCAAAATTTTCGTGAGTAAAAAGGATGCAGCGCTTCTTTGAAAAAACTTCTTAAACTTCCTAAAACTTGAGCTTAGGCCTACTTTTTGCTCAGATCCGCTTAGGTTACCGCATGTTGTCGATGGTAATCCGATGCGAAGTACTTAACCATCTCTCTTTTTTCCTCAAAGAGAATTCTGTCTAGACAAGTGTGTAATAGAAGATCGCAGAAGATCCTAGTCCAAGATATCTGCGTAAATGAGGAAAAAATAATGCGAGATCAATGTGGCTCGGAGAAAAAGTGTTGGTTTGATTTTTGAAGGGTTTAAGAGCAAAGTGCTTTTATTTTTTATTGAGTAAGAAACTGTAACTCTTAGTTTTTCATCAGAAAAAAACGATGAAATAATGCACGCTGTTTAACTCTATGGTTTGGCTATTCTTGGATGTTTAAGAAAGCATTTTCAAACTCTATTCATTTAAAATTCATGACTAACCTCATAAGAACAAGCTTATAAAGTCAAAATACAAAGCCGACGAAGGCATGACAGAGAAAATTGAGTGAAGCGCAGTAAATAAAATTTTGACGAGGTTTGAAGGAGAAATTTCCGGTTAACTGAATTGCAGAAGAATTTCGATATCGATTGATGGAATAGATTTCAAGAGAATCAAGCCCGCAAAAAGAGAGTTTCTTTGTAAAGACCGACGAAAAAGTTACTTATTACTAGGAATACAAATGGTGTTGATTATCATAGGATATCAAGCAAGTGATTATGATGAAACAAAGCTACAAGACGTTTCTGTTTTGAGACAATGAGCGTGATGTAGAAATATATGTCATTTTTGGAAGTAAAGAGATACCGAAAGGCAGGAGAAATGTCGTCAGCATCCAAATATGAACGGGGACAGCCCCAAAAGGCAATGATGTAATTTTCTGACGTGATGGTCAAAAGAAATTTAATATTCGGAACCCTCGAAAAAGGAAGGAAAAGATTCGATAAAGTAATCACGATGGTTTAAAGTTGAATTTACAGCTCGGAGAGTATATCTTCAATCAGGGCTCGGCTGCAAAAAACGAAGTCCCCCTTGACTTTTGCGGATTTTTACGAAGTCCTCTTTGACTCTAGACCAAAATATCTAAAAAATACGAAACGTCGACTGAAAAAAAACGTCGCAAATTTTGTGTCTTTTCGGCCACAACAACGAAATCCGCTTTGCTTTTTGTCCCAAAAACGATAATCTTGCTTCTAGGCCACCTGTGCCGAGCCCTGTCTTCAATACATCAGATTTGTTTGATATAATAGAACGGTGTAGGAGTGTCAAGTTTTTGTAAAGAATCTATAAAACGTCTGGAATATTCTCGAAGCAGTCGAAAATGAAACTAATTTGTCCGATTTCAATTTTTTAAGGCTGTCGCCAGCATTTTTGGCAGTCAATGTCAAAAATGACGAGTGCTTTCGAGCAGGCCATTTTGATTTGCGACCCCAAGAGAAATCAAAGCACAAAGACGGACATCAAAAACCAAAAGCAGCAACACTTAATTGCTTCAGATCAAGGGTCCGGGAAAAATGGCTCAATTAATTTCAATTATATACAAGAGGAGTTCCAGAGCAATCATACCTCGGATTTTAGTACTTAAAATTATTCAGCACTGAGATCCCCGTCCTATCATTTCTTTCTGACAATAAATAACGACCAGCCGATAGTTGAAAAATCAAAAAAACATTTGTTTGCAATACCGACTGGTAAAGGTGAGAAAAGCGCCAAAGCAATGATATAGTAACTAGCAAGAATACAAAGAAAGATCATTTTTTTGCAAATCTTGTACCGAGGATGAAAAGTAGAGGTTGTAAACAAACTTTCAAAGAAGGTTAAGCTTTTCAGTTTATTGTAAGCGAACTAAAAGTTGTGATTCGAGAAAATATGAAGATGAAGTTTATGAGAAGGTAATAAAAGCCATCGGAACCTGGCATCTTTACATACCGGAATAAAAAATTAAAGAATTTTACAATGATTTTCCAACTACGTTTTAGGAAACAATTATTCTACTTCAAGAGCAGAATCATGAGAGTTCTAGGGTTTCCTTGCAAAATATAATCAGCAACAAGAGATCATATTGTATAAAAAAAACCAAGGAGGAAGTTTTCAGACTGTTCTAAAAAGGAGAAGCTTGAATCGACAAAAGAACTGGAAATGCTTTAATCTACAATTTTATTTTCTTGCGTTTGATTTATTCTTGATCACATAGGTATATAATTTGATTTAAAAAATGTTGATCGCATAAAAACTAATACCGAGATTATCATGATGAAGTTTCAAGCTAAAAAAACAGAAATTTGTTGGAGCTGTCAGAGAAAGAAAGAGTAACAAACGTCATACAAAGAGTTGTATCCATCCTCTAGTCCAATAGCGTTGGCAGAGCCAGTTTAGTGCCCAGATGGGGCCGAGGCACATCCAGCTAAGCAATGTTTTCCCCGACCAGAGAACAGGCTACGCAATTTCGTGAAATGACCCGACCCGCAGGAGCCATAATGTTCACGCATGCGCAACATATAACCACGAGTTGTGTGAATAATTCAATGTATTGAAATTTCAAAGATCGTCAGAGGAGACCTGTGAACACTGCAAGTTCAAACAATGCTGGGAAACGCAAAGAATCACACATATGGGAAAAATAGAATGAGCTTTGGTGCATTTTTTGAAAAGAGGACAAAGAGGGGAGGTCCTTCAAAAATGAGAAAAAATATGTAGCAATAAATGTATTGATATTTGATTTCGAGAAAGACATAAACCAAAGCGCACTGGCAGGCAAAAATATCAAAAAAAGTGTTTTTGAAAAACTCGAATCCTGGCGCTTCGAGATTTCAAGCCAAAACTAGATCCATTTTGTGACGAGCGACAAGCCACCACTGAATTTGAAATGCATGAGATAAACCAACAAAAGATTGACGAATGTCATTGAGATTTCGAAAGAATAAACTCCCACTGCGTTCGTTTATTCCTAAGAACAACGACCCTGGATCAAAAGACATACTCGGACATCAATTCAATCGTAAACTTCTTTCTGATGATGATTACGAGCCGGGCAAGGGTAGTTTGATGGCTTCAGCGGGTGGATAAAGGTTCTGCAGGAAAGCGAAATTGGGTAAAAGCAGTAGCAGGTTTGCGTTAGGTGTTTTTCGATCCTGGGTTGTTTATTTATTTATGATTACGGGGCCAAAGTTACGAAAAAAAGTGCAAGTGTTCTGCCAAGAACAGGCTTCATACTTTACAATTTTCTGCAATCTACAAGCACAATCAACTTTTTTAAAATCAGCCGAAATGACTAAACAGCAAGAAATTTGAAAATCAGAGTGCTATATCAATTTTTCATTGCGATATTATGGTTGTTGAAAAATACCGCAAATTTTATAGAAACAGTCAAAGGAAAATATCCAGAGGATTTATTGTAGATTTAGAAATGGTAGATCTAACTCGAAAATTGTTTCTGAGAAATGTGCTACAATTATCTAGGAATGAGCACATGCACAATGGTAAGATTCTGCAATGAGCTTTTTTAGCTTGGGAATTACGGAAATCACGAGGAAGGTGAACTCCTAATGCAAAATTATTGATAATACGTTTAGTTTGACTTTTTTACTTAAGCTAAAGCGATAAACAGCCTAATGAGGGAGACAGGAATATCAAATTCATGTGCGGGGCAAGGGTGTTGACTTGGGTAGATATATAAACAAGATCATAAAACTAATATTAATTACAAGCTTCCAATGTAAAGCCTGAGAATCATATATAGAACCGGTGAGCTTTTCGGATAACTATGGCGAATTCTAGTTTCAAATATGGATTCCATTAAAGTCACTGCCTGGTACACTCTGGATGCGATGCGTAGGTTCGGTTGTCAGAAAAAACAATACCTTCAGTGCAACCTGCAGAAAAGTATGAATGAGAAAAAAAACTTAAGGAAGAAAAAAGCTTGTAGCAAGCACTAAGAAAAATTCACACGAATATAAAATGTACGGGCAATTACTGAAAGATGGCGTTAAGCTTTCATGGTGAAAACCAGTCAATGACGCGAAAAAATAAGGATTCTGGAGTTCCGAGAGCTTTCCTGGGCTTGATTAGAAAGTCAAAAAAGAAAAAGAAATATTTTTGAGAGCTCTCTATCGGAATATGAAAACAAGCAGAGTTGAAAATAATAATGAAATTATTTCAAACAGTTTCAAGATTCTGATTTCTTCAGAACTATTTCTTACAGTGCAGCAAAGAAAAAATACAATGAATCACTGGCCTGCAAAAGATCACTTTTCAATTAGGATTGTAGAATCCATTCTATATTCGCATTTTTTTGGAACGAATGAATTAAAATCGTGAGAATAAGAAGAAATATAGAGAGCTAGCGTGGAACAAGCAACTAAGCCAATTCTGCGATGGATGGATGGATACAGAAATATAGATTGCTTCCAGATAAGCCTATCAGAAGCAAGCATCGATAGAAATTTAGAAAAAAAGCATGTCAAAATCGTAGATGTGGCGAAAATGAGCTTTTGCAATGATGTGATGAGAAGCATAGTAGAAAGCCGAACCTGGGGATACGTACCCGCAATTTTTTTTTATACGAAGCCCTTTGGATCACCTGACGTAGACCCACCTAAGCAGATCATCGATAAATCATCGCCGGTCAACGACGTCGTCAACATCGCGTCGCGCCGCGATTATCACACTTTCTCGAATGTGTCAGTTGTCAGTGGACATCAGAGAAGGTGCGATGACCATTAGCATCTTCAGCACCTTAGTTTAACGAGCTCGTCTACGATTTCATGCTGTTCGAAATCGCATTCAAGCACAGAGCTACGAAAGACTACTTGCCAGGGTATAGGGATAAAAATAAAGAAATGGCTCGAGAAAATTGTATTCGCTGGCTTCTTTGAAGGTTAACAATTTCTAGTTGAGTTTCGCTGATGTAAAAACAAAAATGGATGTCGAAATTGTTACGAACTTCTTTAGATTGTGTACAGCGGTTGCTAAGCTGATCTAAGCAAAAATTTTGAAAAAAAATAAAAAAATGAAATCTACAAAATGAGTAAAAGTATCTTGGAAAAAGTATCTAGCCAATATGAATCGATTTGTTTCTCTACCAAAAAATGTTCATTCATGAAAAACCCTTGAGCAAAAAAGCTAGCAAGTTCTTGAGATTTTGTTATACCGTAATTCTTGGGATACTGCAGCTATACGGTAGGAATCCAATTTGATTTGAGTCGTTTTTAGCGAAAGAGGGTTATAGCAAATCCCTTTCACTTTCAACATTTCCATAAATATCGTTATGATAAATTTGGATGCTAACAAGTCGTAAATGTGATCCTATCGTATACCATATCCAGCGGATTACGGTAGTGCTGAACTTCATATCGACTTGCAAATAAGTTAACAATTTTTAACTCCAATATGAAATCGATAAAGAAAGTTCTCGAAAAACCCTCAGTGATATCATGAAAGGCTCGCATAACTATATTACTTGTGACTCCTTTTCATTAACTAGAAACCCTCCTACGAGTTCCGACCTTGGTAAATCATCACGTGCGACAAGGACATCGCTTGGTAAGGGATGGAAGCGCGAAAACTTGCACTTATTTGATATTCAGTGGCTCTTTCAAAACACTCATTTGCAAGTATAAGACGATCGAATCACGACTTCCGAATAAACATCGTATCTGAACTTTTCCAGTTGAACTACGCTTATTAGCGTGGATATATCTAGCGCCAAGTTCAATTCGTGGACTACGTAATGTGACCCGCCTATAGGGAAGATTTTCATCAAAATATAGAGGGAGAGAGAAAGCATTAGAGTAAAAACAAAACATTCGGGAAACTCCTAGAGTGGTTTTTTATATAGCTTGACAGACAGAATATTGCCCAAATTTTCATTGCTCAATAAAAAGGGCAAAAGGAGGGGAAATTGTGAGGAAATCGAGGAAATCTCAATGACACAACAGGGTCAACGTCGTGGAGGTGTGGGTAAGAAAAGGGAAGAATAAAAGTTTGGAAATAACTGATGTGATCAATAAAAACACGGCATAAGAAATGGAAGACCTAGATTTTTTATTCCGATCATTTACAAGAAAAAGTAAGAACTTCTAAAACCAATCCTATCCAGAGGAAAGTGGATGATGAACGGATGAATGAATGAACTAATAAACGAATGAATGAATATATAGCAGATACCGTGTGAGGTAGATGGATAGGTTGTCCCAAAAATAAACTTCATTTTCTAATAAATTGAGCTGTTTTTGTTTTTCTAGCAGACTGACGATACCATTCTATCGAGAGGAGCAAGCTCTACAAGAAGACAACCAAAGATCCACCTAAATCGTAATACAGGTAAAATTTAGAACCAAATATTGAAAATCTTCAGCTACCCTAAGAATCGGATCCTATTCTTAAAAATTCCTAAGTTCCAACTTGGTCTTTATATAGTAGACACATAGGAGTATCCAAAAAAGGTTTTGCTGAATTATTTCTGGGGCTCGAATTTGAGAAACAGTGATGGTTCAAAAATGCCAAAATGCCACTTTTTTCGGTTTTTTTAGCTGAAAACTTGATACTTCTCGATCATAAAAGCATACAGGAGTGAAATTTTGAAATTAATTCACTAAGGCTTGTAGTATACAATGACTTATGTGGGAGGGGCTGGGGGCGGAGTTTGCTATTTTTGTGTCATCTCTATATGATATCCGAAGCCTACTAGGGAAACGAAAACATCTTGTAAGACAGTCTAATAAATACCGTATGAATATGCAAGTGAAGGTAGTAAGACCCAAACTTATTGTATAAAAGAATAAATGAACACATATTATAATAAAGGATCGGTTGCTGAAGGTAACAATATGAGTTCCTGGTTGATCTGGTGAATGCAAAAGCAAATAACTGCAGCTAAAAGCGAATAAACTGATGGCAGAAGCGAACTACGGATACATAAAAAAAACTCTTAGGACTATTGTTAAACATAAACGAGTGCGATACGAAAAATAAGTGATGCGATGAGGACAAATCAATAATCAATGATAGACAAGCCAAAATATGGATTAAATATCGAGCTACTGCGTTTGGAAAGAGCAGTAGAAAATTTTATTCTGTATTGCAGTCGATTATCAGATATTTTGTGATAGTAACATAAAATGCCATTAAAATCTGTTTGAACATAGAAAGGTAAGGGCAAAATGAGCTAAGTCTCCCTTGTGTTCAAAGGTAGCGCTCAATGACGCTAATTATAGGAGAAGAATCTCAAAACCAATATATAAATTGAAGCAATAAACTTGACAGCACTTGGTCGCTCAACAATACTAAAGGAAACATCAAAGACACTGCTATTCTAAATTTGCTCAAGTTTAGATGCGATTTCGATATTTTCGAAACTGCAAATTGAACTTTACTCAACCTATTCGAGCAGTTACTCATGGGAACTAAATTAAAGTGCAAAAGGAAATTTAAGACGCTCCCTTCCCTGATTAACCATCAGGCGCTTAGATACCAAGGATTGATTAAGGTGAATCTAATGTGAATTAGATGCCGCAAAAAGGACTTTGAAGGACTGCGTGAATGGGAAATAAACTATTTTTAGTAATTTAAAGCCTTTTGCACTTTACTGGGATTACTTAGAATAAACATTGCCAAACAGAAATGGAAACAAAAAAGCATCAAGATTATGAGCCACCACTTGAACTAGAATTCTTCAAAAACTTCTGGAGTAATCAAAAAACTCATCTGGCAAAACTTCCTTCTCTGATTGTTTTACTCTTCTATGCGACGTCGTAAACAATTTCCTTTAAGACATGACCAAATGTAAACAATATTTTGCCGCACCTGATGGGAGAACATGTTTTCGAAGAGTTAGAGTTGCTTTTACCCAATTTCACAAACCAGCCCAAGAGACCTGGTTTTCAAGGCGATTTCAACTCAAAAAAAATTCAGAGTTTTGCCCAAGGAAGGCCAAGATCATTCAAAGTCTAGAAAAGCCGAAGAGTCTCGAGAATGGCACCTGAAGAATGTGAGATGATGATAGGCCGTTGTACAAGTGCAATTATGGACATAGACGAGTTTGATGGATATAATAGCTATGATGGTCCCTGGAGAACCTGCTATCCACATTCACAATATGGATAACATGAGTGGATGTTGGTGAATGATCGCTGAGATGCTCTGGGAACCCTTTCAGAAGCGAGTGGGCTCGAATAGGCTTTTCACTGGTTGGGGAAAAAGCAAGGAAAGAGGTGAGGAGGGGATTTGGGGGGGGGGGAGGGGATTTTCCTATGTTTCAAAATTCCCATGCATGCAGGCGGATGGCTAAATTGCACTCCCATCTCGCTCCGGTCCTTTAAAAAAAAATTTTTGTATCATAGAATTATTCAGATACAGAGTGACGAAAAATGAATTGATGCTTCAAAAAAAAATGCTGATGGGTTTCCTCAAACTCAAGAAATACATATGGCTCACAACAAACTATTCCCCCAAAAATCCATTTCCTTTTTGACTAGTGAGAAATCTGAGAAAATAGAAATTCTGTCAACAATTTTTCTAAATGACTTTGGATTCAAAGAATTCCTTTCCTTCCAATGAACTGCTCAATTTGCGTAAACGAAAGCCTAGTGATTGAGTAACTGATTCATTTTCCCCAGTTTCCAAGGCTGATATGGAGTCGCGCGCGGTTTCGGCACGATTGGCGGTTGGCGGGAGATTAGCATTGGAGCGCATCTATAGCAGTATGCTTTTTTTTCTCGCAATTTTTCTTGCCCCTAAAAGGGAGTTACTATGCTGTAACCTCCTGTAGCGCAAAATAACTTTTTTAAGAGCAAATCATAATTCTTCTACGTTTTAAACTCTTGCAACTCTAAAAAATGCCGTTCGTTATTGCACTAGGTCGTTCCATCTTCGTACAAATTGGAAAAAATAGCAGAGATGATTTATTGAAGGGCAACACGAAAGTTTATAAATATTTAACTTCCGTCCACGTTCGTCACATCAGTTGGCAAAAAAGTGCGTTTGCCAACTAACTCGTCTCATCGTTGACCAAAAAGTGCAGTCACTCGGATTTCAAGGAGAGGGCACTTCCATGAGAAAGGAAATAAAAGCCGCAGAGTACATGAGATAGTCTTAATTTGTACAATCAGTGCGTGGAAGAAAAAAAAGAAAAGAATGAGGAATTCAAAAAGCAATGAGAGGAAGATAAAAGAGTAGTTTTCGTGTCTAAACTGCTAAAAGATGCTACCAGGAAATTATGTACCAGAAAATGAAAACTACTGAAGTTTTCTTCCATAGAAAGAAAAAAAAATTTAAGAGAATGATATTCACTCATAATAAAGACCTTAGCAATATATGTATAGGATGGAGGATGGCGAAGAAGATGAAGAATGCTGCCGCCATTGGCATCCTGGAACGGATGTGGCTTTCTATTTCTACACTTTTTCATTTGGCTCGCACTGAGACATCTAGGCAGAAAAATCAATTCCAAAGCTCTAATAACACTAGAATGCCGTCTGATGTAACATGCGACACTAAAAGCAATGACATTTTTCTTATGGCCTTACCCCTCAAAAATGAGAAACAAGGAAAATCACGAAGCGGCTATCTTGATATTTTGAGAAAACGCAAATAGCCTGATAATCGCAAATGTGAGATAAAACGCAAAAAAAACCTCAATATTAGTGCGATAGTTCACATTTCGGGTAGAGCGTGCCATTTTGGTCCTAAAAGTATTTTGAGGCTGATCTTGAGAAGAAACATTCGAAAATCAACTGTTCAGATTATGGCCATCATGTACACCAAAGGATTAGGCCCAACGAAGTGAGTTTGAATCTACCCCAAAAGAATGCATTCATATTCAACGCTAAAGTGTGCAGCTAACTTCCCGTCCGCCCAAGCAGAAAGGCCATAAGCAAAGTAATAAACTACCATAAAGAGCTTGAGCAATGACATAATGACAATTTCTTTCGGTTGCTTGGCCTCCCATGGTCTGCATAAGCTCTCATAAATTCCTGTAATGCCTAACAATCGTCATTACGGAAAAGCATAGGATTTGGCTTGAGGTACCCAGAAAGACAATTTCCGTACGTGCCTAACACTGGTAGATCTACTGTCCTGGAAAAAGAATCGAAATCCATCAAACTGGCCAGTAAAATATTGCTTTCAGGGATTGGGCAACTCACATTCAAGGCATAGAGTTAAATAAGCGGAAATTTGGGAATATTGGCTTGATATATAAAATTGCTATCTGTTTTTTATCTGAGAAGACTTTGAGCATTGAAATTCTGCTTGAAGGTGATCTGGTGCCAGACCCTCCCAAATTCTTCATAAGAACGATTTTTTGAAAACTTGGGTAAGTAAGGATTTCATATAACAAATATATAAAACTACTTGTAGAAACTAGCACCGGAAAATCCACGATTTTTCTTAATAAAGTTTCTTGGTAGAATGGAGGAGAGCACCAGAGTAGCAAATGATGATTACACAAATATGTTGTGGCTTTTCAAGGAGAAAATTGCTAGGAAAAGAAGAAAAAAGAAGGTAAAAGAAAAAAGAGAAATGATAATCAACATTTTACCGTTACACTCCCTCGAAGCATAAAGCTGATGGAAGGAAAGCGAAACGTAAAAAGTTGTCTAAAAAATTATATATTTTGAAAGCAGATGGGGCGCAGAAAAGGCGAAAGCGCTCTCACACTAACTAGAACTACAATGCACAGCTCCTAGAAAGCATTCCGCATTCATCATAGAGGCAATTATCCGCGAAAGCAGCGATTCTTTCAACACGGCTCGTTCCCTGCAAATCTCAACCAATCCCCAAGGAATTCTTTGGCAGGATTTCGATGCACGAGGTGAAGACATCAAAAATAGGGATTCAAAAATTGGGTTACTCTTACAGCGTTCGCACGCGGTGCTTTAAAATTTCAAAAGTTGAAAGCATAGAAAATTGTTTAAAATCTGAACTATGTGAAAAAATAATGATCATCTCTTTGCTGAAATTTGCTGGCCAGCATGAATTGTTAACTAATAAAATCTTCAGATTTGATAACTCTGATTCATAAGAAATATATGGGCATTTGTGGTATAAACAGTTAGCGAAAACTTGTTAACAGCTTTGTTCTTATTTCCACTTCCTTGTTTTCTACATATTCAAAGTCACGCCAAGAAAAACTGAGAAGAAAGTGAATGTTGTGTATCATTTAAGCATTGAAAACTACCCAAAAAGTAAGAATAAGAAGAACTATAACTTTTCAAACAATAGGTATGCACGTGTGAAGTTCTGTAGTCGAAGATACAAATGCGGATAACGATCAAGAAATTGCATATATGAAAATAAAAAGAGAAAAGAGGATTTGAAAATGAACAAAGAATAATGAAGCAATGAGAGATTGTCAATAGAAGAAGGAAAAATGCAAGCCATGACGCATCGGAGAAACGTAAAGGAGGAGAAGATGGAGTCTGAAGCACCTCAAGTTCATGAATAGTTCCCACGGTTGCTAAAGAACTACACTTTATCCCATGAAAAGAATTGCAAATGCAAGTGCTTATCCTAACAAATTAGAAAAAAGTGAAGCTGCAACAAGGTGGGAAAGTTTTGCGGCTTACCTCAGCATGACTCGCTTTCAAATAAACAAAAAAAGATTTCGGCATCAGGTCACAGCATGGAAAAATCCCCACACTTAAATTCTTCTCTATGAGTGAGGAAATAAGCTCATTAGCATCCAAAGTCCAGCTCAGTGCTCGGCATCAAGTGGCTTTTTCAGTTTTACAAAAAACGAAGTTCCTGTAGACTTCGCCAAAATACGACATCACTTATGACGCTATCATGAATGGATCAAAGCGAATAGCGAAAGATAATGGAACAAAACATAAAAACAACATTGAACAGACGAGAAAGAATCAAAGATGTTCGTAATCTCCGGATTGGCGGCATGCTGTGTCCGGCGCCCACCCTTGCACGATTGGAGCAGGCTTGCCGCCGCCATAAAATTTTTTGGAGGGCTGTAACTAGGCAAGGAAGAGATGGTTTAGAGATATTCAAATTTTGTAGGGTTGTGATGTAAAACAAAGCTATGTTAAACAAGTGAGAAAATTATGTGAAGGAAGGAAAATTTATGACTGTTCTTTTCACAAACACCTCAGGCGGCTGCCCAAGCGGCTGGAGAGCCACCTAACTCCGAAAAAACTCTACCACACCTTCAGTTCACAAAGTTTTTGATAATTTTTCGTACATCTAACTTCCTATTGCCCATCTAAACACCAATTTTGGTGTCATTTCATTTTCTCTTCGCCGTAAACAAGTACTTTGTTTATTTCTGAGAAGGTTTGAATTCGCGCGCTTAGCCGGCGAACAAACGGGAAATTTTTGATTTTTGCAGGAATGGGTCGGTAAAGCACGAATGAATATTTGTGTCCCTTTATAGAAAATGGAAGGTAAAGGCGCTTAAACAATATTTCCCCCTGCTTTTTATTCTAAAACGATATCCAGCTTGCCCGGTAAGCCACCTGTGCTGAGCCCTGGTCCAACTCAAGGAAAATTTACTACAGCAAAGGATGATAGAGGAAAATCATTAAAATATTATTTTCAGCTACTCCTACGCTCTAAGCTTTATAATAAAGGCATTAATACGCATGATATGCTCAATTTTATAGCATCATATGGCCCCTCCTTAGAAATGGAGGCGAAAGAATGGTACCGAAAGTGTTAGTTTCTTCGATAGAAAACCTATGGTGAAAGTGAAACATAAGACAAGTGCTGTCCTAACAATTTCTACAGCTTATTAAAGATAAAAATAGGGTCGCCCAAAAGCAAACCAAAAATAAAGGATCCAGCAGCGGTTTGGAGAAGTTCGTAACCAACAAGTGCTAACTTTGATTGATCTGCAACTCAATAGAATTTATTGAGAAAGTAAATTCGAAAATCAACCTAAGATAACTAACACACAAGAAGAACGATAGCAAGAAAAAGCTAGAATGAACAGATGAATATGAGTACCCAAAATATCTGAAAGGACTCGCATAGCAACCATTCTTCCCCTTCCTCTGCCTCATGCACCATAGCCAGCTTTTTTTCATTTCATACTTGACTTAAATTTATACATAAAGCCCTCTAGAACTTATTCTTTCAATATGCAAAGTCTCGATTGATCAAAGGTTTCGCCCCCTTAGTTGGCATTTAGCATAACATTGAAAATTGTTATTTCTCGGAGCTGAAATTGTCGGCCAGGTACTATCGATGGGAAGATTTTAGTGAAAAATGAAGTTGTAGAAGGAAAAATGACAATAAAAATGCTTTTACTAGGTCGGACGGTACGAGGAAACTATGAGACTTACAAGGACTTCTTAGGATTTTACTCATGATAATTTTGGATTAGTGGAGCCTGGGCATGAATGTAAATAACTGAGGTGAAGGACTTCTTCAGTTTTCATTTATGTTAGAAACTTCTTTAGCTAAAAGTTTCAGAACTTTCTCAACCCCATAATAGTGTCGAATAAGAGCCAAAAAACTACGAACACAGCTGTGTGATCTCCATTCAGACAAAATACAAAAAATGAGACTCCCCTACTTGTAGGAGTGAGTTTTAATGAAAACGTAACTTACCTCGAGAAACGAGTGTCCACGAATACTTTGGTATCGGAGCGCTGACGGTGCTCAGCTTTTTCATGAGGAGTTTTTCATTTCCGGTTTCCTAAAAGTTCCATCCAATATTCACCATCAAACATTATTTTGAAGATGTAGTAATCGACTTCTCGTCTTCACTCCCAAATAAGTCCCTCGAAGACAAAAAACTGACCGTAAGGCTTCGCCGAGTAGCAATCTCCATACGGAGATGGCGACGATGACGTGGTTCGTCGAAGTTTTTCTCGGCCAGGAAACCCTCCAGCAAACCGCCGAACGCCATCAGAATCAAAAAGTAATGCTGCACGAATAGCAGATGGCGTGATCTGAAAGGAAAAAAATGTCCGGAAAATCTGTCAGACAGATGACGGGACTTGGAAACGAGATGAGTAACAGATTTGACGATTTTACGAAACTTAAAGGAGCTGCAGTTAAGCAAAAACGACTAGAAACTTACAATTAGAATTCAATTCATCATTATGGATCAAAACACGACTTGACTGTTGCCAACAATCAATTTTACAAATATGATGAATCCGGAAATAACCCCATTTTTTAGAGTTTTTGATGATCAGAGAAGGTTAGGTTGGTCTGTAAGTCTTGCATCACAGTTTTGGAAAAACGTAATTTTTGCGGCTACAGTGAATTCGCCCGACTCAACATAGTTAGAAAGCAAATATTCTGAACTTGTTCTTACTTTGAGCAACAATCTATGTAAGGACATATTACGAGGACACAGCTGATTAACGAAACCGTCAAATATTATTTTTTTAGGTTTGGTTGTTGTTACAATATCATATAGCTTAACTTCTTCTGCACATCTAAGCGCGGTAGGGGAAAGAACTCCGCCAAGCCCACTTTCGCTGGCAACTGGTCCTTTTGCTATATTGTTGCATGTCCTTACAAGACCAGTAGTCCGCGGAGGCGGTTCAAACTGGCGGGGTTCCTTCCCCTCCCCATTTGAGCGAATTTCTAAATTTGTCGGTGCAACACTTATGGACTAACTTAATATTACTGATATTAAGCGCACAACATTCTCTTTTTCGAATATATAAAATTGATTTTTTTTGACACAAATATGTACATAAACGTAGGGTGTGACACGTGGAAATGAAAGTGACAATCAGACCTTGAAGTTCATAGACTGAGGAGGGCACCTGCAGATTCTTCTCAGAATTGGCACTTAAACGGCATGGTAGCAGTCCGGGTGATTTATGTTGAGTTTGTGATTCATGGGAAGAACACAAGTAGGCCAATGCATATAATGTTTCGTGACATTCTGCTCTATTGAAGATTATGAATTTCCAAATTGAAGGACTTCTTCAAAATTGTTAGATTGAGATCTAGTAACTCAGTCACAAAAGGATAGAGAAAAGATTGAAAAAATTTCCTAGGTAGAAGCCTTGACAGCATGGCCATCGCAAAACTACAAAAAAATCTTCTTTGAAAAATGTTGACAAATTCTTGATTTCAACTTTGTATATGAGAAACCAAGACACATTAGCATCCAAAGAGAACGATGCCTTAACCTACCCACAAGTACAAACATTCTGGACTGTCAGTAAGCTATTAATCACAATTTTACGACTTAAAGGTTATGTGATTGGTTTTGAACCCTCCATCTGGGTTCATTTTGAACTTTAAGAACTCAAATTCATCAAATGGGGATCGCATAATGGATAGTGACCAAAGAGCATAAGAAGAGAGGAAGTTGCCCTTAGCAAAATCATCATACTTTCATTTCCACTCTCTTTTCACCATTCTTGCGAAACGAAAATACAAAGGAAAATAAACAAGAAACTGATCAGCCCCTTAAATACCATAGTATTTTTAAGTTTTTACATCTACTATGAAAGCATTGTCATTCTGTCAGTTTCTCGGCGTCAAGTTGTCATTCCCCTGCTCGGAACACGTGTGAAAATGAATGACATGTAACTATGAATGACAAATGAGCTAGAACAACATTGACAAACGGAAGAACTCCGAGCCGACAACTCCTGACACGAAGAAGAGTGAGTAGAGTAAGAGCGATGCTAAGACTGAAAAACTTCCACTACATACGAGAGTAGCTAATGCATATGATTGTCCCCAACAATAGGAGAACTCTTGTGGAAGCATTTATACAAGCTAATAAAAGTTCATTACGCTGTTGAGGAAGTTCATAGACGTTCGCAAGTACGTCGGCGCAGTTTTACTATAAACATGACATTCTTGTCCCTTGGACCTGCTATATTTGATGGTTGGCTGCCCGTTCAAGATGTTAAAAAATTCACTAACAGATTGATAGTCTTCAAACTATAAACTACCCAACAATATCTTGACTTGCATGTCGCTGTTACCAAAAGGGAATAAAGCTTAAATCATTTCAGGAATATTCTTTAAGGGAGGCTTCTTAGGTATGGATTGATACTGAAATGCCATCCAAAAAATTTTTATTATGTTAGTAAGCGCAAATCTACATTTCTGGTGTCGTCGTATTTTGCCGAATTGGCGATGGGCCTAGATTTTGCGAAAATTTCTAAGTAACTGAGGCATTATTGTCAAAAAAAAGTTTTTGTTGGATCACAGAACGTTTCTTTCTTCGATGACGTTCTGCAAGCGGCACTCAGGGCAATGAGGAAGCAATGTATTCTCATTGCTAAAATTTTTTCAGGATAGTGTATTATCCTGAAAATTCAAGCTTTGTGTTTTTTCAGTAGGTTGTTGGAAAAGCTTGGCCCGACAAATTCTTTGAAGGTAGAAGAATTTTCCATCACTGTTCTGTTGCCCAAAATTCAAAAAATATTGCAAGATGGCCTTTTGAATGTAAGATACACAGCTCACGACACTCAGTTAAAAAAACGTGAGACTACTCTCGCGATTTGAAGACATTCATCCTTGCTATCAAATCTTGCAAGCAGGGCTTTGTGACTAAAAATTGAATAACTTCTTTTTGTAGTGAATTTTGTTGTTTCCTATTCTAAATAAATGATGAGCAACCAAGTTCAGAGAATTTTCCTGCAACTTTTGAGCAGTTAACAAAGAACTGTGGCGGATCATAAAATGGGAAACGAATGGTTTTCATGTTTATTTACTCCTAGTTCGTGTAATTCATTGAACATGATCTTCTACTGTACTTTTAAGAAGTCTTTCAAAGAATAACTTTTCTACAAAAATTGTTTGAACGGTGCAAAAGCGGACCATCATAATACTTGAACCAGCAATACGGTCCAACCTTTTCATGCAAAAAACGTTTCGTTAAGTACGTCTTTAGATACAATTATTCGTGAATCAAATTATCCACCATTTCTTTCAAAATTGTGATGTTGACGTACTGAATTTCTCCTAGACCTATGTGAACCGATTCAAAAAAATGTAAACGCGCAGCTTCCTCTTTTTTGACGTCTTGAAGCCCAGGACTTTGTGGGATGTCGTTTTTAGCGGAAAAAGTAAGTTTATAGAGCATCTGTAGCAAGAAAGACTATATTACTCATTTCTAAAAAGTTCTTGCTCATATAATGAGTTCTTGCTTCATACATCATAGAAAGGGCCGAAAAACTAGAGTCGAGATCAAGTGAGGGACATTGTCATGCAAAATGACGAATTTTTGCTGGCTTAAGATTACTCCAGAATTCCCGCTTAGTAATAAATTACTCTACCCAAAAATTACTGTCCATACTGAAGGAAATAAAAACCGCAAGGGTCGTAAATAAGCATTGGGCTGATGAATAGATTCACTTTCTACAATGAAACTGCTTTCACAACTCTGCCTGCTGCCTGAGCAGCAACATCTTCGCGCTGCGTAGGCTCACAGTATGCCTACGAGAAAGCAAAAACTATCCAAAAGCTGACCGCACTTGACTAGTGATATTATAGAAAGTGTTTATCTATATGCTCGGTAAGGTATTTTCAGACGAGTTCAAAACCTTCACTTTATTAGTCCCAAAATATTTGACATTTGACTGTGGAGAAGACCTTTTCACAATAAAGAAATAATGCCAAAGTTGATTAGAGTGATATCTATTCAGCATATCATTGTTCGAGCCCAATGAATTTCCTTTGAAATAGCAACATTTGGATGGTTAACATTTGAGACAACCAAAAACCCTAGTTAAATCAATTTCGACTCATAGTAGTTTTTTTAGAAACCAAAAACACCATCACAGCATCATTTTGGAGACAGCAACTTCTGAAATTAGTATAAACTCCCACTTGGTTATGAAGTTAATGGAGCTGAGAGTGAGATTATGCTTTTTGACTAAGGACCTCGTAATTATATTGATTTGAGAATAGTTTTCATTTTGAGCATACCGTCATAAAAAAACTTATTGCATATTGTTTGGAATTTTCGCAATATATGTTGCCTAAGCCAGGCAACTCGGAGCAGGTTGCACATAGCCGTGTTTCCACTCGAAATTTCTGCTGGGCGTAAAATCGTACTTTGAACTAAGAACTGCCAGAGCATATCTCAGATTACGTCCGACGAAATACTGTTTTTAAACGAAACGAAAAGATTAATTGGGCTGAAATATTTGACCCATGGGAAAAAACCTTGTCTTCAGTCGAAAATAGAAAATGCCGCACCGAAGAAACCACATGAAACTGCACTTTAGCATGGGCACGCTGAATAATGGAGATTGACACTGACATAAAAGTGATGCGAGAAGCCGACTTCTTCAAGAGGAATATATCAATCAAGAACTCGGAAGAACATACTTCACATCTGATAGTTGATCACAGCTTATTATATCGGCAGTAGAATTGAATCTGAGATACTGAGAGTTGAGGTTAGCTGTTTTTTTTTCAAGTCTCAAAAGGTTCACAGTGAAGCCGACAGAGGTCATCTCAACTTTTAGACTTAGAAAACCAATCGAGAATCGAAATCAAAAAATACTCCCACTCTATTTTTATGATGATCTCCACGTTGGACTCAAAATTAGGTGCAGAAACTAGTCGAAGCAGATAGTATGCTGAGTTCTCACTAACAATAGTGTGGGAAAGGACAATTCTGAGAATATTCTATAGAAAACTTCAATGGGTAGAAGATACACATAATAAATAAGTCAGTATCGAAAAGTGAAGCGCCTTTAGATTGAAAAGAAAAACTTTTGGATGGTACCTATCGGAGAGAGTTTGTCAGTTCAGACCTCAAAGGAGAACCATTAAGGCTTCAAAAATCAGTTAAAAATTCAGTTTCGAACCGCGCCGTGTCGGGCACTGTCCCAAGTGCGCACAGATTCCGCGACGATGCATAAATGTGACGGAAAAGGAAATTAGCCGTTGACACAGACTGCAAAATTAGAAACTCGTGGTTTTCACATGTCAAACAACTAATAGGATCATCTCATACATATCTTGTTCAAAAAAGTATTTCCTCTGCACATCTCCGATGGTGGTCTTAATAAGCAACCAAAGATTAATGCTGTCAAACTATTTTGAGATTTTTAGCAATCTGCTCGATAGAAATGCATAAACAGTTCTATTTTGCTGGCCATCATATATCATTTTGTGTGGAACCCTCAATGTCTATACTCGAAAAAGGCGAAATATACTCCAAGAAATAATAGTAGCAACAATTATTTCGTGTTTTCGCGTTGCCATATGAATTCATTACTTCTGGATAAGTGTGTGTAACTTACCTTTATTGGCAGCAGTTTCTCATGTAGAAAATTTACCTAATTTAATTACCTAATTTACCTACCTACTTAAATTCACCTTTTACAGTCCTTATATGTAACTAACAAGCAAAAACGATAAGAAAAAGTAAGGATTATTTGAACATAAACATTAATTGGTTTTGCCGTTTGGAAATATGAATAGTGATTTGAAGCATACTATCCCATCTACACAAGTCAGTTGCAAAAAATAATAAACTCATATTTCTTCTATCGTCCACATATGAAAAACCAAGGCTTGTCTCATATACCCCACATTTTCTGGAAGTTTCTGAGCAATAGATAATGTTATATATTTAGCGAAAACTGCTGTTAGTATAAGGGTTTTGGGTCCAGAATGAAAAAATTTCACTGGGAAGTAAAGGCATGGAATCAGATTTTGTCGCACTCGCAGAAGCAGCTTTGAAGAAAAAAGAAGCTGTTCGCCTAGCATTTGAGGATAATTTCTACCGCATTTCTCGCATACTTTTCAAAGCTTTTAAAATCGAGATGTGAGGCATATTCTAAAGCTGCGAAGTTCTTTTTGCCAGAAAAATCGCTCAAAGTTGCAAAAGATAACATTGTCACGATTTTTCAAGCTTACTTTCACAAAAGAGGCGCAAAACGGATTCGGTTCTTGCTCGTGAACCAGGCTCGATGTGCTGGGGCTCAAGATGCATAGACAATTCAAGTATGCATGACGCAAAGTCATTCATATCAATAAGAATGCCTAGAACACCTTCTCTACACAGTCTATGGGGGGGGGGGGGGGGAGGGGCGTAATTAGGCAAAAGATATAGGTAGAGTTACTAAGTTGATAGCTAGACTGATCTTTATAAGGTACAGTCCAAAACGGATTTATATGATAATAAGGAAAGCAAGATGATTACTTCGAGGAAAGTAGTCAAAGCAGTCACAGGTAGACTCTGTTGTTCATAATTTACGGCTTGTCTCAAATGGATATATACTACTTACGTTCTTTATTTATGTAATTACTGGTACGAAAGCAGCAAAGCAGATTTCCACGAGTCTGAAGTCACTAGCATTAACAAGAAATAGAAAGAAATCAACTAATTGAACCATAAACAAGTGGTCAAGATTGTAATGTTTATAGTTTATGTTTTGAAGCTTAGTTTTGCGTTGTTATTTTCGTACCAGTATTTTCTAGTTTTACTCTTTTTTTATTTCTGCTTGAAAAGTAGGCTTTCACTGTGTGGTTTGCTCCACTATTCGCTGTACTGAGAAAAATGAACAAAGCGATCTAGCTGGACATCCAAAAAAATCGTGGACCCATCGGACCTATTTTACTTGTAAGAGACGAAGAAAGTGCGCCCAATCAAACAAACATGTGGTAAGAAAAATTGTAAATTTAGCCTTTACTTTCGTGCTGTTGACTAATCTAGTATCAAATGACAGTGACGTAGATGACATAAAAAGAATAAGGTAGCAGTAATTGCTAGGCTACAGATCTAAACCAAATGCCGCTATTTTCACAGGAATGGAAACCTGGCATTATTTTAAGAATCTCATAGATTTACTGAGCATATCCGGCTAGAGGAAAATTTGTCCTAATGTTTTTTTGTAGACCATAGTCATTTCAGCGATAATGAGGGGTAAACTAGGGTTCCATGTATCATTTTTGAGACTATGCAGCGAAAGAAACAGCCCTTTGGGCACTTCAGATTAGATTTCTTCTATGAGAGGAAATTCAAAAAGGAAGTTATGTTCAAAACGTCAGAAATCGGATTTTTTTGAGTTAGAAATTTCCACAATATTAATAATGCAAGCAAATTTTACAGGTCTGTTGTTGTTCACACGCTTGAATAGACTTCAAAAGAAAAACTGTCACTATACCTGATAATTCGACCAAAATGTCCTCAACTTTCAAAAAATGCTTAATGTAAAATCAGAAAATTGAACCCGGAAATGTTCACAGAAGTGCAATACAAACTGTGCCTTGTACTGTCTCTGGGAAATTTCCTGAACATTTATATTGTAGAGGTAGGGGGTAAAAAGTACCAACACAAATCTTCATACACAGCAAAGACTTTACAACTTCGAATAAATGTGTTGTCTATGATGAACTGCAGAACGAAGTATAATGAAATATGGAATATCCCCATCCCCCTGCTCCTGCCACCAAAAAAATATTTGCTCGAACCAGCTTGCTAAGGTTTTCAAATAATGGCTGTTGTTTTCTCCAAATTCCAAAACTCAAGCAAATGAAATTGCCGCGCTAATCATGTCGTGTCCATTACCTACCCAAAATAGCCCTCAAAATCATTGGAAAGCTTGCAAGAATGTCAAAATCGCAAGAGCGAAATGTGAACAAAAACCAACAATTTTTCCAGAAATAACTTATGGCAAGCTCCAGAGACAAAAAATACAGACAACAATGCCTTTTCATGGAGATACATTTTTAGATTGCAATCTCTATAACGGGCATTGTGACGTGAAATGGAAAACAAATAAGACTTTTATTCTGATTCCAATATTGTCTATTGTAAAATTGGTCATATGTAGCTGAGACATTCATATTACGATGAGTGATAATGGTAAGCAAGAAATCCTTGTTTTAGGGTTGGAAAGCAAAAAAGAATTTTTTGGATAAACGCCTAAGCATTCAAATTTGTAGAAATTCTGAAGCCAGTGGATTTCTCGACAAAAAAATTATTCCATTTTAAAATCTACCTGGGCCAGTCAAGCTTACGAAATGCTTCTTTCTACAAAACTGAATAGCTTCTTCTAGATATAGAAATGCATGAAGGAATTTCTTATGATGATACTGTTCGTTTGAAAAATTTCTATCGCTTTTGCATTTGCAATTATGCTTTAAGACATCAATTCATGGTATCTAATGAAGAAGTAAATATAGAAGTTGTTGTCGATGAACCCAGTATGTAGAAGGGTTTTTAAGTTGTAAATGTAGCAAATTTCACGAAACCCGATCTTTGGAATACTACACTTGGTGGAAATTTCCCCGACAGAAATGTATCAAAGATCATTGGAAAGAAGCGATGAGCGTCACTGTGGAAAAAAAAATATGAAAGAAGCATAGTTACTCCTACTATCTAGCTAGGAAGGTAATGAAAATTAAGATATATATCATGCGACATATGAACGACTAAGAACACGAAGCGGCGGACGGAAAATTGATGGTATCAAGCCTTTAATCCCATCACCTACTCATGCAATCACCCATTTATGGATATTTGCAAGCGCTTACGCAGAGAACTGCTGGAAATAAATATGTGCATAAAAAGTAATGCAGACAATTAGATGATCGTTTACTAAGCATTTCTGATGAGAAACGAGGAAGGGTGCGTGGTACCGGTGAAGGAATGACGTGAACAAAAACCCACGCAGATTCGTCTGCTCTGCATTTGCGGCTGCTGCGCAAGCTGGAAAAGTTTTTTTTTTGAGAATTTTTTCTCCTTTTCACTTCTTCCATTCGGATCTGAATTATAGATGGGCATGACCATGAATTCATGGCACAGAATCGCAATAAAAGTTGCAACTAACTGCTACGAATAATTGAAGTAAAAGAGGTGGAGAATTCGTAAAGCGTAGCAATTCTTTGGGAAAAAAGTAGCCTGGCAAGACCTTGCAGATTAAGTTTCCAAATAGCTGACCAATTTGCAGAAAAAAACTTCTTAGCTTCTAAATACCAGAACCAATTTGCATATCTTATCAGTGTACGATACTTTGTGACTGATTTTGCAGAAAGCTTGCAATTTTGCCTTCGAAAGATAAAAAAAGTAGGTAAATCACACTCGTGAGAAGCTGGGGACGAGAAGTTTAAAAAACACCTCGAAATAATGGAATAGTATGATTTTTATGAGATCAGATAGCTTTTGCGTATTTATTATGAGGCTAGAAAATGGAATGATTCCCATAGCGCGATAAGATGAGGGCATGGCGATAGCCACGCTTGCGAAAAATAATTTTAAAAAATAATATGAACATTTCTAAAGACTTCAAGTATAATCTCGATTGTTCGCAAGTAAAACAGATCCCTTGCAAGATCTTATGACTCATACGGACCACTTTTTCTTTTCACTAATGTTCGCCAAATCTACGCAATTCCGAAATATTTCGAAGGGCAGGTGGGAAGAAAACCATGACAAGCAATTTCTTCAGTATTAGAAGCTAGCACGGCCTTTTTGCCAAAGATAAAGGAAACCTAACATTTCAAAACTCTCAATGATTTGGAAACTATGTTTGAGCAAATTGTCCTACATAAGAAAACTTGCAAAATTCTGCAACAAATTCCAAAAAGGTTAATAGAAGCAGAGATAAGGAAATTGACAATCAAGAGTAATGCCAAAAACATAAAAGTAAGAAGTGAGGACTTGAACACCCCCATTTTTGAAGCCTTATATTAGGTGGGTACGGAAGTTCGTGCCGTTTTTAGACCTGTTCTAAAATCGTTCAAAATGAAAATAGACAATTCTTTTGAACACTGTCCGACGCAGAATTTCTTCCTCTTTCCAGCAGCTACGTTTACGAAGCGGTTTTCTCTAACAATAAGGTAACTGCCAAAAACTAGAATCCTTCACTTTTACGATATCTAAGTTTCGCTCATTTTTAGAAATTTTTGTTTTAGATGAAGGTGCTCTGATAATTACCTGATAAGGCAAACCTTTCTCAAATTAATACAGTTTTTTGCATCTTTCGAGCATGCTTTCTAGAACTACTAAAAAATATTGGGTTCCCCCGAAAGTTCGTTCGCACCATTTTCAAAGATTCATAACTTTTTAAATTCTCAACGAGTTTGTACGAACAAAATTTTGCGTAAGAGAGGAATTCATGTTCTTTGCACACGTACCTGAAATGCGTTAATGTGTACAAATGAAGGAGATAGAAGCTCAAAACAAAATCACTCAAAATTTGAATTTTTCGTGTAGGGTCATAAAAAATCGGAATCTTGCAACAAAAATCGGAGAAGTCGGTATTGTAGGTTCTTTCTCCAGCTCTTTCTAACTGTGCAAAGTTTGCACTGATTGAGCGCCTCTACGAAAAGTTACGGTTTTCCTGATGCCAAAATAAATCAAATTCGCCCTTTTGTATTGCTTGCTCAAAAATCATAACTTTTCATAGAGACGCTCAATCGGCGCCAACTTTGCACTGTTAGAAAGAGCTGGTGAAAGAACCTACAGTACCGACTGCTCCGATTTTTGTTGCAAGTTTCCGATTTTTTATGACCCTACATGAAAAATTCAAATTTTCAGTGATTTTGGTTTTGAGCTTCTTTCTCCTTCATTTGTATACATTAACGAACAGTTCAAGCACAGTTGCAAAGAGCATGAGTTTCTCTCTTACGCAAAATTTTATTCGTACAAATTCTTTGAGAATTTAAAAAGTTATGAATTATGAAAATGGTGGGAACGAACTTTCGGGACAACCTAATATTTTCTGAAGTGACCAAATTTTATATTTGACTCATTCTAACCTCGCAAAACATCAGACGCTGTACAGGTTAGGTACCATTCGATGCATCTTATTCTCTTTCTGACAGCTACCTTTCCTTAGCGAAACATGCTATTTTTGCAGACAAAGTCGCTGTGCTTCCCAATTTTAGGGATGCGCAAAGTTGTAATCAAAATTCCCAAATCTATCCATTTTCACGCCGTAATCGCTCATTTACTTCGCAATACTATGATAGTAATAACCGAGTTTTGAAACTTCAGTTTTTGAGGATTTCGCGTGTTCGGTGTAATTATGTGTCACGCGACTTTTTCAAAATTCGATGCTCTAGTGAAATAACTTAGCAAAAATCTAGAGAGGAAGCCGAAAAAATGCAAGAAGTTGCATTAATTTGAAAGAGGTTGGCCTTATCAGGTGGTTATTAGAGCACCTTCAAAAGCCTTAAATGAAAATTCTGAAAATTAGCGAAACATAAAACTTGATAAAAATGAAGGGTTCCAGTTTTCTGCAATCACAAGATAAACGAAGCTGCTGGAAAGAGGAAGAAACTCTGCATCAGACAGTGTTTGAAAAATTTGCCTATCTTCATTTTGAACGATTTTGGATTAGTTCTAAAAAACGGCACGAACTTTCGGACCCACATTATATTTAGAAGAAAGCATAAGGAGGAAAAGTCCGGACATCAAATTTTGCGACAAAGTCAAATAAAAAGATCGATATCTTATTGTCAAGTATGGCAAGTGGGAACAAGTCTCTTTTTTCTTGCAAAGCAGACAAAAGCATTGTGGTTGACTGGTGAGAGAAAAAGCGTTCGAATTCGTGCACATCGGAAAAAGAATTATGAACTATGAGCTCTTAGAGGGAACGTCTCCTGGGAGGAATTTTTTTATTATTGAATACCATGTCTGAGCAGTTTTACCATTGATTATGGATAGAGTGAGCTTAAAATAAATTTTTGTTAGAACGAATTAAATATATGAGAAGAACACTAGCAGAGAGCGTGATACAGCAATTTATAGAAGTAAGCTGTATTCAGAGTCTTGATTATGCATATTTAAGCTATTCAGTGCTCAAAAACCGAATATGGTCACATGCTGGTAATACGATATCTTTTAAAAAAGGAGATGCACTGCAGATTGCCAAGATATAGGAGCCACCGCACAGAATGATAGAAAAAACTGCAAAAAAGTCTTGCAAAAACTCCAAAATTCCTATGCGGATTTATTCATCAATTGACTGGCTAGCTTGAGACTAATCATGAAAATTAGGGATCTGCTCATTTATTCCATGAACTTACAGCGCTTGAATGTGCCAGCCACACATTTTTCCGCTGCTAAAAGCTCCCAAATTTCTAATCACACTTTCTTTTATAAAAAAAATAGAGACTGAGAGTAAGCATGTGAGGTGTAAGTAATTTAGCGTGGCTGGTCGTGGGAAAATTTTGCAGTATCTATTTGTAGTCAATGCGAATAGAGATTCCGCTGAGCAATTTTTTAAAAAATTGCAGACATTCATTTAGCAGATGGAGGAAATTCTAGAACCTACATGTCTGGTCAACCAAAAGTAACGAATTTTTGATATTAAAAAAAATGGGTATTTCGCTACTATAGGATAGACAAAAGACATAGGGAAGGGTTGTGCTAAGAAAACTATTTTTATAGGAAACAGCTTTTCTTAAGTAAAAACTCAAAAAAGAGAGAACAAAAAAGTTGCCAAAAAAATCTGGAAAAAGTGCGCTTTTTCCGCCAGCATTTCATCTTTTCTCCATGGCTTTCGTTCACGTGCTCTTTGCAGAGTTTCCAGAAAATCTGCATTGAAAAATTGCTGCCTTAACGAGCAATATTTTTGGTGAGTCTCAACTGCGCTAGCGTTAGCAAGAAGTTTTAGCTGAGGTTTTCGTAAACAAAAATGATGCTAGTCTTGTAGTTTTGATGAAAAAGTGAAATATGAATGCAAACCCAAAAGCTAAGAAGAAATTTTTTTATGATGATTAAGGTAAGGCGGCAGGAGCGGAAAACTAACCACTTCGACAGCTTTCATAAAACCAATTGGATGGTGTCAAGATCCGTAAGCGGTCAGACCTGAGATTCAAAAAAAATTTTGCTTCCGCCCTGACGCAAAAAATTTCCAATTTAATTTGGATTACAAAGACTAGCACTATCGAGAAATTTGGTTTAGAGTAAAGTTAAGCAAATTTATGCATGTCCGCAAATAGAGAAAAGTGACTCAGCTGTCCAATAACCTCAAGTGCGTGTGCGGTAAAAGCAACGCGTGCGGTCGTAAATCACTACTAGGAGTAGATGAAGTTCAAACACCCCACTTACTCGGCGATACGATCTTGTCAAGCAAAACAATGGCTAACGGATAGCTGGACATCTGAGTGGAAGTTGCAAAGCCGACAAATGTGACAAGCTAATTTTCGAGTTGTTTCAGATGGACGGGATTTTTTGACTACCAGTGAGAGGATAAAAGATCGTTGGTGGTCCAAAAACGGCACTGGCAGAAAGTTTGCCTTCAACACCAGTCCTAATGCTACAAAAGTGCAGGTAAAATTATTTTTGTAGGTATGTCTAGCGCCCATTATTCGAGACCTTGTTTTGATGTTATGCATACTGGATAAAAACTACCAGCGGCGACTCTCAAAAATTTTAGGAGAAAGGGAGAGCTGGGTACTCCAGAAATTTTTTTCCAACTTAGCACAATTTCTGAAGTGAAGCAGAAACTTCTATACTTTTTGGTTCATTCGATACGCGGCAGATTACATTTTGAGACCTAGTCACATAAGCATTATTAGAATGCTTAGCGCCCTCTTGCACTTTCTCCGCCAATCTTGCAGAATTTCGAGCTTTTGTGAAATGCAAGGAAAGCTAATTCGAGCACGACAAGCTATAGTACACTCTTTCAAATAGAAACTGCTTTAGGAATCAGATTGTAGTAAAGTGAGGAAAGCGATGTTATGAAGCAGCTAAGCACCATATTCTCATCAATAGGAGTTCATATTAGGTTGTCCCAAAAGTGAACCCCTTTTTCATAAATCCAAGCTGTTTTTGTTTTCCCAATCAAATTAGGGTATCAATCATAGAGTAGATCAAGCTCTACAAAACATCCACCAAGGATCTAAGTCGCATTCCATGGAAAGTTTGAAGCCAAATTCTTAAAAAATTTTGCCACCTGAAAATTGGATTTCTGCGACAAAGAATCCTACAGACCTCCAGCCTGGTCACAATACAGTAAGCAAATAGTAGTACTCAAATATGTCTTTACCGAATTTTTTCCGTGCATAGAAAGCGAGAAACAAAAAATGTCCAAAAATGGCAAACTCCACCCTCAGCCCTTCCCACATATGCCATTGTATACTACAAGCCTTACTAAGTATAATTCCAAATCCTTACCCTGTATGTGCTCTTACAATCTGAAAATACCATGTTTTACAAAAAAAAACGAAAAAAGTGGCGTTTTGGCATTTTCGAACAGCCTTGTTTTTTTCTAAATTTTGAGGCCCGGAAAAAAATCCGCCAAATACATTTTTGGGTACTACTATGCGTCTACTATATAAAGACCAAGTTGGAAGTCCGTAGGAATTTTCTGGAAGGAGATCCGATTTTTAGGATAGCTGAAAATTTCGATTTTCGGCCCCAAATTTTACTTGGATTACGACTTAGGTGGATCTTTGATGGTCATTTTGTAGAGCTTGCTCCGCTCTATCGAGTGGTTCCCTTAGTCTATAAGGAAAATACTTGATTTATTTGATAATGCAGTTACTTTTGGGACAACCTAATAATTCTAGCATCTCGCAAAGTTTGCAATTGTTTGAAGAATAAATACAGCTACCAGAAAAGCAACACTTTTCGAAAATCTTGTAAGCTGCAGAATCAAATTTACACAAAACTTTCTTTAGAACGGCTGTCAGAAAAGAAGAGAGAAAAACACAATAAAAGGAGGAATTGCGTTTCCAGCATCGAAAACTCTGACCAATAAAGTGTGTAGGGTGTAGGTGATTACTCATAAATTCGACATTTAGTCGATTACGAGTATGAGTTGCGAAAGATGTCGAAGAAAAGGAAGCAAGATTACGTAAAAAAGGAGTTGAGTGAGTGGTCTGATCGGGTTTTCAAAGATCACAAACATGAATCTAAAGCATGTGTTGCACTTATGGCACCACTGACAACCTCATCACCGAAAATGAATAGCTGAGATGTCTGGCGATAGCAGTTGAAAATAAGGGAGTGCGGGTTTGGGGTCGAACAAACAACAAGGAAAAAATAAGTAAAATTGTTGACCTCTATCTGACTTTCTTAGTGTGAAATAATGACTCGGATTTCAGTCTAGAGATAAACTAGCAGATCAAAACCCAGAAAAAGATAATATTCTTGGGTTTCCATGGCTAGAAATACTAAAAAGTTATGCAAGAACAAAGAACGGACTTGAGTTCGGCACTCTGATGACACTTACGAAAACACAGCTGCTGACTTACAAAGATGAAATGTGATCTGAGTGAGTAGTTGGTTTGCGAGTACACAATTCGAATTTGCGCAGAAAACTTCAAGTCCCGAGCCATTTCTCAAATCAGTTCAAAAAAGCTCTCTTTCTCGACGGTAATTACCTCCTTCGTGACTGCGCAGCGCTCGTTTCATTTGACAGCAGATGGCCTGAGATTCTCGGGGCTCATTTATTCTCTCAAAGGCTTCCATTGATCAAGTCTGAGATAAAATCACTAATTTTTGGCATCAGCAGACAACCTAATCACCTCTAAATATATTGAGATCTCTGGAATGGGATTCGGAACTGAATGGTGCGAACGAAAATGCAACAAAACAATGGAGGATTCTAAATTCCAAACAGTTGTAGAAATATGTCAATCATGTTAGTCAAAATAGCAATGAACTGCTTAAGCAACCAACTACTTCATTCTTTTATCTGCAAGCCATCTTGAATAGCATATTCCTTACCTTACAAAAAAATTCCTCCCAAGAACAAATTTCCCAACAGATCATTCCTTCACGAGAGATGAGATTTGCGGACAACCACCGTTTTAAAGCTTGTTGGACGGATTGGAGAAATTCATCTGAGCTGGTAGAAACATCCTGGCGGCAAATGGCACTCAAACGAAATTGTAAAAACTCTCCTCGGTGCGCTTGTTTTTTGAAACATGAACTATATATAGTCCTCTCCCAGTTTTTCTTTTAAGAAAACGAAAATGCAAAGCATGAACAGCTTTTGGTGCTAAAGTTTGGTCTTCTCGCTTCCCTTCAGTTTTCTTTCCACAGCGCTGAGCGTCAATCAAAGCCTTTTTATATGGAATTTTTTTAGCGTTTCTTCACTTATTGTTAGATCATATTTCAAGGCTATCATATGGGCTACTTTCATTGCTCAGGATGACTCTTTTTGAGTTGTGATATCGAAAATCTGTTATGCGCTTTTTTTCAAGAAGATAAATAGATTAAAGGTTGACTACAAAAGCCAACTGCGCATAGTCACAAAGAGTATCAAAGCTCGAAATTTTCCCAAGCAAAGATGCGAACTTCGACACTCCATAATATGCATTTCAGAGCGATACAGGACGTTTCAAAAGTATGTACAAACTTTCGTCGTCAACAATACCTCTTTCCCCATAAATTTTGCTGGCTTGTCTCACAATGGTCGGCCGCCTCGACATGGTGACACTGGGCGTTGAATTGGGATGGCACAGCCGAGTGTATACTCAGGTAGCCCCCCCCCCCCCAACCTGTGAAGGAGTTCGACGTTTCCGGTTTGGGTCAAATGTCTAGCTAAGAGCCTTCTCCTTGTCAGAAGACCATCAGCGTCATCAACTGCTACTCTCTAGCGTCAGCAGCTGACGAATCAGAACAAGATCGCGAACTGCTAACGCGCAAAACTTTGGAGGCCTTTTGGACAAACGCCTAGAGTCCAAAAATGAACCGGAAGGAAGAATGCCTTGCCGCACCATATCAATCCCTCTGTAGGTTTTGATATGAGGTCAGGTCACACGGCTGCTATAAAAGGAGGTAGAGGTACATGTCCCACATTCGGTGTCAATGCGCCTCCTGTTGTGTCATCTAAGGTGAAATCTGGCAGTCCGTTAATCTACCTTGCTTTCGTACTGGTCACGGAGCGAATGATATCTTAAGCTTTGATGTTGGCGTCTGAGTGGATGTGTCACTTATACATTCGACTTTCCAGGCTCTGACGAAGGCGAAAAAGCCAAAACGTTGGCCGTTGAATAAAAACCTATAACATGTTGGTTGCTGCTCAAAGAGACGACACAGCAATATATATTACAATGCCAAGATTATTAAACAGCCGAAGTTGGACCATCTTACAGAACTATTATAGATCTTTATATAATGAAGTGGAGAGGTCGTCCACAACGAGAAGTCCTTTTACAAGTTTGTTGTGGGTGACTTCAACGCGAAAATGGGGTAGCTACTAGAAAACGAATTCAAGAGCGGGAAGTTTGGATATCAGCTCCGGAACGAAAACGGCAACGTCTCATTGGGCTTCCTTCTGCCGTACATCTTATATATAAAGCTGAATGTCTGTTTGTCTGTATGTCTGTCTGTCTGTCTGTCTGTCTGTCTGTCTGTGTGTACGTATGTTCCGAATAGAAAATTCCATTTCTGAACCGATCCGGACCAAACTTGGCACACATACGCTACGGGCCCCGGCGGGTGTCATAGGCTACTTTTCGTCATCGATCGATATCGATTTTATCGATTTTTATCGATTTTTTTGCTGAGTTCACCTACGGGGCTGGGAGTTGGCACAGGGGGTAAGCGAGCATGGGGATTCCGAATACAATATTGGTTTTCAGGATTATCGATTACTTTTATCGATTTTATCGATTTTTTTGCAAAGTTTGAGCTACGGGGCTGGGAGTTGGCACAGGGGGGTAATCGAGCATGGGGATTCCGAATACAATATTGGTTTTCAGGATTATCGATTACTTTTATCGATTTTATCGATTTTTTGCAAAGTTTGAGCTACGGGGCTGGGAGTTGGCACAGGGGGGTAATCGAGCATGGGGATTCCGAATACAATATTGGTTTTCAGGATTATCGATTACTTTTATCGATTTTATCGATTTTTTTGCAAAGTTTGAGCTACGGGGCTGGGAGTTCGCACAGAGGGGTAGTCGAGCATGGGGATTCCGAATACAATATTGGTTTTCGGGATTATCGATTACTTTTATCGATTTTATCGATTTTTTTGCAAAGTTTGAGCTAGGGGGCTGGGAGTTGGCACAGGGGGGGTAATCGAGCATGCTGATCATCCCCAAGGGGGTGATCAGCATGCTCGATTACACCCCTGTGCCAAATTCCATCCCCCTAGCTCAAATTTTGCAAAATCGATAAAATCCATAGAAGTAATCGATAATTCCAAAAACTAATATTGTATTCGTAATCCGCATGCTCGATTACCCCCCTGTGCCAAATTCCAGCCCCCTAGCTCAAATTTTCAAAAAATCGATAAAATCGATAAAAGTAATGGACGATCTTGAAAACTAATATTGTATTCGTAATCTGCATGCTCGATTACCCCCTATGCAAACTCCCAGCCCCGCAGGTCAAACTTTACAAAAAAATCGATAAAATCGATAAAAGTAATGGACGATCCTGAAAACTAATATTGTGTTCGTAATCAGCATGCTCGATTACCCCCTGTGCAAAATCCCAGCCTCGCATGTCAAAATTTACAAAAAATCGATAAAATCAATAAAAGTAACCGATAATTCTGAAAACTAATATTGTATTCGGAATCCCCATGCTCACTTCCCCCCTGTGCCAACTCCTAGCCCTGTAGGTGAACTCTGCGAAAAAATCGATAAAAATCGGTAAAATCGACATCGATCGATAACGAAAAGTGGACTGTGACACGCGCCGGGGCCCGAAGTGTATGTGTGCCAAGTTTGGTCCGGATACGGCGGAGCCGGGTAAGCCAGCTAGTCTTCTATAACGCAGGTGGACATGGGAGCTTGCCCAACGGAACGACGAGATCGACCACATTTTCACTAACCGAAAGTGGAGTTTGCTTGATGTCTCAAAAGTTCCATCCTTCTGCAGTGGCTCCGATCACCGTCTCCTTCGAGCGAAGATACGATTTAGTCGAACGCTGGAAAAGAAAGTCTGCCACGGCGCCGCAAGAAGGAAAGAAGTCGTTTATGACGGTAACAGGTTGGAAGAGCTCATATCAAGTTGTGACTGGCCCATCGAGGAGGACCCAACGTAGGATCGGCTTTTGAAAGGATTGCGAGCCTGCGGAGAGTGCGCCTCAGTGACTTCTGAGAAGAACTTTGAACGCATTTTGAAGACCACAAGAAATTGCTCGAAAGAAGAAGATTTCTGAGGCAGGATCCGAATCTCATCTCGAGCGACTGATAGCCAACGCCAGTTGCAGAACATCTTTGCAAGAGGATCTTAGGAAGTACAGGCAAGCCAAGATACTGGAAGCAGCCGAAGGAAGATGAAGTCTCAAGATTTGCCGAAGGGACCTCTGTGAATATCACGTACCGCTGGTTGCACTATTGAACGAAGACGAGACTCCGACTTCTTCCCGATACAAGATGGAATCTATCGCGAAGAACTTCTACATCAACCTCTTCCGCTCATCAACACCCTACCGATGCCCGTTGTTCCCACTGGAGAAGTACCACCACGGATTCTACGTGCTGAAGTGCGTATCGCGATTCAGATCATAAAGACGTCAACGCTCTACGACCTGCCATCTTTTCGTCGAAATTCTGCGAGTCGGAAAGCAACGTTTACAAAACATTTTTGTGTAACCTGACATCTTACCTTCAAAAGGAGAAGATTCCCGACCAGTGGAGAACACCAAGAACCGTCCTGCTCTTCAAGAAGGGCCAACAAGAGGATCTTCGGAACTACCGTCCAATATGCCTGCCGAGTGAGCTGTATAAGCTTTTCACGAAGATTATCCTCGCACGCATATCTAGAACACTGGATGAAGCCCAACCCCAAGAACAGGCTGGATTTCAGGATTCAGCTGCATGGACCACATCCAGACGGTGTAGATGGTCATAGATGTCTGCCGGGAGTACCGACTGTCTCTCGTCCTAACATTCGTCAACACGAAAAAGCTTCTGATTGCGTTAAAACCAACGCCATCCTGTCAGCACTAGTCGAACAACAGGTGGACCCAGCTTATACGAGGACGTTAGCCGACTGCTAGAAGGACACAACGATGATACAGTTGTTCCATTGCCTCTGACCATTTAATGGGAGGGTGGTCCGACCAGGAGACACAAAGCTGTTCACCACTGCCTTGCAGTGGGTGATGAAGTCACTGGGCAGGGAAGAGAGAGCCTTACGAGTTGATAAGAGATTCCTGTCGAACCTTCGTTTTGCGGACGACATCGTTCTTTTCTCGAGCAGTATCACTGAAGCAGAGACGATGTTGAAGGAACTTAATGAAGTGGGGAAGAAGATCGGACTGCGAGTAAATCGGAAGAAGACTCAGTTCATGAGGAACGCCCTTTGCGAAGATGCAGAAATGGAATTGGAAGGCACCCCTATTATGGAGACGTCTTCCTACGTGTATCTGGGACGTTCGATGAACATTGAGAACGACATGAGGGAAGAACTTAACAGGAGAAGAAGAGCAGCCTGGGCCGCCTTCGGGCTTCTGAAGGAAGCCACCGACCAACTGACGAACCCGGAGCTTCGTGCCCATCTGTTCGACTCAACCGTTCTCCCGGCGCTCTGTTACGCAGCTGAGACTTGGGTCGACACTGTAGCCACGTCGAAAGCTCTACGGACAACCGATAGAGCGCTTGAGCGCACTTCTGAAGATGAGCCGACACAGACAGCATCTCGTCGGACTTCGCAGTACGGATCGAGAAGAATGATCCGTCTTCGTAACCCAGCGGAAACGTTGCAAAAGCGAATCACCGATGGGCCAGTCACATCATGAGAAGAACAGATGACAGATGGACATAAGAACATCTCCTTGCGAAGCAAAACGTCCCCGAAGAAGACCTCCAGCGAAATTGCCAGATGTGTTCGTGAACGGATGGACCAGCTGAGAATTCAGCTGGATACGACTCTCGCACCCGGAACTCGTAAATGCAGCCACCGACTCAACCAGATCGTAGATGTCTGAAGCGAGGGACAGGGAGAAATGGAATGCTGGAGCCAGCGCGTCACGTGAAGCCGGGCCATCTAAGTACCCAAGTATCTAACGATAAGCAAATTTCGCTGGCTATCATTCTGTATGACCGGCTTCAACTCATCGTCAAGTCGTCGAGCGCAAGGACTGGCCATGAATTGTGGACCATGCGCAATAACGAAAGTTCGCGAGAGCACGACTAGTACAACAGCGATTTGTACTGTACAAGAGTTTGGCGTGCGGCGCGTGCTCCGCAATCTACGTTAGCCCGTGCGGCAGATGAATCGACGGTAGATTTCGCTTATTCCCCTCTAGAGCCTGAAATGGGCGACAGCATATAAACTACCCCATCAGTTAGGGCTCACTCACATTTGAGAATTCTACCGGCGATCGAAAAGATAAGAACTGCGTATGGTAACTTGCATGTTATCCGAAAAAACTTAAAATTTTGGTTGTAGGGCAGAGTGTTTGATCGGTAGTTTGTAAATTGTTGCCGCCCATCTCAGGCTCCGGAGAGGGCGACAAGCCGAAAAATTAGCCTAAGAAATATATTTATCAATCGCGGGTTTGGCTAGCAATCAAATTAATACATGTACACAGTGCTTGGTCGTGTATGCCCCTCTTCTTACAAAGTTGTCTGCCACCCTTTGGATACGATAGTGGATACCATGTCTTTAACTAAGATTTGCATCACAAAGCGATTAACTTATTGTTCGTTACTGTAGGATTACGGTAGGTATGAAAAAAGGTATGTACATAGGTTCATTCGTGGCCGAGAAACTCAACTGTGAGATACGATAGTGTAGAAGTAGCTTTGGCTGAGATTTGCAGCACGAAGCGATTCACTTATTCATTACTGTAGGATTACGGTAGGAACTTCTAGCAAGCAGCGCCATTGCAAAATGGTTTTGAAAAAAAATTTCCAAAATATCTGGAAAGTTATGCAACAGCATTTACGCGCATGGTGATATCCCTACACAATTCCTTACGATTAACCGTCAACTTAGGGAACTGTAAAAACCGCTGTCGTGTACGTGGCATAACTTACATATCATTTGAAAAATCGTGACGATGGCGCAACCGCACACACGCACACCACTTCCTGAAATCGCATTTTCGTTCTTTTTTCATCTTTGGTCGGATGGTTTTTTTGCTTACATATCGTAGTATTTAGACACTGGAAGTGACTGGGCTGAGCGTTGAGTAATATCTTCTACTATGAGCGTTGCTCCTGTAGGCGCAGAGTCCGAAGTCTCATCCTACTCCACTTTTGGAAAGAAACTTCCTCTCAAACCTGATCCGGCGATTTCCAGTGAATAAAA
Source organism: Cylicocyclus nassatus (assembly GCA_958299035.1). Lineage (NCBI taxonomy): Eukaryota > Metazoa > Nematoda > Chromadorea > Rhabditida > Strongylidae > Cylicocyclus > Cylicocyclus nassatus. The sequence goes on along the minus strand of CATQJL010000316.1, from coordinate 90,229,376 downwards.
ACTAATATAGACTGAAGGCATACATTAGGGAACGCACATATGTTGCTGAGGTACTGGATGCTTGTTTTCATCTCAAAACGCAAGTTCTAAAACACAATCACAAAACGATGACAATGAATGCGATTATAAGCATACTTTTGATCGTTCCTCTACTCGCAGTTTTTGTTTTTTTTTTTCTTGCTGCATACGATAACATTTAACTGTTTGGAGTGACTGAGCTCCTACACCTTGCTAACAATCTTAAAGCAGAGCAGTGGCCCTTAGGTGTGAAAATCTGCGCATTACCGGACACTCAGATTTTTCAGAGTTTGAAATCCTTAGACTTCGCCAGCGTTTCTTGTGCCAGCTCGCGTTCAAAGATTTTTTTGCAATTAGAAACATATAAAAGCTAATGACAAAACTCTCTGTTCCTGCGCTGTGTAGCTGACAAAGCACTTACTGCAACCCTAACAAGAACAGTAGAATTATTTATTTCCTATTAATTTTCTTTTCACTGGAGCCAGAACTGTACAAAGCCGGGAAAGCTTATTGTCTTCACGTTTGGATAGAATGAACTTACATGCCATCCTGATGCAAGCCAAATAATTGGGCTACTCAATTAAAACTAGAATTTTATGAGCCCTACACTATGTTTCCTAGTCTAGTAGTGTGGTGCTGTCACACTTGTCCCAACAACTATCTTTATTCAAACGCAACAGTAACGCATAACTTTCAAAGCGAAGTTAACGTGTGCAAAAGAAAAGACAACTCGACAACACTCCACAGAATGATCATCTTAGGATAAGTCGTGCTTCAAATATGTGGATAAATGAGCCAGCTTCTTCATGAATACACAATATCCGGCACTAAACGCCAGCTTAATGCAAGCGGTATAGCGTGGAATGCGACCGACCTGCAACCTCCACTGTCATTCTCTCATTCAACCCGACCTATTACACTGGACAAGGGCGCACAGCAGATAGTAAAGTGCTGGCGCTGATTTTCGATTGAAAATGAGAAGCTGAATAAACGTGGAAGAACTCAGCCGCTTTCCACAAAGGACCTATCACCGCTTTCTGTGAAAGGGTAGATTACAATCAAATATGGGGTGTTCACCATGACCGCACGAAGCCGCGCACACTAATGCTACGCTCAAAAAATTCGAGGCATTTCCAAAACGGAAACAAATTTATTTTTTATCCTTACATACAAAGATTCAAGATCGATAAATCACATTCAACGGCGACAGGATATTTCATAGCACAATTAAACCCTAATCAAAAGAAGAATAAATCAGGGGAAGGCAAAAGCGGTAATAGAAATCCTTTTATAATTTATTCAAACAAGTAACGTCGAAACAAAGAAACGAAACATTTTAGCGGGAACAAGCCACCCAAGAGACAATCACCCGCTTATTCCGATCGATCTGCCTTAATCCTTGGTGGAGATCTTGAATCCAAGAATTGCCTCCTCTCCACAGGCAGCAACAACAGATACCTAGAATCAATTCGATGAACCGCAAAAGGATGATAAGGTGTCAAATAAACCAAGCTGAATAAAAATAAAGGAAAAATGCAATGTAAGCATAAATGTAAATGACAATTCTACTGTTGCTGATGAATGTATTTGAGTCACTGATTAAATTATCACAGGTTCATTAATGACTGATGAACTTGTAATCTATCTTCAACCGCTGTTCAACGGACAGCTAATTGATGCCGACTCGAGGTAAAAGAAAAGAGGAAATGGATCCGATGCGCTTGTTCTCTCTTTCCGATCAAATTTGCCCTCTACTTTATCTTCAAACTGTCTTCCCTCAAAGATAGTCACGAGACAGCATTCGCGATGATTGCAAAATACAGCAGAAACTCCAAAGCTGTCAATATGTATGAAAATTTTCTTGAAAAAAAAAATAAAACTTAGTTCGCAGACAACACATATACAACATGGTTATCTCATGCACCAAAGTGCATGGGTGAATGGTACTTATTTTAGCTGATCACATGAATGCGGAGGGTTTATCAATGGAAATCACGTTTCGCCCTAGAATCTAATTTTGAACGTTGTTTGAAAAACCGTTATCAACGTGACAGCCGCCCCATGTTTGCAGGGCGCTAGTGATGGAAAACAATTATGAAGAGGCAGCGCTCCACTTAGTTTTTATGAGCTCTTATCCTCCGAAGCGATGCTCCTCAGCCTATTTCTGACCTATGAATATTCGAATGCTAATTCAATGCAGCTAGGGCTGGAGGCAGTAAAGGAGCAGCTTCCTGATAGTAACAAAGAAGCCAGCGTTTCTCAAACTTTTAATTACTTTCTTTAAAGATGCACTACTTGAACAGCACTTCACTGTTTCAAACATAGAAGCTGCGAAAGATTTAGACTTTTTACGCTTATATTATCGGAACCGGAATTACCGTTTTTTAGCATGAAAGGAAAATCTCTCTCAAAAAAAGTTGCAAAAAACTTGAGAGCAACCCAAATCTGAAAAGAGCCAGAGAGCACTTCCAACCTAGAGAAATTGGTTCAAAATGAAATTCAAAGATGATCTTCAAACAAATCAAAGTCTTCCGTTACCCAAGGTTATGATTTCTCTTACAAGCACATTCTAATAAATACAGCATTTTTCTGGTGCTCAGTTCAGATTCTAATCACAAAGATCAGACGTAACTTATCCAACCATCATTGCACCGAAGCAACTGATTATCAAACCCCAGCACTCACGAGAACAGATCCTTCGTCTTTGTCAAGTGCTTCCTTGATCTGATTTCCAAGATCTCCTTCAGGCATCTTTAGGTCATCCTTGAGATCACAGGTTTCGGGATCCATGAGGCTGCAGTAACCTTCGTCAACAGACATGAGCTGAAAATACACGCATTAAATTATAGACACTCGAACTGACACTGAAGCTTTGCGCGCCCTATGACCAGAAGCTCTAACAAAGAGTATAATGAAAGGTTTTCCTCTCCGATGCGATCATTTACCAAATTCAAAGGATTGAGATGGCGAACGCCAGCTGTTGTGCTCAGCTCTGTTACTAATCATATAATTCAGACGTAACTTATCCAACCATCACTGCACAACTACCAAACCTCAAAAAACTCCTCAAACTATGTTTCAGCATTAAAATGAAAACAAACACCAAAAGCACTCACAATGTATTCACGGCGCTTGACTACGGGAACGTCCATATTGTGAGTGGAAGGACAGATATCCTCGAGTTTCTTGTTGGTGAAAATGTCGAGAGCGACAAGATGTACCTTGGCGTGGCCGTGTTTACCAGTTTTCGAGGTACTCATTTCGACAATCTTAAACAAAAAATAAGAATACAAGAAAAAAGGAGCAAGATGCGAAACAAACTGATAAGGTGAAACTCGTTACCTTGCAAGGGCGGCCTTTGATCATTACATGCTCGTTCTTACGTAGGGCAGAGCACTGCTTTGGGAAAGTAGCAGCGGCTCCGGATTCTCCCGACGCGAAGTGGTCATCATCATGATGCTCCCCACCAGCGGCAGCAGCCTTCTCAGCCATTTTCCCCTAAAAGTAGCGGCAAATCAAAGTGAAAATTTGTTGAGAAGCTCAAGATACCGAAGGCAAACACATACTTAAAGAAGCAAACAAACTCGTACGGTCTGGTACGATAGTTGGAGCAATCAATAAATCGCACAAAGTGGATGCAACTGGAGATTGCAAATTTTAATAGCCCAGAATGGTTGCTGCACATTGCGTAATTTCCGCACGACGATGCAAGCACATTAGAAAAAACAAAGTTACGAAATGAATGGTAATTAATTCCTAGGACCGGCCGATGACGCCACAATCACAACCAGCAAAAAACAACCAGAGAAATTCTGCTCAAAAGTACAAAGTCCATCCCAACTAAAAAAACTAATCATGATCAAAAGCAACCGCTTTACCGACTTTAACAACTTCTAAAAGAAGCCAAATCACGCGCGCCAAGCCAGTTAAAGGTGAAGCGGCTGCGACATGGGAAAACTGCATATCACAGTGTAAATGGAGTCGACGCGCAGTGCTAATTGTGCGCATGCGTGTCAACGCGGCGAACTGCTAGCGCTGAGTCCTTTAAAGAACCTTTCGACGCTCGGGTTTCCGAGTGAAGTGCTTTTGGATCGCATTGTGATTTATCTTCCGGGAGAAGCAAAGGTTTTATAGATTTATCGCAGGTGGCGCTGGGATGGATGGAGGTGCACAAAGTTGGGGAAGAGTGGTCATAGCAAGAAAGATTCAATAGCTAGAGAGTAGAGAAGTAGTACTGATGCCTTATGCATTCCATTCAGACTCTGCTCGTTCCGTGCATAAGTAGCCTGAGTCAGGGTTTCAACTCAGTCTAGGCGGAAATTGGACCGGCGGGAGTCCGCTTCGCAAAGATTCGCGCCGCTTTGCAGTCTGCGTCTCTTCGTTCTAATCTACTACCTCGTTGAGCCAGTGGCGCTGCGGACGCCCTGCTCCACTAGGAATATTTTGCCCACTCCGAGTTGAAAAGGTTATAACTGCCAATCGCAATCTACTTTAGGACCGGCCAGTTTATCACCCAATCGTGCCAGGACCTGTAGTGCCCAAGCTACATATCACTGCGGCATAGTCGGAGGTCGTATTCAAGATCTGGTTGCGCGAAAGCAATTCAAATGCGCGCCTGTGCGGGAGTTCAAATGCAGTTTTTTGATGTTTATTTGAAGTCACAGCCTTTGGTTTACATAAACAAAAAATTCCAGGATCGTGGGTCTTGCTTTCATTTGGCCTTTGGGGTCAGTTGAAATGCTGGTTCCAAAATTGTGATCAAATTAAAAGGGGAACTTTGTTTACATTGTACTTCGGTGTACTGACTAAGACACATTATGAGCTTTCGTGGGTTCCGTGACATTCACAAATTCTTCTAGTTGATTCGAAAATGAAGAGGGTTAACAGGGAGTTCAAGGACCATTAACGAGATATCACAAAGCCTAAATTGGCCAGTATTTGCGTCTATAAATTGTATGACAATCAGTGATATCATTTTCTCATACTTTTTGCATCTCTTGGGATTATGATATTGAGTCTGTTTTGCAGAGGAGAAATGTCGAGGTGTCATATGCTTGTTCTATAGAGTGCGTGGGAGAAGTTGTCGCAGGTGGTAATGTCATCTGTCAGGCCCAGTGCTATGGGATTCACATACATGTAGTTAGATCAAAGATTAATCTTAAACTACAAGCGTTATTACAATAGGTAATGAGTCCCTCGTAATAGAAATAATATTGAGAAAAACATGTCTCCTTACTACATGTGGAAAAATAATTTTCCAGAACAAGCATGTACTTGTTTGATTTTTTTCTAACAAGTTTCTGTAATGACTCATCGATCATTGAAACTTCACCAACCTTCTAGTATAAAATAAGTGTTGCCTGGAGATTTTTTTTCGTAATGATATGAGGATTCAAATATCAAGCGAAACTTATTTCCATAGGATCATTGTATAATATGATTGTTTAATCTCTATGGAATTAAAATATTAACTACACAGCGAAGCTCAATTCTTGCGCGAAATGTATAAAGCCGACTGCACGGAATCGCCCGAGTCGCTGTAGGCTGAACGCACGCGAGCGCCTCCAACGCGGCTGCCGAGTAATGGCGCTATGATGACTCATGCGCGCGAATGCCAATGTTAGCTAGCAAGAGACATGCTCGCGGGCGTTCAGCCTGGTCGATTCCATGCAGTCTACTATACCATGACCATTAGACGAGTTTATTGTTATGTTACTGTTATTAAACTTGCCTTAATTGCAGGAGTTTTCAAAAAAATGAACGCTGTAATTCGCTGTGGGAATTAATGATGAACGGCTAGGTGGACTATCGTTGACAATACAGGCAAAGAAGCGACATAGGTTAGAATGCTAGATTGTGATTTTTGGCATGATCAGCGAAGGAATAGCCCATGATATCGTCGGTAGGCTAGTTATCATTTTTCTGCAATATATAAGTTTCTACGGTTCACTTCATTTGACACATATTCGCCTCTTCTGCTAGAAGAATGTTGCCGGCTCCGTGCTCTTCCTATTCGAATAGCCAAAGATCGGACATTAATCGACGAGTAAGAAAAGCTCAGAGGGATGCTGTCGTCGATGTAAGCACATAGGTCCACTACAAACAGAGCGGAATTACAAAGAATATATTCAGCTCGTCCAATCCACAATCGACACATTCCTCTCGAAGCCATGCGATGAGCCGCAAGTGCTTACTATACGAGTGCCTGACATCAGTGTTACTGTAGCGGAATTGACTCCAGATGAGGCGTCACTGATGGTCAGTTTTGCACTGATCTCTAAAGCTCAAAATCCACCAATCCCTATATATAGGTGTGCAGGCTCTTTTCGGTCATCTACCGTACGCTACAGTAAACGCGACACGTATGCGTCGCGTGTTCTGCGCGGTGCAGGATTACTGTAGCATAGGAGGGCAAAAGGGCCGTAATACCAAGCCACTGTGATTCTGGCACTGTGATTATCGTTATTGCTATCTTTTTTAGATCTACAAACTACTTTTTTTAATTTCTCCCAAAATACCTCAAAACTCTTCATTTCTCAGATGTTTTATGCTTTAGCTTTTTGATATTTCTAGCAATTTTCAGGTCAATAATCCATACTACGACAAGCTGCTAGAAGCAGGTGAAAATAAAAAGAGGGTGCATGCGGCTTGTGCCGCAGCTAGACGATTCTTGGTTGAGGTAATTTCGTTTTTCTAGACGAGGTTTCGATTTCCTTCCAGTCCTTGTTTCTCGCTCTAGAAAGGAAGTGATTGCTTAATTTATCAGATTTTTTGAAAACATTACGTTCAGGGGTCAAATTATGTACTGAGCCAGATCAAAACCCAAGTTTTTTCGTTTCTGCCAAAAATGAATCTTCAGCAAGCTGTCCCCAAGAATGCGCGTCCACCCGAACTAAAAAAGCCAAAGAAAGTACCATCTTCGACCCCTAAGCCAGACCGTGTGGATCTACCCTCTGCAGTTTGGTCTCGACGAGGAGGTGTGTCGCATCTTGAAGACCCTATAAAGGGCCGCGCATACTTTACGAGATTTCAGTCGCGACGCGATTTGGCAGTATTCCAACTGTCCATAACTCACTGTAACCATAGTTTAAATGTACAGAAGAAAGGGCATTTTATCAATCCAAGTAAGTTATACATATTATGCATGTGCATTTTGCTAGTGTTGCTTCTGAATACTTCTGCGAATTGCCAAATCGTCGCGACTGAAGTCGCCTGAAGTATGCCCGACCCCTAAAACATTTCCTTCCATTTCAGCTGGGATTGATATGCATCCCAGTGGTATTGGCTCAAATGAATCGACAAGCATGAGCACTGTGTCAACTGCGACCGGAAAGGTATGAGAAAATGTTTTCTAGTTTCTCCTTGCAAGTTATTTTCAGTCATTCCCTCAAATGCGTTTCCCCAGTAGAAGCTCCTCTACCTACGGAAGTTCGACTAATGGGGAGAGCAAATGAAAAGAAGTGTTGAAAAAAGATGTAATAGTAATAATAGAGTCCGTAGCAATTTCCTCTTGAATAAATATGAAATTATCGATTGATCCTGTTGAAAAGATAGGGAAATACACATGCATGTGCCTAAGTGACAAAGAAATATCCCCACTCTAATGGAGTAAGTGACGACTAAGACATAGATAACTCGTTAACAAGGAGGTCTGCTGAGTTTTGGAAACGGAACAGATTTGCCAAAATTTTCCGCTACGGTTACTTTATTGAATACACCCGCTTTCTTATTATGTTCTCACGCCATCGCAGTTTGATTCGTAAACAAGGTAAGGTTTACAAAAAGTTTAAAATGCTGCCGAATGTTTTTTTAGAACAAGAATCGTTATTCTCCAAGGGCTCGAGGAGGTCCCAAGGCCTTTTTGATGGCTTGAAACAAGTGCATTTGATGCTTATTACATCAAAACATACGTCACTGCAAACAAAAACCGCGTAAACAATCGCCTTTGTTTTCATGGATTTGTTGATTCGGTTTCGTGGTGTCGAGAAAATAGTAGCGTAGCTAACATTATTTTCTATAATTGGACAGGGTTTGTACTATGTGGGCAAGACGCGGAATGAGGCGAGTGCCAAATAACAACAGCAAGATTCAGATTTACCGCTCTTTTCCCAGAAATTTGTGAAATTATTGGGAGAGTTCCTACACAACCTCAGAAAAGCCATAAAAAGAAGCGGTCACTGTTCTCTAGCAACTTTCACCTTCCATCGAAAAATATTTACCCGAATTTGCACGGCAAAAATATCTCTGCTCTGGAATGCGAACTCTTTCAGAGATGCAGTAACACACTAATGACCTCTACCGTGTCAACAAGTTTGCAGATGGCATTTCCAGTTTCTCCGATTTCCACTTTCATGGTGCCACAAATAGGATAACAACTCTGAGGGACTTTAGCCACAAATTCTAGCGCTTGCTCGCGTAAAGGTAACAAAATTATAGATAAAAGCTAACAAAATTATAGAAAAAAGCAAGTGGATATGATAATCTTATGTAATTTCAATAATGATATTGTTAGTTAGGAAAAAATTTGGCACCTTTTTAATATGTGAAAATTAGCTTGTTACGTAGTTTTTTGCACTCAATGGAAAAAAATCTTTATAAAATCCTCAAAAAAATTTTCCCATCTTAATTATGTGGAATGCATTTGCATTTCGGTGTAAACATTTCACACATGAAGAATACAATTTTTGAACTTTATAATTTTTTCATATTATCTTTAATCCAGCCTGCTTCGCTGAAGAGCTCAAACTTTAAAGCTGTTTTCGAATTGTTAATGATGACACCGAATGTCCGCAAAATGAAAATAGGAAAAGAATGAGAGATCAAAGAAATAAAGAAAACTGGATGTTTGAGTGCCATCAAAGAATTGCATCTATAACTGTGACTGATGCCATTGAAGGCAAATATGCTGCCAATGGATAGCCCTTCATCTCTTCCCCATATATGCCAAATTTGAGACTTTGTCGAATATTCTGGTATTTTCCAAAGAAAGAAAAAATTGTTGCGCAACACTTAGTAGAGATCATTGTCGCTAAGGACGACTTTGAGGAAATAAAATTTACGAAAAAAAGCATCAGAATGAAAGCGCTTCATTGACTGAATAAGTTCTGTCCGAAAAATCTAGATTTACTACAAGTGGGATGACATTATCGAGCTTACAGAAAAAAAGAATTTTTGAAGGAAACGAAGCCTAGAAAAATCCATTTCTAATGTTAGGTCCTTCAGTATGGTCAACAAGGAATGCCAGCCCAAATAACGACATGCGGTAACCTTGGAATGCCGATAGTTTTCTCGCATTTAGCTCCCTCTCCTCCCATTTCTTTGTCTCAAACTTCAACGTTTCCTTTTCAATCGCACAGGGTATGCTATTATGATTATTTTTTACTCCCTTACAGAAGCCTTGTTTAGGTTTGCATCAGATTCTCGGAACTCGACACTAGTGCTCCACTTTTGTCGTATGTGTGATGAATTACAGAAGTTGGGGGGAAAATTGTGAAAGCGTTTGACGATTCATATCTTTAATCGCCATTGACGTCGACATAACCTGTCATTGCTAATTAGTCAAAGAATGCTCATATCTTTTGCGATAATTTTCGCTCTATTTCATGCAGGTTAGTTTTGCTTTTAAGAGTCATTATTACGAAGAATTAAGTTCTATTCCAGTTTCAAGCATAACACTGAACGAGAGGATCAATTCTGCACAAATTTCACCAAAACTGCAAATCACTCCGAGAGCAAAGACTTCGGATGCGATTGCCGGACCCAAATCGGTAAGTAATAACTGTATTGTCGCTGTAATCATTCAGATGAATTATTAGTTACCCAGATTCACAAGGTTGGTACACTTCGAGGAGAACCTATCATCAGTCGGCAGAAGAATGTATTCGTAGACGAGAATGGAATTCCCGTGCCGGTATCGCCTCATATAGGAGTGCTACAAGCTCAGCTTGGCCCCCAAATATCACGTAAAACTTAATTTGCTACCTCGATTGTATATATGAGCTCTTTGTTGGATTATTCTGATTTTTTTGTTGATTGTTCAAAAAGATTGAAAAGAGATTATTTACCGTTCACTAATCAAGGAAAAGAGCCGTTCCACCTAGCTCGGACAACTGATCGTGAGATGTATATATGTAACTACCTCGAATAAAGTGATTTCTCTCAAATCGCTCTAACCATGCATAGCCTTTGCTGTTGACCAGGCCAAAGATCTGTAACCTCGAAACAAGTCTGTCAGCACTCGCTTTTGTCTAATAGGAAATTGCCTACTCAAACAGAAAAGTGGTCGTTTATTTTCATACTTAAAATGTGTGAAATAGTCAAATAATCAAACATTAATGACAGTGCGTAGGAAAAACATGTTAATCGTGCGCCTTTCCTCTTCTTCTTCAATGTAAAAATCGTCAAATCTAGGGGAATTTCAGAAGGGAAGTACGAAATAACGTACACAATAATCTTTGTTACAAAAACGCTGTCTAAAAATGTTGAGATAATAGTGAAAGTTGAGGAGGATAAGGACAAAAGATGATGAAGCCCAAGGAGGAATGCATCATGAATGTGCTTGTTCAGTTCGCTCTTGTGAACCAACTTTCAAATATTAATATTATGGTGCTTACTTGCTGCTTTATTTCTATTTTGAAGCAATGCTGAGTGTGAAGCTGGGTCTTAAACATTTTACAAACACTAAAGTTTGCAACACATACATATTCAACCATAGGATTCTTCTGAGAAGCCGTCCTTTGCAGTTTGATTTCTATTTATGTATAACAATTGGGTTCTTGCATTGTGCTACACTGAGATGTCACCTTTCTCAACTTTTTTTTGATGACTGGCGTGTTCACCCGTTTTTATAACCATTTTCATTCAAAAATATATACATTACATGAAAATTGTAGAATGAAGCATAAAAATACTTACAATATAACAGAATAAAAAATAACGCTATCAACACAGTGAGATCACATACAGTTGCAGTCATTGTGAAAATAGAAATGCGAGATGAATTTCTAGTTAGCTTGATCAATTCTCTACTGGCACTGGAACTCCTTGATTGTCAATAAAGACATTCCTCTGACGGGTTTCTATAGGGCGACCAGCAAAAGTCCCTACTGAGTGCAGCTGAAAATACATTTATTCATCTCGCTCACGTTTTAGAGGGCATAATTTATCCAAAAAAAAAGATTTGAAAGCGCAGTGGAGACCATTTGCGTCATTCACAGATTATTCATTGAGATTGTATACATAAAAAGAGAATTTGTTGCTTCTATGCTGTACACTCAAACTTGAAAAGCAGTACAATAGCGTTCACAAAGTGTGCAAAATTTCCGTGAATGTCGCGGAATGTCAAAGATTTCGCGAAATTCCGCGACATTCACGGGAATTTTGCACATTCTTTGATCGGTATTGTACACTATTCATATCCATTTTCTATGAAGTGAAAAGCATACCGAATGCGGACCGGATATAGCGTCTGAGGTATAGGTCAGATCTTGTATGAGATTTCGTTTCGGATGATGCGTTCGCTCAGCTAATCGTTCCAACAGTGTTTCCGCTTGCGCTAGAACATAAGAATATTTTCGCAAGCAAAAGAAAGCACAAAGATAAAAATGTCAATAGGATGAACCTGAAACTAACCACTAGGAAGCAAAAGCCAGAAGATCAAAAAGTAAACTGATAGCATAGCGTTGTCCTTGGTTTTCAGCGTGTTCTTTTTGTACGCTCTTTCGTGGGCGTGGTAAAGCAAGCATCACTATGATAATTTATTGTTCACGCTGAGTTTCCGTGGGAATCCTTCTTCTGATGATATCAGATTTGTGCAAAGCATGAAAATCATTCAACATTGTGTAAAATGTCGGGAAGGCCCAGTGGATCGAACACAAAGAATATTAGTTTGGCTATTGTGTAACATTTTACAGTGCTTGGCACCTCTGAAAAGAACATTCCGTGAGAACTGAGATATAATTTCTGTTCGAGCAAAATTTATTCTCCATTGAAGAAAAGCCGCAAAGAAGTGAGATACCCCGATTTTCTTATTGTGGGGAATTGTGAGAAAATTTCTCTTTGATTGAAGAATTTCAAAATGGCAAATCACAATTTTTAATTTTAGTCGGTTAGAAAAAACTATTGAGATACCAAAATTCTTAATCTATATCCATTACAGCATGAAAACGGAGCTCAGAATGTCAAAGAACTGAGTAATCGTAAAAATCGTCTGTGCTTTTGACCCTAGAGGATTTTTCCCTTTCAGAAGCCTCTCTGTGCTACATTGCTTTGAAGTTGGAGTTTGATGGCAGAAAGGTGGAAAAAATTGTTGTCCTCCTGGTTTCGATGTTGATCAAAAACGTGTAGGTTTCGAGCACTTCAAATCAGTTGAAGCGATCAGATGCTGTAACTAAGTGTGACATAAGGCCAAGTTTTCCGGCAGCAGCCCTTAATTGCTCCAATTTCGAATATCCGGAGATTCTGCAAGAGAACCATGTTGACAATCCAGAACCCTACGCGGTTCTCCTTGGTTTGCTCATTTTCATCATTTTTTAAAGGAAATTTGCACCTTTTTTCTATCTATCAGTGTTAATACTTATCTTTACCAAGACCAGAGTCACGATAATTTTCCAGGATTGGTCTATTCGTATGCTCTATCGTTTGACATCGTCACCGACTTTTGTACCCTGAAGAACAGAAACTGCGACGGGTGCATGACGTATGTTATCAGAAACCGCATTCTATCATAGCTGATCTCTAAGACCAAAAATAGCACAAATGCCGAAATGAACACCTGCGAATGCCTTTTCTGGTGAATAGAACCAGCTTCTTAATGGTGGTATACTATACTTACTTCGTGAAAGGTGAAAGTGACAATTATAAATCTTTCACGCATCACTTGGATGAATGATGGTGTGCTTTGCAAAACGCGGAACTGATCTCTGTGGTTAAGAGATTGATGGGCATGGACTGGTTTGTACAGCTTCCTAATTTGATTAAAAGAATGTACGGCTTTCCTGATTATGCTTGATTTAGTAACTAGATGATACAAAAGAAGATGTGATTATGTCTTTCATACAAGCTTTGATAAGATGCTGGCACAAGATGTTCAGAATCAATGTTTATACATTGATAAAGATTTTGCTGCTCAGCCATCCGTAACTCTCAAATCCACTGACAGTATGGGAAAACAAAGTGTAAGTAAGTGAAAATAAAAAGAGTGAGAAAATGAGAGTGAAGAGATTAATTTTTCGAATGGAGGTGAATGTTTCCAAAAAATGGACACCTTAGACAATCTTATCGTTTTTGAAACTGACAAGAGTACCTACAATCAACTCTCACAGTCACTCTGTGTCTTCATCTCAGCGAACGATATTAAATATCTCACTGTTTCGTTATGAAGTATTCCATATCTCTGGCTTCTCCATTTGATAAGGAAGATTTGAAAAATATTCTCCTTGCTGCGGAACTTTATGATTTCTCAAAGTTTTCACGTATGTCTGCAGATGAACAAGCTTATCTGCTTTGGTACTGTTGCTTTTCGAAGCATAATGACATTTGGCCGAATAATTAGTACATAACTTTTTTCCACAACAAAGTTTTTCCCACTGAAGACTTGTCTTTGCGCATTTGCGGGGCTAATCGTCATATATCATTGTCAGCATTCAAATTTTTTCTGATGTGAAGAATATTGAAGAGAAACGTTCACAGTTTCCATTTTTTGAAGATGATATGAGTAAATTTGATAGAATGATTCCACCGTACAACCTTAAAACATCATTGAGATTACGCATCGGAGTAAGAATCACTGATGTTCTGTGATCAGAGCTCTGTTGATATAATTACCAAGCAATTTCATCAAGAATGTGTCATGCAAGTCCTAGTGCATACATATCTAAGAGCGGAGTTTAGAAAATGCAGTGCTTCTGATTGATCAAAAAACGAACAACTGCCTGAGTTGAATTGTGCTGCTATAATATAAGCAACTAAGCAGGCTTTGAATTGCTAATCTTCACGAAACACATTCTTTGTCCAAATGTATTTACAAATAATACAATAATTCTGATTATGCGTAATTGCAGTTTCAATGAGCAAGCTGGCTAAACCTTCACTTACCCCTGACCACCTTCAAAATTTCAGCAGCAAAGAAACCTTATGGGATCATAACGCAACTCAGCTATGGTGTTTTTCTTTGTTCATGTGAAAGAGGCAGAATGAGTTAACGCCGATGGTCTCATACAGTGTGATTCAGTTTTGCTTTTCGTTTTTTTGTTTACGCAATGAAGGTAGTATCAAATTGGCCGTGATTTTCTATACGCCCTCTTTCAGAACGTTTGTTGGCTAATTATCTTGCGGTATTTGGGTCTTCCTTGATAGTTTTACTTTTAGCCTGGCTTGGCCATTAAAGGCTCTAGTGTCTTACTTTGGGAACCTGATCATTTTTGGTATGGCCTACTAGAAGGTTGCAGCCTTTGTTAAAACTACCCTAGAATAACTCTCGTGATTATTTTTTGGCGCTATTTCCTTGTTCAAGTAGGAGCTTCATCCTTTCCTAGAACATCACATTGCTAATGCGACATTGAACGAATTAGTCATTGCATGCGAATTACCAGACAAAAGAGTTTCACTGTTAAGATCCAAAAATCCGAGCATCGCAATCTCCTCTTAAACCGGAGATTAGTCGACAAACCAATCAGATCAGATTAAAGTTGAAGGGTTATCGGTTATCGCTCTCACAATTCACCACATTTTCGCGTTTTGCTTGGGGGAGTGAAGCGTGACAAGTTAGTAGCTGACCCGATGTTTTCATCACCTCGCTCATCCAACGGCTGCGGCGATTTATGTTCTGGATGGAATGCAGCAATGACTGACAATCCTGCGCCTGGCGAGCTCATATCGCACCTTTTTCAACTTTTAGCTCTTCGAGATCCTAGCTATTGATAGCTGTGAATTTATAAGGGCCTTTGATGATGTTTGAAGATCTGCATTTATGGCTGAGGAATTTATATGGCTTGTTTTTCGATCTTCGCGAGCATAAAAAATTTCTCAGTGCTCTCATGCTCACGAGGACCCATGCCAGCGCAGAAGGTGTGACAAATTTGTGATCCCTCTATTAATTTATCTTCTGTAAATCATTTTCTAAGCTTTTCCTTTTGCAAAAAAATCTTTTCGCTATTGCCTACTTTTTATTCTGATAAAAACATCATTTGGCTGTAAAGTTATAATTTTGATAGATATCAAATCCAAAGCTTTCTTGAATCTCGGTAAGCCAATGAGGATCATTGCACTATGCTCTTGCAATCGAACATCTGTCCCATCAAGCAATTGATTACATTTCCACAAAAAAACTGTGCTAAGCTCTTCTAGGCTGAGCAATAAGAATTGGCTATTTTTAATTCTATTTTATTTCTACTTTCTCCTGCCATGAATTTCTGATACTGTATCTGCGCGTAAAGTTGAACTGAAACTCAAGATAGATCAAAAGATTGTTGGATTGAAGATTTATGAGAACAGCAGCATCGAATTTCAAAGCATTTCTAATATGATAAGAAAAATCATTGTAGAACTATGATGATCCTAAACACTTTCATCTGCTGAAATACTTTCACTCCCTTACTTCTTTGATCTTATAAGCTCTCCTCTTAGACCAGGCACCTGCAGACTAATTTGCATCCTCCTTCCACACTTCCTGCAAGTTTAAGTGAAAACCACCACAGAATTAGTCAAAGACTTTTCGACGAGATTGAGTGACGTTTATATTAATTGAGATGCTATCTAAATTCGAACATTAACCGCGATCTTTACAACAGTTTGTTATTGTTATCAACGACGAACATCATGGAAACAATCGAACGCCTGACCTAAAAACTCGCATTCCTATACTATAACGGCTAGGATTTCGGAAGCTACTACTCGATAACTTCGCCCAGTTAGCACCATCTTAGACATCGTAAATCGTTCTATAATGTCTCGTACGTTGTGAATGCTTCTGTATCTTGTGCATCTTGGAATCGAGAGATGGTAGCCTTAACAATGAAAAGCTAGTGACATAAAGGAAATCTGCCACGGAAAGAATTTCAATTGTCATCATAAATTAGGTTGTCCGTCTCAGTTCACAACTTTCCAACAAAGTCTGTCGTTTTTTTAGGGCATTTTCTTTGTGTATGATATCTTTGCAGAAGATTTCCTAGTTCTAAGGCTGGCAGGTCACAAATGAAAACCATTTTCTTCTTGCTTTAGCTGCTTCTTGCAAAAGTTTGTGCGTACTATATGAAGAGCTTCACACGTCTGAATGGTCATCGGCTTGTCTAAGTTTTCTACAAATAAATAGATCAAAAAATCTCAGTTTTCAGTAATTTCAAGTGTTTTTTTATTTATTTTATACGATCAATTTCACTAGCAATCCTACAGTTCCTCTCCTTCTTTGTGTTCTGGTTTGCTCTAAATTTGTGAAGAATTTTTTATCTTTTATTCCTTTTCTTCGATTTTTCTTTCACTCATGTATAGTATCAGTACAAAAGTCATATGAGTGCATAGCCTACTCACTCATACTGTGGTGAATAAAGCTCTAGGTGAACATATTGCAAATCCTGTTTTTTTTTTGAGTAGATGATGCGGATTTTTTCGTTGCAACAGCTTTGAGACTTTACTAAAAAATGAAGAAAGAAATATAGAAATGTAGAAATGTTGCTGTATTTCCTGTGCTTCAAAAGTGGAACAACAAAAATCAGAAAACATTAGGGAAAAAATAATTGAGTGCACTTTCAAAAAAAGGTCAGATACAGCGTGAACTAGCTCTTTCTGCCAATTTCGTGGAGCCAGTGGAGAAACTACACTTCCTAATATGTAAAAGCGATAGAGAAGAATTTCAAAAAGTTTTCTAAAAAGAACTGATCGATCTTCTACGATCTAGCACCGCTATTTGCTTATTTTGAAAG